>JASVEL010005490.1:0-29822 GCA_032618575.1 Nicotiana noctiflora
CGAGAGTTGGTAGCGGATTCATCATAAGAATGCTTTCATGTACAACAGAGTAGACCTCATTAAGTCCCATAAGGAACTGTCTCAATCTCCTGTCCTACACGGCCTTGTGCATGTTCTCCTTGGCACCACAGGTACAAGTACAGTTGCAATGAGTCTTCTTACTCAAAGTATTCCACTCTTCTCAGAGCTTTTTCAACTTATTATAATAACCTATATTATCCAGCACACCTTGATACAAGTTGTTTACTTCCTTTAGGATATGTTACAGCCTAGCACCATTAGTTTGCTCATAGTGATCCTCTAATTCTCTCTACAATTGAATAATATTATTAGCATACTCCACACAATCCATAATGTCTTTGGTGAGTGAATTTAGAATCCAAGACATTACCATATTTTCGTACCGCTCCCACTGGCGAAACCTTTAAGATTGAGGATCTAGTGATTTTCACTCTCCGCTTATAAACCCTAACTTGTTTTTGATGGACAAACCTCGCATGACGCTACGTCTCCAAGATCACTACCTAATTTTACTGAAGGAACTGAGACGAGCACTGCTCCAGGATTGTCTGACAGATGTAGATAGAGTGGATCGCTTGTATCTATTTCGGTGCTCGTCGTTGCGGCGACACTGGTATCACCAATAGATGTATCTTCTTGATCTAATATAGCCGTAAGTAGATGAATTTGTTATGTCAC
Source organism: Nicotiana noctiflora (assembly GCA_032618575.1). Classification (NCBI taxonomy): domain Eukaryota; kingdom Viridiplantae; phylum Streptophyta; class Magnoliopsida; order Solanales; family Solanaceae; genus Nicotiana; species Nicotiana noctiflora. Next base: position 700 of record JASVEL010005490.1, read on the forward strand.
ACACTAATTTCAGGTAAACACGAAGAATCGATTATTAATTTTGCAATTCGAACGGATTAGGGCAAATGACGATCGAATTAGAAAACGAGACCCAGAAGAAAGAAATTAATGGATGAAATTAAGAGGAACAATATCGGATAGTCGAGCATGAGCTTCCTTACTCTAATACAATGTTAGAACTGGGATTGAAGATGAGCTTGAAGCTCGATTTGGAGTTTCAATATAGTCCTTCTAGAGAGTTGTGTGAGATAGAAATCATAAGTGAGAAACAGGAATTGGAAAGATTTAGCTTGACTACTTTCACTCCATCTTTCATTACGGGTGGGAAGTAATAGAGCTTAAATCTCGTATGTTGCTATCTATTTCCTTTCACTACATCAGCCATTGTTGGCTTGACTCCACTAGATGTTGTAGAGACGGTCAATTTTCTCGCCACATTCGTAGCGCCCGCATCAGGCTCTGAAGGAGTTTCTGCAATGTCCGGTTGGGGGCTTGTTTGTAGCACTGTAGGAGCACTCTCTATTCCTAGAAGCCAATGGCCTAATTGAATCGGAGCTAAGGTCTGATGAACGCCTGATTCTAGTGTTATCTGTCTAGAGTCCTGCGCCGGGGCTTTGGGCGAGACCGACGCCGGACCATGTTGCTTCTTCTTGCTCGTCATCTAAGATTGGGTGCACGTTAGTAATAACGTAACATGCACCTCCTCAAATCCTTTCAGTTAGGCTCTTCTTCTTGCCCACTTTCTTGTGTATAATTGATCTGTTTCTGACTTTAGAATTATTACTAAAAATACAAAATAATATATTATATGTGTATTGTATGAGGATGATTAGAATGGAGATTTTTCGCATGATGTGATGGAAGACCAAAAATGACCGCTCAAGTCCTTAAGTGACATAACATAACCATTGATTTGTGCTACTTGAGCCGTAGCCAGAAATTTCGTCAACGATGTTCAAACATTAAACATGCCAATAATATTTTTTTCTATGAATGGTGTACCATTTTTTTTAATTCCTACTACACAATATTTAGCTAAACAATAAAAAAAACTTATAATATAACTATAATTTTATTAATCAAAATTAATACGGAAAAGGTCCAAATACCCCCGCCCCTTATACTTTGCGAAAATGACCAAATATACCCCTCGTTAAAAGTTTGGTTCATATCCAACCTTGCCGTTACACTATTGGCCTGAATATCCCCCTAGACTTTACGATAAGGTCTATATATAACCCTTGTTTTTTAACAATTTGTTTTTGCAAAAACTGAAAATTATTTGTCGAAAATAATTTCTTCAGTTCTTAAAAAACGACAAATATATTGTTAAATGATTTTTTTTCTTTTTTTACAACAAAAAAACAGGATTTACAAATTTTGTTTTCCAGTTTTAACAAAAAAAAAAATTAAAAACTAAATAATGAAGAAAAAAAACATTTTTCAAAAGCGTAAATAATTTGTTGAAAATATTTTATTTAGTTTTTAAAAAATAAAAATATTTCTGTAAAAACTGAAAAATGTTAATTCCTCTGTTTTAACATTTTTTACAAAAAAATTATTTTGTTAAAAAAAATAATTTTTGCAATATTTTTAAAGTTTTACAAAAATAAATGAATATTTTTTTTTTTGTAAAAATTGGAAAAAAAATGTAAAAACAAAGGAATTAGAACATTTTCAGTTTTTAACAAAATATTTTTGTTTTTAAAAACTGAATAAAATATTTTAAACAAATTATTTTCGGTTTTGAAAAATATTTTTTTCTTCATTTTTCAGTTTTTTTAAAGTTTTTTTTTTTTAAATCGGAAAAACTGTAATAACAAATTTGTAACGGCAAGGTTGGATATGAGCCAAACTTTTAATGAGGGGTATATTTGGCCCTTTTCGCAAAGTATAGGGGTGTATTTGAATCATTTCCGAAATTAGTATAACAAAAGGACAGCAATAGAAATTTTACTAATAAAAGTAAGCATAAAATCAAAAGAAAGAGACGATCGAGAGGATATGTAGTTTGTGGAAAGCTTTTGTCGAAGAAATTTTATAGAGCTGAACTTTTAAATTATAACATCAAACAAAGTGAAGTCAATTTTAACAATGGGTGCTTTGACGACAAGATATGATTAAACTAATTTAGTAACCTGTACCTGTCCCTCAATTAATTGATGTTGGAAATGAAGATAGGAGTGTTAGCTTTCACAATAAGAATTGCAGAGACCTTTGTTGCTTTTGGATAATACGATGTATTTCTGTAAACAGTACTCCAAACACTCTGATCAGAGGCCTTATAACTTGTCGAAATTTCAGCACTCGTGGTACTTTAATTCGATATTTCACACCCAAAAAAATGGTTGTCATCCATAAATTAACTCAAATATTTCTCAGCCACCGCCTCTTTTTTCCCACTTCCCAAGTAAATGGTTTCCGGCTAGATACTACTGCAAAACTATAGGATAACGAGAAACCAAAACAAAAAAGAGAAAGAAATTACTCTCTTTTTTCAGCACAGCTAACAACGGAATAATTCAGATTATTCAGATCTCATATATATAACACATTTATTTTTAAAGTCTAGTATTAATTATTTAGATCTTAATCATTAAATGTATTTTTTTTTCTTCACAACCTTAATGGATCTGAATAAGAAAGCGTTTGACTTAACTGATTTGGAGTAGCTAACAAGCATATGTGCTGAAAAGCATTTTTAACTGCTGAAACTGATTTAAAAAATAAGCAGTTACGTGTTTGGATAAAAGTTTAATAATAAGCAGCTAAAAATTTGGGTATACAAAGAGTTTTGTTTAAAAAGAATTATTTTAGGAATAGAATAGTAAATATTTTGGTCAAAACCTAAAGTGCGTATAAGCTAAAATTTGATAAGTTGGGGGAGACCAACTTATGGCTTTCACTTTTACCAAACGCGTAGATAAGCCAAAAAGTGTTTATAAGCCAGTTTGACCAGCTTATAAGCTTAGCCAAACACCCTCTAAATCTGTATGATTAAGATCTATAACAGAGACTTAATTTCATTAAAATGCTATCACATATTCATTATTAACTCTCGTCACTGCCTACCATTATCAACAACCACCATACCGCTACCACCACCACCACTATGCCACCATAATCTCAATCATAGCCGCCAGCATTATCGATCATCACCACCCATTATCCCCACTACTCCAACCACCATATATCATAACAACCCACAGTCAAAACTCATCCACCTCAACTACCACAACTGACTACTCCATCACCATCAACATCCATAGTTGGAACTGCCCATCATTATAACCTACCACCACCTTCCTCAGTCACAACTACTACCACCAACTACCATTATTAACTATCAACACCCACGTCCACCATCATCAATCATAATCGCCACCACTGCCAATCACTACTAGTTACTAGCACGAACCATCATCGATCAACCAAAACTATCAAAAATCACCGCCTTTATTCGATATTCACCCGTTCGCCATCACCACCAACAACAATCATATTTTAAAAAAACTATATGTTTTATTGATAAAATATTAGATTAGATAGTATTTTATTTGAATTTTATGTTAATTAATTTTCAAAAAAAGATAAATTTTATACAATCATATGTTAAAAATCAAACAGTCATAATTATTTCTATTCAGGTTTTAATACACATCTTAATATATTCAGATGTGTATTTAAATTCAGATGTTTTAATCTTAACAAAAACAAATAAGGTATAGCCACACAAGAGCCAAAAAGTCAATAACATACGATACCCATGAATAGTTTATATTTTTTTATATTTTTTAAAAAATTAAAAAGATATATAGTTTAGCTAATAATTATGTAATTTTGTTGTGTTAATAATAAAGTTCATTTAAACACATTTCCTTATACATATAAAAAAATATTTTTGGTTATCGAATGGGTTAAATGGGTGTATAGTGACATATAAATAAGTTTTATCACTAAAATGAATTTTTAATATGACATGGCATGCCAAAAAAATGTTTTTATTTTACGAGTCAAAAGACAATAGGTGGATGACTTTGTTATCCTGAAGAAAATAAAAGTGATTTTGATAAATAATTTTTAAATCAAACTACACAATATTAGCTAAACAATAAAAAAAATAGAATTATAATTTTATAAATCAAAATTAAATTTGTCAGTTATATTTTTACAGTGAGATAGTGCGTTCAAAGAATGTTGCCCCCTCTTTTTCTATTGATGAAAGAGAAGAACTCTTTTTCCATCTGCAGATCTCTTAGTTGCTCATCATCTTTTCTTTTGAGAAGGGTAACAATCTTATATATCTTTAGCACAAAGGACTGTGCTAGTAGCCATATTTACAGAGCGAAAGGTATGTCCTTGTTCTTCTTACAGAACCTCTATGGTGTCTTAATAATGAATCCACATCATCTCTCTTAGCTGCTCATTTTCTAGCAACAAGAGTCAAGCTCAAATGCTGAAAAGAGTTAACTGGACTATTCTAGTATGGTATATTGTCAGAAACTACTCGACTGCACATACTTTTGCAGTGGTCGATGAATTTAAATCTCTTTGATATCAAACTTATCCTTGATTTTAATTTGCCATTTTCTGGTGCCTTAGGTTGAACCAACGGACACACGAGCTATGTTGTGCGGAATCTCTAAAATGTTGCAGCTCCGTGTCGGATCCTTCAAAAATAGGCTACTTTTGAAGGATCCGACACACACCGGACGATATTTTGGGAGAGTCCGAGCAACATAGCACACGGAAGCTCTTCCAAATCCTCAATCTTTCTGCACTCCTTGAAAAAGCTCCAACCTTCTGGCGACCCTATAACTAGAGTGAACTCTGTTTTATAAACTTTGAATACCCCCTGGTGCATTTCTTTTGACTTTGAATCTTTCTCAAACAATTCCCATCATTAGAAATGGGTAAAATTTTAGCATTCTCAACTTCTCTTGAGCTACTTTAGACTGTTTAAGAGTTTAGGACAGGTTTCCAGCCAACAGATGATTGATTACACTTTGTTCCGCTTATTTCTCTTTATTCCTTTGAAGAACACTCAAAATTGATTGACTAGCAGTCATGGAATTCAGTTGAACTTCTATCTTCTGGTGTCTGCATTCACGTTAAGCTTTGACAGATTTTTCAAGCCAAATGCCTTGGCGACTACTAGTATTGGATGACTACATTCATAGCACAGAAAATTTTAAGAATCTATCATTGGCCACAAGTGAAAATCTCAGTGGAATGATTAATGGAGGAATCAAACAATTAATAGAAGTTTATACTAAGATTATTCAGTATGTGTAATCACCCTAATTCCCCGAATTAGCAGTCTGTATATCATTTTTCCCTCTGTTCCCTTCCTCACAAAAAAGTTTCAAAACAAATAGACATAGTAACTGTATATCAAACACTTTATAAACTGATTGCAGCACTCTTCCCATGATTATGAGCAAGAAGGGGAACTGATCCGATCATCAAAACTTCAACAACTTTTAGCCTCAGATTCAAGGATATAGCAGATATAACCTCTTTTAGGTATAAGAGCAGGCAACCAACACAAGTATAATACTAACAAATAAGCACGTTATGGTGTAACGGACAACTGAATGAGTGGAAATGTACTCATTTACCACGTCTTAATATTCGGTTGTTTGAAGTTCCTGGGCTGTATTGGAAACATCAATTATCTGAGTCTGCTCTTTGCACAAATTTGTAGACATGTATTGCTTACCAAGACTTTTATTAGCTCATCCCAATATGACATATCATCACAACTGCATGTTACTTTCAAGCCTACATGAGTTATGATTTACTTGAACTTTCAGTTTCCACAATGAAGCTATAGATCTTAGACTTTGATGTGGTACACTTTCTTTACTCGAGGAACTAAACTCAAATTTTTCTGCAACGACCTTATGAAGATTTGAGAATTTCAGAGGAAGATAACGAGACAATAGTTTTTTTTTTTCAAGTAGAATTTACTCCCACAAATTTCAGGTCTCTCAAAAAATTATTCAAATAGGAATGTAGTTGCAATTTCAACTCTTTCCACTCTCCAACATTGCATAATACTAGGAGAGAAAATCCCCCTCTCAACGGGTTTGTACCAAGGAAAAGAAAGAAAAGGACCTGCGCGCATATAAAACAAGCACTTCACTCATTATACACTCACTTTCCAGCTTCCCTACCTAAAAACTTCCCTACATCTAAAGTATTTGATAGGTAACTTCATTGGGGGGAAAAACTGTTGCTCTTCTAACAGCTGGAAGCACAATGGATACTATAATTTATCAATGCGCAATCCCACAACTCTTTTCATACTAAGTAAGATAAGGGTAACCACTAACCAGTCAGATTGCTGACGGCTAACATTAGGTGGAGCTGAAGGAAGCAATGGCATCCATTTCCTCCCGCAAAAGGAGAGCATCAATGAAAGTATCCAAATCCTCTCCCTGCATAACATCATCTAAGGAATGAGTTGTGATGCCAACACGGTGATCAGTAACCCGTCCTTGAGGGAAGTTATAGGTGCGGATCCGTTCAGACCTGTCCCCACTGCCAATCTGTTCTAATCGAAGTTTTGATCTACTGGACTGAAATCTGAGTCGCTCGATTTCATATAGTTTTGCACACAATATTTTTAGTGCTTTGGCCTTGTTCATATGCTGGGATCGTTCGTCTTGTATGGAAACAGTTATCCCTGATGGAACGTGAGTTATTCTCACAGCACTGTTTGTGGTATTAGCGTGCTGACCTCCTGATCCTCCTGACCTGTAAGTATCAATTTTCAAATCTTCATTCCTCAATTTCACATCTAACTGATCTGCCTGCGGTAGAATTGCAACGGAGACAGCACTGGTGTGAACGCGTCCACCTTTCTCTGTCACCGGCACTCGCTGAACTCTATGAATTCCACTCTCGAATTTTAGTTTACCGTACACACCAGATCCAGATATAGAGGCAATAGCTTCTTTGTATCCTTTAAGATCAGACTCAGCTATTTCTAGAACCTCGTATTTCCAACCTTTTTTCGCCGAATATTTTTCGTACATTTTGAATATGTCCATTGCAAACAAAGAAGCTTCTTCCCCTCCAGTTCCTGCCCTCACTTCGAGAATGGAGTCTCTCTCGTCAGCATCGTCTTTGGGTAGTAAAGACTTTAGAAGGAGAAGCTGCAATTCTTTCTCTCCTTCTGTGGCTTCACTCAATTCCTCAGAAGCCATCTTCTGCATGTCTTTGTCATCTTGGCATTCAGAAATGACCGATTTCAGTTCCTGAATCTCCTTCTGTTTTGCCCTTAACTCGGTTATGAGATGTACTGAATCTCTGAGTTTCCTGAGCTCTTTATTGGCAGTTGAATATTCAGAAGGTGTTAACTCTGGCTGATCTAGAAAACGCTGAAGATGAGCATTTCTGTTCTCAATCGATGATAATCTTTGTTCCATCATTTTAATTAGGTCAACAGATAATTGAGGCTGCTGCAGCTCTTCTGTAGAATATAAACGAACAAGATTGAAAACAGTAGGGATTCTTCTTCTGCCCGTCGTCACTGTAGATGTAGAGAGTGCAGCAGTTGATATTTGGTCCTTCCTCTTTAGATCCAACAGTGATTTCCATGATTTTATTGATCCAAGTATGGTCAGGTTACCATTCCTCCTCATTCTCATCGTTTATGAATCTTTTCTTTCTTTACAATCGTAGTTTCAGAACCCTCCTATTCTGCCCTCTTCTCTGACTGCTGTTCCCAACAGAGACAATAGTTTGAAATTGAGATGGGCCGAAGTAATTGATAGGTCAGCCCAATCCAAGTTATTAGCGTTAAAACATGGGGTTTTGGGCGTAGATGCTGGTTCAAGAGGAGCTAAATAATAAGAGCAAAACACACAAGTAGGCACTATTCTAGAAAATTCATAGCAAAAATTCATAATTAACAAAAATGGCATTCATAATTAACAAAACTGGTAGCAACTTAACGTCTTTCTCGGCGGTTACAAATCTATTACGGCAACTAATCTTAAAATTAGCATAATAGAAGGAGGGAATAAGATATAATAACTCCGATCTTTTCCTTCCTATTTTTTAATTCAATATTATGTTTCAAATATGTTTTACAAATAAAATTTATATCCTAAAAAAATCAATGTATAATCTCGTATATTGAATTGATAATTTGATAGGATGCACGTATCTAATTTATAAGTATATTTTGTATATTAATATATGTGATCCCTGAAAGGCCAAGTCTATACCGATTGAGATGAGATAAGGTCAAGGACCCACTATGAGATGTTATATTGGGCCTGAAAGGCTAAGTCTATATTGACTGAGACAGGGTCAAGGACCCACTGTGATATATTATATTGGGCCTGAGAGGCCAAGTATATACTGGCTGGGATAGGGTCGAGGACCCATTATGAGGTATAATATATATATATATATATATATATATATATATATATATATATATATATATATATATATATATATATATATATATATATATATATATATATATATATATATTAAAAAGGTGTACTTTATGTATGTAGTTTCAACACATTATAAATCATGAATAACGATATTGTATAATTTCATCAAGATAATAATATACCTTGAAATATATCAGGTATATTTGAATCAATAAATAAATTGAACATCTAAAATTGATAAGAGTATTTTTGAGGTGGTGGCTAGCAGACGTTGGTTGAAAATCTTTTTTAGACCGAAATTACTTTTACACTTAGATAAGATGATTATGAGGTAAATTTAAAAATATATATGAAAGAAGAGAGTATAAAAATAGAAGGCAATCCCATAATTTGTGTTGTGTGTTGACTAATTAACTGTCACATAATCTTTGCCTAATTATGTAAAAATATCTGCTATTTATGGAATAAATAAAATTTGATATCATTTTCTTAAATAATTTTTAAAAAGTGCTTAGCTAGGTAGTTTTCTCAAATAAGCCCATTTATAAGTAGCTCATTATAAAAATTGTCCAATTTATAAAATATTAATTAATATTAGCCAATAAGCTATTTGGTGCAAAAAAAGTATCAAATTTTTGCTTTCTTTTGAGTGGGTGTTATTAGAGTACATTGGCAACATCTTAAGAAGCTTGAATCTCACTTTTGGGATGATTTGGCGAAGTTTTGAGGTGGTTTGAATTGAAAATCTGAAGTAAAACCGGACATAAATAAATAATATGTGTATCACACTGTGTATCATATTTGTATCATTTGTGTATCGCATGTTTATCCATGTATACCGCTGGGTGAGATACAAGCGTGATACATGGTTGATACATGTGGCGCAGAAGAATTTTTTGAACTCGATTTAATTACGAATTTTGATTAAAAAATAGTCCAAATCATCCTCAATCTTCCTTAAATTTTGTATGTTGGCTTATCTATATATTTTCAATGAATTTAAACTATAGTCATTGAAAAAGCTCCTTTTTTGCTTAGATTTTTGGAATATTGTATATTTGTTTGGTTATTTCGTCACCTTATTTACTACTTCATCAATAAAATTTCCTTTTCGCTTGCATCTAATGTTGCTAATCATGCTTAAAAATATGGATTGTGATTTTGAATGTGATTCTTTGAGAGAAAAAACCTTATTTATTTAGTGTTTTAATTTTTATATGTGCTTGACTAGTGTTGGTAAGTCTATGGCTACTGGCTAGAGGTTGGTAAGTTAAAACTTATTTGAGACATTTGTGTAAGTTTCCCAATAATAATTTGGGAATTCTACCGAAATGATCCAAATAAATCCTAATTTACCAGCCTCTCATTAATCATAGACTTATCAAAACTATCCAAGCACTTCCAAAAATTAAAAATCCAAAAAAATAAGAATTTTTTCTCTCCATATATATATATATATATATATATATATATATATATATATATATATATATATATATATATATATATATGTGTGTGTGTGTGTGTGTGTGTGTGTGTGTGTGTGTGTGTGTGTGTGTGTGTTGGAGAGAAAGAATCCTTATTATTTGGGTATAGTTGAAATTCATCGAAAACATATAGATGGGTCAATATACAAAATTTGACGAAGATTGGAGGTGGTTGATTGATTAGATATTAAAATTCGAAGTTAAAATCGAGTTCAAAAAAACTTCTTCTGTGACACATGTATCTTACACACGTTATACATGGATATACACGTGATATATATTTGATACGAATATGATACATACACAAATAATACGCAGTATAATACGCATATTATCTTTTTCCATATTCATCTTCTACTTCGAGTTGTCAATTCAAGCCACCTCAATACTCTACCAAGTCATCCCAAAAATGAGATTTAACTTCCTTAAGATGTATTCAATTTATTTCAACAACATCTACCCAAAAGAAAGCTAGAATTTGATAATTTTTGCTACAAATACTGAATATTAGTAATATTTTATGAATTGACTATTTATGATTTGGACTACGGGACAATATCTCGGGAGATCCTCTGGACATTTACGTTTGGGACTACGTGACAATATCCCAGGAGATCCCATGTTGCTAATTTTTGTATACGGAGTTGATTCTTTCGGTGATTTTATTTGTTATAGACTGTTAGCACTTTAATTATATTGTCGTATTCTATATTGTTTTACCTTATTTTTCATCTATAACCAGTAGGGCCCCGACCTTCCTCGTCACTACTTGGCCGAGGTTAGGCTTGGTACTTACTAGGTACCGCTGTAGTGTAATCATGCCCTTTCCTGCACATGTTTTTTGTGTGCAGATCCAAGTTCTTCGGCTCAGCCATACTATCAGTGAGGTGAGGCGATCTTCAGAGACTTCGAGGTATATCTGCCGCATCAGTAGACCGAGGAGTCCCTCTCTATTCTCCCCTCTAGCTTTAGCTCTCATGTATTTACTTTTATTTAGACATTCTACAGTTAGAACATATTGTAGTTATTCAACAGCTTGTGATTTCATGAGATTCCAATTTTTGGGAGTTGATTCAGTTCGAGAGTTATATTTGTATATGCTAAGCAGTATCTTAAATATTTTATTTATGTTTTATCCATATTTTTTGGCTCATTTTATCTTTCATTTCCTTTTTCGTAAATTGTTAGGCTTACCTAATCGTATAGTCTAGGTGCTATCATGATAATTCACGGAGGGTGAACTAGGGTCATGACAGTTATTTAGGTAATGACATAATTGGTAATATCCCTTAATTTTAGAAGGTACCCATCTTTATTATCAGTATAATGAACATGAGTTAAATGAGTTATATTATCAAAAAAAAAAATTTAAATCATGACATTACCATATATTAGAATAGCTACAATTTTGACACGTGTGCTCATTGTCTTTTTGATAAAGCTCAAGGGCATTTATGTCAACAATTGTTTTTGCAATAAACGTAGAGTTTAAGTGACTCCGGGTGTGTTTTAGGGAGACAACACATTATGTTTTCCTCCCATTTATCCCATTTTTTCTTCTTCTAAGATATCTCTTTATCTTCCTCCTATTGCTACTACATGCAAATATGTTTTTAATTAATTTTTCCCATATTTTTATCCATCTGATAAAGAAACAATATCTTCTTCTTTAACTTTAATTTGTTATTTTTTACTTATTTCTCCTTTTTTTCTTTCAATTAATTCCAACCCACATGCAAAAAAAAAAAAAATTGCAGATCAACCTAATTCAGTTGGCTTTTGCTCGACTCTTAGATCAATGTTATCTGACTGTGGGCCAAGCTATCTCTTGTTTCCTAGGTGAGTCCAAAGATGAATTAGTGAATCCTATGAAGATTCATGAACCTCAGACAACCGAAACATATAGGTTTGGTTGTTAATGCTCGAGCATAAAGGTCCAATTCTGGTGGACATTCTTCCTTTTCCATAAAGAGACTTGTCTATGATTCTTCACCAGCTAGACCCCACCTTATCAGTCCTACTCTAGCAACTAAGATAGCTTTACCTGCTCCCCGAGCTCCAGTTGTTCCTAAGAATAGAAGGACAATCTCTCCTGCTGAAATGCAAGCTAAGATAGCACATGGCTTATGTTACTTCTCTGATGAGAAATATTCACCTGGCCATAAGTTTACACTTCATAAGCAATTGTTCATATTAAAGTATGGAGATGATGAATGCTCAGAAGAAGCAATACCAAAGGCAGAAGGTGATGCTACTACTGAGGACTTGTCGATTACTTAAGGTGATCCTCCCATGATTTCCTTTTGTGTATGGAGTGGAATATATTATGCACGAACCATACATATGGCTGGGTATATTAACAAATGGCCATTACAAATTCTTTTGGATGGGGGAGTACTAACAACTCTATAGATTGTGAATCTGCTAAAATACTTAGTTGCCAGATTTCTCCTGCTAAGGTTGGCTATGTTAGTCTTGGTATCAATTTTATGGAGGCTACATCTGGAGTTGTAAGGGATTTCCAATGGATGTCACAAGGTACATCTTACTCTTCAGATCGTATAGTCTTCCTAGTTGGGAAGTATGATTTAGTTTTGGGAGCATTATGGATAAAAGCACTGGGACCAGTTACCATGGACTACATAGACTTGACTGTCATTTACTTATCAAGGTAAGTTTCACTTGCTGAAGGGTGTTTATTCTCTATCACCAAGGCTATCAACAAGATGAATGGATATATGGTCCAGCTCTTTATGCTACAGGTCTTAGTTTCTGAACTCGAGTTACTAACAGATGACTAGTTTAATGTATTACATTTGTCCAAGGAAATCCATGTTCTTACTATTATTGATGATCCTCTAACCCAGTACCACCATGTGTTTGCAGAACCAACAAACTACTCTGTTGATAACCGTGTACAGATGGCGGTGCACTCGCTGAGGTCTGAACATATGACTAGGATAGCCCTGACGACCCTCTCCCTGGAACTGGTCTCCCTGAATGACCCATTGACCGGGCACTACTGCTACTCTCCCTTTCCATACAAATTTTCAACTTCCTAGCCTCTGTGGCCTGAGCAAACCCCACAGTCTTCCCATAATTCATATCTGAGTGAAAAGTTGATGTGGCAGCCTTATTCACCACCAAAGGACTAAGGCCCTGAACAAACCGTCGAACTCGAGCATCCATGGTCGACACTAACTGAGGAGCATACTTGGACAATCTCACGAACTCCATGTGGTACTCCCAAACACTCTACTGCTCTGTTTGAGAACCTCGAACTCAGTTGCACAGGCTTCCATTGTCTCGGCAGGCAAGAAGTGGTCCATGAAGGCATCTACAAACTCATCCATCTAGTCGGAGGTCTCCCTTCCTCACGGGAATCCTCCCACATCTCAAGCCACGAACGCGCCGCTCCCTTCAGCCTGTATGAAGCCAACTCTACCCCCACTATATCTGTAGCGTTCATCACTATAAGAGTCTTATATATCTCATCAAGGAAATCCTGCGGATCGGCCGCTGGGTCTGTGCCTGAGAATTCTAGAGGGGCCAATCGCAGAAACTGGTGGACTCTAGAACCGGAGGAATCTCCCTGTCCGCTGGAGGACACAGGGGCATCATGAGATCTCTGAGCCCGGGCAGCCACTAACTGGGTCAACATATGGATGGCTCCTCTAAGATCCTCATCACAAACACCGGAACCAAAAGCTGGAACTATGTCAGAATCATGAATATTGGCAGGAGGGATGGTGGCACCCGCTGCCGCTGTCGAAACATGAACACTTGGGTCTGGAATAGATGGACCCGGCAGATTCAACACCGGTGAGTCATTCTTACCCACGGTATCAGGTAAATGATTCGCAACCACACTTGGGTGGCATTGGCCCCAAGGCCGAGTCTAGCTTTCTTCTTAGGCGCCATATTCTGAAAATTTTGGAACAAGGCACGAATTAGACATAAATACTTCCACTTTTTACTTTACCGCACAATATAGAATAACAAAGAAATGGATAAATTCCTAAATGTCCATGTAGCCCCCTACTTATAGATGTGGTCGACAACGCATTGATAAGGAGGGCACTACTAGACACGGCTCCGAGACATCCTAGGACACTTCAAAACCTTAGGCTCTGATACCAAGTTTGTCACGCCCCAAATTAAGGGACATGATCGGCATCTGACCGGGTAACCCCAGTCAAGCGGACCTGGGAGCCTTTCCTAACCCACGTGTTACCCATGTATTGTTCATTACTTATAAACCAAATATTAACCAATTATAATTGAAATCACACTTTTACAAACACAGCCACATGCTTAATTTCTTAACAAGTTTATAATTTAAAACGCCCGATGCATTTACATTAGACCATATTCCCACAGTTTTACTGTCTACAGAGCCTCTAAGATAAAAAAGTATGATACAATACTTGTCGGTAACAATGCTCCGGCTATACCTTACACAAAATCAAAATAAGAGTGGCATGAGCCACGCAGGGACCCGAAAGGAAGGGGGCTCACCAAAATGGCCAGTGGAAGATGGGGAGCGCTACTGCCGATGAACTGAAGTATCTGCTACGGATCCACCTACAATCATAACATGAATGTAGCGCCCCCGGCAAAAGGGACTTCAGTACACTAGAATTGTACTCGTATGTATGGACAAATCTTTTTCACAAGTAAACTCAAGCCGTAAACATATAAATCACGATAATAAAACGACCAACATATACACCAAGAAATAACGAAGCGAGCCAATCACATTCCCGCACTTACTTTCTTTCAAGTAGTCCTCGGCACATGTACAAATAGAGATCAACAAAGAAGGGAACAACCAAACATACACAGAAAGCACAATCAAATCAAACAAAGGGACAATTAGTGCCCCACATGTTGCCAACTCTCATTCTGTCTCCTTTCACAATTTCACATCAATGATTTCACAATTGTATTCATATCAATTTCAATGGAGATTTCGATCGCTTTCCACCCTTATTACCTCGGCCACCCTTATCACCCTAACCCGTACCTTATTACTTTGTGTTGCGACGCGCAATCCGATCCCACCGTACAGTTTCAATCATAAAATCACAAATAACAAACAAAAGCACTACACAAAGATCACAAACAAGGGCAATAAGCAACTTACTGGTTCATGTTTTCCAAATACTTTTCAAGCCGGTACTACAACAAGGTTACAATGTTTCCATATCCGAGAGTATCAATACCATTATGTCAATAGTTCATCAACAATTTGAGTTGTTTCATTAGTTTTTCACAAGAACCCAAGTATGTCATTACTACTATTATCCCCAATTTCTTTATCAATTATGATTTCCTTTTTCATCTTCGGTTCACATCTCATACCACACCACACATGATTAAACCAATCGAGCACCCAACAACTTAATCAAAAGAATTACACAACAATTCTCTTAACTATCACATGCCAAATAATTTTTACACATAAAGGCGATTTCACGAGGATCAAAGTTAACCATACATACCTGGAGTCGAATTTACTTCCTTCAATCTCCTACTTTAGGTTCAACCAAGTTATCCTATGTTGCCAACTCTGCTTTTGCAAACTCTTACTCCTACCCACTCATTTTTACTAAATTTCAAGTTTAAAGACCATGCATTAGTGTTAAATTTCTATTTTCAAAAGCTAATGCATGAAAATCTTTCTTTCCCTTTAAAAACTGAAAATCAAGGAAAATGGCTAGGGTTCTTACCTTTAGAATTTGGGGAAGAAGACACTTGCCCTAGGATTTTCCGGACCAAGCGATTAGAAAACAATCCTTAAAGATGTTAGGTTTCTCTCTCAAGAATCTCTCTTTCCTCTCTCTTGTTTTGCTAAGAAAATATGAAGAAATAAAGTTTTGGGTATTTTATTAAAGAAGGGGTCGGGTTAAATTTTTAGAAAAATGTGGGCCAAGTCAAATCTGCTGTCGCAGAATCAACATGAGGTCTGCATAATGGACCGCAGAATTACTCCCAAAAATCACATGTTCTTTTACGGTATGCGACAAGAATGCGGTCTGCATTCGTGTTCTGCGGTCGCATAATGCACCGCAGAATTGACCTTCAAAAATCCTTAAGTAATTATGCGATGGTTTTGCGGTCCGCATTTTTGTTATGTGATCGCATATTGGACCGCATTTTCAACACCAATTTTGGAAAATATTCTATTACACTCTGCGGTAGGAATGCGGTCCGCATAGCAGATCTGCTACCGCATTCTTGACCACAAATGACATTTTCTGGGAAATTTTATTCTTTCGAGTTTTAAAGCTTAGATCACATTCCTAACACATTATTCGGACCAGACACCATGGGCTACTAGGTTTTAAGCACAAAACTTTTTACGGGGCCTTACATCCTCCCTTTGTTTATCGAAACAACTTTTACTCATGATCCCTCGGGAGAATTGACCTCGATCATTCCTTCGATCATTTCGAGTGGGGTTATGTCATGGTCCACTGTTTCTACGATATGTGTTGTATGGTTGGTACTGATCTCTATTAGATCAGGTCTCTCTATCAATATCTTTTTGAATCCTGCCTTCGAATCTATTTGGATAAACGTAACCGGATGGGTCTCCCAGTTCCCCATTTAATTTTGCTTTAGTTGAAGTGATGCTACCGAACTTCGCTCATTCAAACCTCAAGTGAAGGCTTAGACATCCCAATCATTGGTAATCGGGGGGGTAGATCCATGTGTTCCATCTAAAAGCGATATACAAATTCCCTTAACAATTCAATTTGCTTTTGACTCACTTTGAAGAGGTCAGACTTCCAAGTCGCGACTTTTATTGTTCTGGCGTGTGCCTTTTACGAACGAATCAACGCATGGAAAATGAATCGATAGAATTGGGCATGTTCAATTTCGTCAAACTTTTTCAACAGAAAATATTCAATTTCATCATCTTCTAAGTCATTTCTATTTATTCCACATGTATAAGAAACGATATGCTCATTAGGATCAATGGTCCCACTGTACTTGGGCATTTCTGGCATGCAGAACTTCTTTGGAATGGACTTCGGAGCCGTACTTGGTGACAAGTACTTATGTACGAACTTATTTGAATCTAAACCTTTTAGAATCGGGGGTGCCCTTGGTATTTGATCAACCCATGAGTTGTATGTTTCTACCTTTTTATCATTAGCCTCGATTTTCGTTTGTCCTGATTCAATCCGTTTAGTGAGCTCCTCTAGCATCTTCATGATAGCGGGATCAGTTCCCGGTCTATTATCGTTCAATTTCTCTTGTATACGTTCGACCCTATAAATAACTTCCGGTGATGTATCGAGTTCAATTCTGCTTGGTGCTCCATTCTGATTTTCGGAGTAGCACTACGTAGTCTGTTGAGTTTGTAACATGTCAAATTTCGTTCGAAGTCTAATCCCATCTTTTTCACCGCTCTGTGCATTCTGATCGGCTTCCCTGGCGTCTCTACACACGCTATTTTAGTGTCAGTGCCTAAATCCCTACGAATGGTGACACTAGAATTGACAACGACTAGATCTACGACATGTGGTCTATCGGGATTGATTGGAGGTGCTCCGCTTCCCGGGGTGACTATGTGCTTGTTCTTGCCATGAAGACCAAGGCATGTATATGTGTGAGTGGGCACTGCTTGAGAGTTCGACATTTTGACTCCTGAAATCAAAGACACTCACGAGAACAAGCGTAAAAGCATTGTGTGTTATTAGAATTAGTACTAGGCAATCACTATTATCCTTAGCCCCACGATGGGCACCAAACTGTGTACCCTAAAAGT
Source organism: Nicotiana noctiflora (assembly GCA_032618575.1). Lineage (NCBI taxonomy): Eukaryota > Viridiplantae > Streptophyta > Magnoliopsida > Solanales > Solanaceae > Nicotiana > Nicotiana noctiflora. The sequence goes on from JASVEL010005490.1 coordinate 18,387, forward strand.
TGGATAACAATTAAACTTATAAGGTGGTTTTAAGGATACGTGATTTCACCTAATACTAATTAATAAACGTGAAAATCGATAATAATGCAAAGCAAACCAGTGTTTGGACGGAACTCTCGAGCTTGAATACCCTCAAGCTAGTTATGCAAGAACACTTAGAATGCAACCGGTTGGTAAACACGAGAATCTAAATTAAAGAGAAAATAATAAATTATTTTTCTCTGTGTCAATGTAAGGTGTTTACAAGATGAGTAGGACCCCCTTTGTATAGTAGAGGAATCCTATTTAAGATACAATTCTAACTATGGAAGTAAATCCCATAATTAACTAGATAACACCCCTTGATTTGATCTGTTCCGAGATTTACGCCATGATATCCGGCTAGTCACGGATATCTTACATTTCCGTTATTACGCTTGGCTCGAAGTTTGTCACATTTGGTCTTGGTCGTTGTTGGCCTCTATATCGGCAGGCATCTCGATGCTCGGACTCGATGCCTCGTCTTCATGCTCTAGTCTGATTCATTATGAGGCTACCCCTCGATACAGTTCCCTTGTCTCGATCAAATAGCATAATTGGGTAGGCTCAGTTTTAACCGTATACATGCTGAGCAACTCGGATCTCCAAAACTATGATCATCTAGCCGAATCACTATGGAGATGGTGCGGTCTGTTGAGTATTTGCTTAGTTCTGCTTAGCGTGCAGTACTGTTCTTTATTAGTGCAGAGCCTCCCGTGTCTATTCTTTTTAAGAAGTTGTGCGATGTACAAGTCTTCTTCACGTTAACTGCACAGCGGTGCATTGAGCATGAACGTGTGAAGGATCTCTTCACACATGCTGAGGATGTAGCTTACACTGCAGCATAGCTATGTTGTTTATTAGGGTTGGCCAACACTAGGGATGGCGAGTTCTCTAAATTGCTGGAAAGGATAAGCCCTTTTAGGCTTGAAGTGAGGAAGATTTATCTGAATGTCTTGATAGGGTTAAAGTCATCAAGATCAGAGACTACAATTAAAGTCAAATATGTTTGATTTTGTTAGTTCTCTCCGTGATGATCTGGAAGAGCTACTAAGACGTGATAATCGAACTCCGTGCCTCCGTGTCCAACAAGGACTTTCTTACCTTTCTGGATTTATCTGGGACATAAAATCAAGTCACTTTCCACTTGGAGATCTTCAATCACATATGGAAGATCTGGCCATTGAGGCAGCAATTGCAATCAACTCCTTCTATATGATGAGGAAATGGACAAGACTACTGAAATAGACCGTGTGCTTTTTCTTTTGCAACTGAAGTATAATCATGTCAAGGTGGAAGTCAATCTTATTCAGCTATTAAATAGTAAATCCACTATTGTAGCTCATCTAAAAGATCTGATTGACTATGTTCTGAACGAGCTGATATTCCTGAGAACTTTTTTCATGAATGCATTTGAGCACTGCAAAGAGCACACTAACGTGACTGATCTTTTGACCCTTATTCAATCTGTAACTAGCGAAGCATGGTCGGTCATTAATTCTCTTCATCGTGACTTGCCTTGGCCAGGGAAATTAAATTGTCGCATTTTCAACTGTTTCTTAAGTTCAGGTTTATTAAGGCAGCGATTAGACAGAAGTCTCCCAGCATTTCTGCATCACCAACGCTGGACCATCCTATGAGAAATCTGTTGATCTTTCTTCCTCTTAAATTTGAGGTCATTGATTCTTATGTCAGAATGCTAAAATCCTCAAAGATATTATCCTCTGACATCCCCGAGATGGAATTGTTTATGATGGAGTTTCATAAATATATTCTAGACAATCTGCTACTGAGTGATGAAACCAATTTGAGATTTACTATTGCCAATGAGGTTAAAAAGTTTTACTATGGGTTGTTGCTCCTGTTAATGTATCTTCTTGATCCTTATAAACTTTTTATTAAACCGCCTGGACATAATGCTTGATTGTGATGCTGGTGCAATCTCTTTTGTGATGAACCGCATCAGAGTAATGAAAGAGAAATTTATGTACTTGGGACATTTTCTTGCAGATGTTGTACAACACTACAATACGCATCAAGCACTAAAAGACGTCATGAAACGTGTTCTAGATACCAAGTATGTCTGTTTTTTCTCTATTACAGGCTATAAACCTGCTTGCTATTACATGTTATACCTCTCCGATGTCAAGCAATTGCTTAATTTTATTGAGGCAGAAGTCAGAATGACTATTCTTAAAGCTCCAGATTCGTCAAGTTATAGTTTTCCCAAGACAAATGGATTAGGATTTCTCAATATTGCTTCTTGGGATAATTGGAGGAGCTGTTATGTTCTAAGCTCGATTTGACCATTGACTTGAAACATCAGATTGAATCAGTGAAGGACGGCTTATTGCATCTGAGAAATCATTTTGCAGAGAAATGTTATGAGCATGATGAAGTTTATGGGCTTCTATTGAAAGTTACTGAAATGGCATACAAGGCAGAATGGTACAAAATTCTTTGGATTTATAAGGTTGTTAAGCATGTAAATGAAGTTGTTAGTGAGACTTTTGAAAGAAAGAAGATAGATGTGACAGTGCACAAAGTTGAAAAGAGCTCCATTGATCTTGCACGTCCGTCGTTATCACCTAATACTCGAAGATCAAATGAAGAAAAGGAGGGTTTCCAGGAGGCAATGGACCAAATAAAGAAGCAGCTAGTTGGAGGACCATGACAGCTAGATGTAATCCCATTGGTCAGCATGCCAGGAATTGGTAAGACTACTCTTGCCTAGAAGATTTACAATGATCCAATAGTCAGCTTTCATTTTGATGTCCCTGCTCAGTGTCGGGTGACTACTGACTCAAGTATATTCATGGAGAGAGTTGTTGCTTACTATTTTGAATGATGTTATTGAACCTGTTGATCGTACCAAAAATGGAGATGATCAGTTAGCTACTGATTTGCGTCGTGTTTTGATGACCAAGAGATTCTTAATTTTCATTGATGATGTGTGGCATAAAACAACATGGGACAATTTATCTATGTGCTTTAGAGGTGCTCAGAGTGGGAGTAGAATTATACTAACGACTCGGGTGACTGACATTGCCGATTATGCTAAATGTGAAAGTAATCCTCATCATCTTCGTTTATTTAGAGATGATGAGAGCTGGACATTAATACAGAAAGAGGTGTTTCAAGGGAAGAGTTGTCCATCTGAACTTGGAGATGTGGGATTTCGAATAGCAAAAAGCTGTGGAGGGTTGCCTCTCTACATTGTATTAGTTGCTGGCATTCTGAAAGACAAAAATAAGCAACCAGAATTGTGGAAAGAAAATAGAAGAAAGTCTAGGTTCACAGAACATTGGTAGCTTGGAAGAGATCATGTCTACGATTGGATTCAGTTACATAAATTTGCCACACCAGTTGAGGCCTTGTTTTCTCTATTTTGGAGGATTTTTGAAGGGCAAGGATATTCATGTCTCCAAATTGACTCGGCTGTGGGTAATGTTTGATCAAAAAGTACCGTTGATCCTTTTTGTTAAACTAATTAAGTAAATGATAATAGATAAATTCTAGCTAAATATAATAAGTCCTAGATCCAAGATTGATGCATAGTAATAATCTAGAAACCGCATTTAAAGTTATTAAAAGCCTAAAGGAGGTTCAATAGTATTCTTCAAAATGAATGAGGGAATAAGGACAAGCAATAAATATGATGAATGGCAATAGCTGTAAATAAAGAGAATAATTCAATTAAATGTATAACGATGTGGATGATTCTCCTACTGACAATGATGTAACATAACCAAACGTGGGAATATCAAATAATTTATCGGATCAGATGTGGGAAAGTTTGGAACAACACAACAAATCGAATCTTGTATAAAGGTAATGTTTGTAGCTACATGTGAGTCAATTTTTCTAGAGAGAGCTTATCAAGATAGAAAATTGAATGCCCCTTCTTTCTCTCTCTATTCTTACTTATATGGTACATTCCCCTTAACTACTAAAAATACAAATACAGAGAATATTCCTCTAAATATTACTTAGAAATATCCTATTGCTAAACTAGGCGTTTTGGTCGATCTAAGTGCTCGACCTCGACATTCGCTACTCGGCTTGCCAGTGTCATTTCTTAAGCAAGACCTTGGCTTAATTGATCCTTGATTTCATTATTTCACCTTTGATTAAATTTTGACCCATGCAGGTAGCTGAGGGGTTTGTTCAAGCAAATATAGAACAAGGACCAGAAGATGATGCACAAGGTTTCCTGGAAGATTTTATTAGTAGAAATTTAGTCATGCGCGTGGAAAAAAGATCCAATGGCATGCTGAAAACGTGCCGCATTCCTGATCTGTTGCATAAATTTTGCTTTGAAAAGGCCAAACAAGAGAATTTCCTTCTTCGGATCAATACGTACAACTGTATAAGAACTATACTGATTTTAATGTATTATATTTATCTCAACTCCATTTTCATTGTTTTTCTTTGAACAGATTCAGTGAAGAAGATACATTCCCCAAAGAGGGTAAGGAATACAGGTTGTTTGTTCATTCTTATGAGGATCAGATTGATCTATGGCGTCCATCTTGCTCAAATGTCCGCTCTTCATTATTCAATGTAATTGATCCGGGTAACGTGTTGTGGCCGCGTGATATCTCCTTAATCTTAAACAGCTTCAAACTTGTTAAAGCGTTGGATTTGGATTATTCAATATCAGCGGTACACTTCCCACTGAGATTTGGAATCTTGAAACTTTTGTGGTAAAATGATTGGGAGAGGAGGTGATCTTACCTAGTTCACTTTTACAGATGGTGAAACTGAGGCATGTACATGTTAACCATCGTGCTTCCTTTAGTTTGCATGAGAACATGAGTGAATCTCTTGCTAATTCTCAGTTATATAATTTAGAAACACATAGGTTGTTGCGGCGCGTAATCCGATCCTATTATATATCAATATCAGTATCATAGTTCACCCTTATTTTACCAAATCAATCCACCCTTATTTCACCTGTTGCGCCGTGCAACCTGATCCCATCGTATAGTACATATTCACCCTTATTACACCATATTTATCCACCCTTATTAAACATATTATAGTGTGCAACTCGATCCCACCATATCAATAGCACATACACAATGCACAGTCAAATCAATAGTTCAAACCACAAAACTTTACGATCTATAAATATTGAACTCAACCAAAAGGAAACCTTGTACCATATAGAAATATACACTAGTAATACTATATAGCGAGACCAATCCAGTAATTGACAGTTAGAAGGTGTACGTAAGTTAATTCAAGCAAATAGCAGGGAATCGTGAAACTATGGAAATGCTAACATCATTTATAAGAGAAGATATTGATTAACAAGTAGCAGTTAAGAATGGAAAGCATTTAGAGCATATAACAGTTAAGACAGGGAATAAAATGATTAAGGAAAGCAAAAAATCAGGGAAAATAGCTAATTCGGCGGCGTATAAGCACTCGTGACCTCGCATATACACCGCTCACATAAAAATCACATAGCACATAATTTGAAGGTTGCTAATTCTCTCAAGTCAAGGTTAACCACGACACTTACCTCACTCCAAAGTCAATTCAAAGCTCTACTAGGGGTTTTTTCCTAGAATCCGCCACCAAACCACTTGTATCTAACCACAATTGACTCAATAAAATCAAATATTGCTAACGAAATCAATTAAAAATGCATAAATTTAGAATTCCCAAATTTTCCCCCAAAAGTCAAAAACTGACCCTGGACCTGCTTAGTCAAAACCTAAGGTTCGGACCAAAATCTATTTACCCATTTACCCCCGAGCCCGATTATGTAATTAGTTTTGGTATCTGACCCTAATTTGAGGTCTAAATCTCTAAATTGCAGAAATCCCTAATTCTACCCAAACTCACAATTTCCACCATCAAAACACAAGATTTTTAGGTTGAAATCTTAGGAAACGTAGTGAAAGATTGAAAGAAAATGGGTTAGAATCACTTACCAACGAATTGGGGAAGAAAGGGTCATGGAAAAATTGCCCCTAGTTTTTTTTTTTTTTGAAATTTGAAAAATGAGTAAAAATCCTATTTTTCTAACTATTTGATCAGTTGCAGATATAGCATTTGCGACATGGGGTTCGCAAATGCGAATAATTCTTCGCAAATGCAAAGAATGACCTAAGCATGTTGCCTTAGCATATGTGGATAAGTGAGAATCACGAATGCGATCAAAACTTCACAAATGCAAAGGTCCACCCCCCCAGCCTACTGCTCGCAAATGCGATGGTCTGTTCGCAAATACAAGGCTCACATTTGCGAGCTAGACCTTGCAAATGCGAAGTCTGCAGATCTGTTACACAACTGCTATATTTTTCTAAGTTCAAAACATTTCATAGTCTATCCAAAACTCACTCGAGCCCCCGGCTCCAAACTAAACACACAAATCCTAAAATATCATACGAACTTACTCGCATGATCAAATTATAAAAATAACACCTAGAACTAAGAATTGAACACCAAATCGAATAAAAATTTGAAGAAAGCTTTAAAACCTCTATTTTCACAAATCGGACATTCGAATCACGTCAAACTAACTCTATTTCTCATCAAAATTTCACAGACAAGCCTTAAATATTTTAATGGACCTGTACCGGACTCCAGAATCAAAAACAGGCCAGGTATCAACAAGACCAAATATTAGTCACTACTTAAAATTTATTAAACTTTCAAACTTTCAGTTTTAACAAAAATTAATAACCCAAGCTAGGGACCTCCGATTTTGACTCTAGGCATACGACTGGCTCACAAATTACAATACGGAACCACTGGGACTATCAGTACATGGATCCGGATCTGTTTGCTCAAAATATTTACCAAAGTCAACTCAAATAAATATTTAAGGCAAAATTGTTATTTTTATCAATTTTTAACATATAATCCTTCTGGATCAACACCCCGATTACGCACGCGAATCGAGAAAGGCTAAAATGAGGTACTAAAGGCTTTGAGACACAAAATTTAGTTATAAAGCATAAGCTGACCTATCAGGTCACACCCAGCCTGCATTTTATTTATTTTTGTATAGTGTCAAGTTTTGTGTTGTTTTTGTTTTGTAGAGTAGGGGAAGTCTGAGTAGCCGAAGTTGAAGCTGAGGAGCATAGTTTAGCACGATAGGGTCTCGGGGAGTATATTCTCACCCTTATTTTAATATTTTTCTTTGTGATCATGCATAAAATAAACGTGGGGTGGAGAGACTACTTTCTGAAGTGATCTATTTCTTATTAGTTTTTTCTTTTAGAACTCGTAGTAGACATAGTCTAGGTTCTAAAAATATGAAAATTGTGACAAGAAAAAGAAAATCATAAAAAGCTTGGACTTTTTCCAACGATGGATGTTTTGGAGAATATTCTTGACAGATTAAAGTCCGATTAAAAACAACCACAAAGATGTTTTTTTAGGATAGTTAGGTAGTATCTCTTAGTCTTTCTTTGGGCACCGGTTCTTTTCCAAGGGTGTAGCTTGAACCGGGTTATTTTTTTTAGGAATAAGTTAGGAAGAAACTGAGTTGCTCTGAGGTGCTTATTGATGTGTTTGGTGACAAATTAGGATATGACATGCACTCTATCTCCCGTACGTTTATTTGAGTTGTGATGCTTGAGTAAAGTAAATTGCCTATTTTGTGCCGCATTTTCTCATTTATTCGACTTGTATGCTACATAGTGCATTATTACTTAAATTTCTCAATTATATGTGCTTGCTTGATTTGAGAGTTGAACAGAACCATCTTGATTGAGTAATGTGCAATGTAAGTGTGAAGAATTGTGATTCTTTATGCTATCTTGTGTAGTCTAGAGCTTGCCCAGTGTGTTAATTGAAGCGAAATTGTTAAGTTTTGCTAATCAAGGAGATGAGTAGGCGTTTCTTGCTTGATCATAGACATGCTTGTCACTTAAAGATAAAACTTTCCATTGCTAGCTCCTTTGAGTCTATAGATCCTTTTTTTTGCACCCACATTAGAAGTCGTACCCCTATTTTGTTCTTTATTTAAGATTGTTTAACCTTTACCTTCTATGGCATTTAGTCGCTAAAAGAAGTGAGGTGAGATATTAGGGAGTAGCTTTCGGCTGGAACCATGGAAGGGCCTTTAAGGTGCACTAAAGTTATTAAAAAAAGAGAGAAAAAAAAATCACTAGTCGATGAACGTTAATGTATGGAGTGTGTATAGAAAAATAAAGTGCAAGAATGACAAAAAAAATAGTTCGAATAATGTAGAAAAAATACACGCCTCCTAATCTTACTAATTTGTGCTAGTGGGAGTATAGAAGTGCTTAATAAAAAATGGGTTGTGTAATGGTTTGTGGCAAGTAAATTTATTGAGAAGAATATGTGCTCGATAAGTGGGATTAATTCTCCTTGAACGCCGTCGTTTCAATTAGTGAGAGGAGGCCTGGCCTCCTGTGACGACCCAAAGGGTCATCACTTATTTAATAAATCATTTCGAGCTTCTGAGGCCTTGAAAACCTCATTCTATGTTGCCTCGATTTACGTGCACGATCCGAGCATGTAGCCGGAAAGATTTTTGTGATAGAAAATATGAATTCTATGAGAATTTTGGATAAAAATGATATTAATATTGATATGGTTGACTTCGGTCAACATTTTTGGTAAACGGATCCGGACCCGAGATTTGATGGTCCCGAGAGGTCCGTAGGAAAATATGGGACTTGGACATGCGTCCGGAGTCGAATTCCTGAGGCCTAGAGCCCAAGTTATGAATTTTTATGTGAAATTATTTTTGATGCAATTATTAAAGGAAATAAATTAATTGACCTTGGTATCGGGCTCGTATTTTGGTTCCGACGCCCGGTACAAGTCTTAAATATTATATATGTGATTTCTGTAAAGTTTGGTGACATTTGGATGTCGTTTGAGATGTTTTGGACCTTGAGTTCCAAGTTAAGAAGTTTTGAAAATCAAAAGTATGAAAATCATGAGTTTGAGGCTTGATTTGATTAAAACGAAGTGATATTGGCGATATGATCGCATGAACAAGTCCATAATGTGTTTTTGAGGTTTTGTACAAGTTTGGTTTGGAGCCCGGGGGGCTCGGGTAAAGATTTGATAGGCCGTCGGATGAAATTCTGAATTTTTGAACTGCTGGTTTTTCACCCAGCTGTTCTCTTCGCAATTGCGAAGAATTTCTCGCAATTGCGAAGGTGGCAGGTCAAGGCAGGGTTCGCAAATGCGAACCCTGGGTCGCAAATGCGAAGGTGCCCAGGACCAGTTGGGTTCGCAAATGCGAACCAAACCTCGCAATTGCGAGGCCTTCAGTAATTGCCTGTCTTCGCAATTGCGAAGAATATGTCGCAATTGCGAAGAAGCCCAGAAGCCTGCTGGTTCGCAAATGCGAACCTTATGTCGCAAATGCGAAAAATCCCTGGAAGCAGCCTAGTTCGCAATTGCGAACATATGTTCGCAATTGCGAAGACCCCAGATTTGCCTTGGCTTCGCAAATGCGAACAAAAGTTCGCAAATGCGAACTTCCCACCCTTAGCTTATTTTTCAAACTCCAGAAAATGGTCGGGGTTCGCAATTGCGAACCCATGTTCGCAAATGCGAACACAGAGACCTGAAAAACATGATTTTCAGTCATTTCTTCACATTTTACAAAAACAAAACACCCATTTGCGATTCTTCAAGGATTTCTTCTTCATCAAAACGATTGTAAGTCACTTTTTACTTAATTCTTTCAATTCCTAACATCATTAAACATGTTTTTCATAAGAAATCAATGATTTTCATGGTAGAATTCTTGTTTTTGTTAGAAAATAGGGTTTTTCATAAATTGGGAATTGGACCTCGAATTGAGGTCCGATTTTGAAACAAATCATATATATGAACTCGTGGGGGGATGGGTAACCGGATTTTGGTCCTAACCCCGAGTTCCGACCATGTGGGCCCGGGGTTGAAATTCACTATTCCGGGCAGAATGTTGTAAAAGTTGTATTTGGTCTTAAGAATTAGTTTGTTGAGTAGAATTGATGATATTAAATCAATTGTGTATAGATACGATTGGATTGGAGTCAAATTCGAAAGGAAAGGGCATTTCTACGGATTAAATCAAGTGTTTGTTCTATCCTAGTTTGTAGGAATATGAATTTAATTATGAATAAATTGCTGAATAAGAGTTATTGGTGTTATACCGGTAATGAAGGTAATTTGTTGAAAGTATTATAAATTATTGGTTTAAGACCGGTAATTATAAATATTGTTGATATAGAGATTATTGGCTAATTGCCGGTAACATATATATATTTTATATTTGGGATCGTGTGGTACGCCGACCACAAAGTGACTTAAAATCTTGGCATTGGCCATAGTTGCCGGTAGTCGATTGATATATTTGGGAGCGGGTGGTACGCCTACCACAAGATATGATTATTGATATATTTGGGAGCGGGTGGTACGCCTACCACAAGATATGATTATTCATATATTTGGGAGCGGGTGGTACGCCTACCACAAGATATAATTATTGATATATTTGGGAGCGGGTGGTACGCCTACCACGAGATATAATTATTGATAATTGGGAGCGGGTGGTACACCTACCACAAGATATGATTATTGATAATTGGGAGCGGGTGGTACGCCTACCACAAGAGATAATTACTGTGATAGTTGGGAGCGGGTGGTACGCCTACCACGAGACATGAAATGAAAAAGGAAATTGAGACATGAAAGTAAGATTATTTTGTATATATTGAGTTATTGAATATTATTTCAGAGCAGAGTATTTCTTTATAAATGTATTGTATATATATATATCTATATTGCAACTGTACAGGTTTAGGTGGGTGACTGGCCTTAGCCTTGTCACTAGTTCGCTGGGATAGGCCAGGCACTTACCAGCACATGGGGTCGGTTGTGCTGATACTACACTCTGCGCTCTTTTTGCGCAGATACAGGTTACGGATAGCAGTAGCGGCGGTAGCGACTTGTGGATTTTTCGACTACTGAGACCACGAGGTAGCCTTGCAGGCGTCCGCAGGACCCGTCGTCTCTTCTATCTATGTTTTTCATTCTGTTATCTCATATGATCGAGATAAACAGCTTGTATTTTCTTTCAGACAATTATGTGTATTATTCTTAGAAGTTCGTGAGTATTGTGACACCAATCTTGGGTAGTGTATCAGATTTGGATCTTCTTTATCATATTTGACTAAGTCTTCCGCTAATTTAGATTATTCCGCTGTAATTTTTATGTTGTTAATAAGAAATTGGTAATTAATGGAGATAAAATTAATATTTGGCTTGCCTAGCTTCTATTTAGTAGGCGCCATCATGACCCCGATGGTGGGAAATCTGGGTCGTGACAAGTTGGTATCAGAGCACTAGGTTGCACAGGTCTCACAACTCACGAACAACCTTAGTAGAGTCTGAAGGATCGGTACGGAGACGTCTGTATTTATCCTC
>JASVEL010005491.1:0-33151 GCA_032618575.1 Nicotiana noctiflora
GGGCATGCGAAGAATAGGATGCGTAGTGATTTTCTTCTAGATAGGATCAATGGGGAGTTCTCGACTAGTTGGGTACGTAGATGTTTTGTCACGACCCGGATTTCCCACCATCGGGGTCATGATGGCGCCTACTAAATGGAAGCTAGGCAAGCCCAATATTAATTACAACTCCATTAATTATCAATTCTTATTATTAAAAACATATAAATTACAGTGGAATAATTAAAATTAGCGGAAGACTTAGTCAAATATGATAAAGAAGATCCAAATCTGATACACTACCCAAGATTGGTGTCACAATACTCACGAACTTCTAAGAATAATACACACAATTGTTTGAAAGAAATATAAGCTGTTTATCTCGAATACATGAGATAACAGAATGAAATACATAGATAGAAGAGACGATGGGTCCTGCGGACGCCTGCAAGGCTACCTCGTAGTCTCAGTAGTCGGAATATCCACAGTCGTACTATTGCCGCTGCTGCTGTCCGTAACCTGTATCTGCGCAAAAAGAGCGCAGAGTGTAGTATCAGCACAACCGACCCCATGTGCTGGTAAGTGCCTGGCCTATCCCAGCGAACTAGTGACAAGGCTAGGGCCAGTCACCCACCTAAACCTGTACAGTTGCAATATAGATATATATATACAATACATTTATAAAGAAATACTCTGCTCTGAAATAATATTCAATAACTCAATATATACAAAATAATCTTACTTTCATGTCTCAATTTCCTTTTTCATTTCATGTCTCGTGGTAGGCGTACCACCCGCTCCCAACTATCACAGTAATTATCTCTTGTGGTAGGCGTACCACCCGCTCCCAATTATCAATAATCATATCTTGTGGTAGGTGTACCACCCGCTCCCAATTATCAATAATTATATCTCGTGGTAGGCGTACCACCCGCTCCCAAATATATCAATAATTATATCTTGTGGTAGGCGTACCACCCGCTCCCAAATATATCAATAATCATATCTTGTGGTAGGCGTACCACCCGCTCCCAAATATATCAATAATCATATCTTGTGGTAGGCGTACCACCCGCTCCCAAATATATCAATCGGCTACCGGCAACTATAGCCAATGCCAAGATTTTAAGTCACTTTGTGGTCGGCGTACCACACGATCCCAAATATAAAATATATATATGTTACCGGCAATTAGCCAATAATCTCTATATCAACAATATTTATAATTACCGGTCTTAAACCAATAATTTATAATACTTTCAACAAATTACCTTCATTACCGGTATAACACCAATAACTCTTATTCAGCAATTTATTCATAATTAAATTCATATTCCTACAAACTAGGATAGAACAAACACTTACCTCGAAAGTTTACGAATGATTTAATCCGTAGAAATGCCCTTTCCTTTCGAATTTGACTCCAATCCAATCGTATCTATACACAATTGATTTAATATCATCAATTCTACTCAACAAACTAATTCTTAAGACCAAATACCACTTTTACAACATTCTGCCATGAATAGTGAATTTCAACCCCGGGCCCACATGGTCGGAACTCGGGGTTAGGACCAAAATCCGGTTACCCATCCCCCACGAGTTCATATATATGATTTGTTTCAAAATCGGACCTCAATTCGAGGTCCAATTCCCCAATTTATGAAAAACCCTATTTTCTAACAAAAACAAGAATTCTACCATGAAAATCATTGATTTCTTATGAAAAACATGTTTAATGATGTTAGGAATTGAAAGAATTAAGTAAAAAGTGACTTACAATCGTTTTGATGAAGAAGAAATCCTTGAAGAATCGCAAATGGGTGTTTTGTTTTTGTAAAATGTGAAGAAATGAGTGAAATTCGCGTTTTTCAGGTCTTTGTGATCGCATTTGCGAACATGGGTTCGCAATTGCGAACCCCGACCATTTTCTGGAGTTTGAAAAATAAGCTAAGGGTGGGAAGTTCGCATTTGCGAACTTTTGTTCGCATTTGCGAAGCCAAGGCAAATCTGGGGTCTTCGCAATTGCGAACATATGTTCGCAATTGCGAACTAGGCTGCTTCTAGGGATTTTTCGCATTTGCGACATAAGGTTCGCATTTGCGAACCACTAGGCTTCTGGGCTTCTTCGCAATTGCGACATATTCTTCGCAATTGCGAAGACAGGCAATTACTGAAGCCTCGCAATTGCGAAGCTTTGTTCGCATTTGCGAACCCAACTGGTCCTGGGCACCTTCGCATTTGCGAACCCTGCCTTGACCTGCCACCTTCGCAATTGCGAGAAATTCTTCGCAATTGCGAAGACAACAGCTGGGTGAAAAACCAGCAGTTCAAAAATTCAGAATTTCATCCGACGGCCTATCAAATCTTTACCCGAGCCCCCGGGCTCCAAACCAAACTTGTACACAACCTCAAAAACACATTATGGACTTGTTCATGCGATCATATCGCCAATATCACTTCGTTTTAATCAAATCAAGCCTCAAACTCATGATTTTCATACTTTTTGATTTTCAAAACTTCTTAACTTGGAACTCAAGGTCCAAAACATCTCAAACGACATCCAAATGTCACCAAACTTTACAAAAATCACATATATAATATTTAAGACTTGTACCGGGCGTCGGAACCAAAATACGAGCCCGATACCAAGGTCAATTAATTTATTTCCTTTAATAATTGCATCAAAAATAATTTCACATAAAAATTCATAACTTGGGCTCTAGGCCTCAGAATTCGACTCCGGACGCATGTCCAAGTCCCATATTTTCCTACGGACCTCTCGGGACCATCAAATCTCGGGTCCGGATCCGTTTACCAAAAATGTTGACCGAAGTCAACCATATCAATATTAATATCATTTTTATCCAAAATTCTCATAGAATTCATATTTTCTATCACAAAAATCTTTCCGGCTACATGCTCGGATCGTGCACGTAAATCGAGGCAACATAGAATGAGGTTTTCAAGGCCTCGGAAGCTCGAAATGATTAATTAAATAAGTGATGACCCTTTGGGTCGTCACAGGAGGCCAGGCCTCCTCTCACTAATTGAAACGACGGCGTTCAAGGAGAATTAATCCCACTTATCGAGCACATATTCTTCTCAATAAATTTACTTGCCACAAACCATTACACAACCCATTTTTTATTAAGCACTTCTATACTCCCACTAGCACAAATTAGTAAGATTAGGAGGCGTGTATTTTTTCTACATTATTCGAACTATTTTTTTTGTCATTCTTGCACTTTATTTTTCTATACACACTCCATACATTAACGTTCATCGACTAGTGATTTTTTTTTCTCTCTTTTTTTAATAACTTTAGTGCACCTTAAAGGCCCTTCCATGGTTCCAGCCGAAAGCTACTCCCTAATATCTCACCTCACTTCTTTTAGCGACTAAATGCCATAGAAGGTAAAGGTTAAACAATCTCAAATAAAGAACAAAATAGGGGTACGACTTCTAATGTGGGTGCAAAAAAAAGGATCTATAGACTCAAAGGAGCTAGCAATGGAAAGTTTTATCTTTAAGTGACAAGCATGTCTATGATCAAGCAAGAAACGCCTACTCATCTCCTTGATTAGCAAAACTTAACAATTTCGCTTCAATTAACACACTGGGCAAGCTCTAGACTACACAAGATAGCATAAAGAATCACAATTCTTCACACTTACATTGCACATTACTCAATCAAGATGGTTCTGTTCAACTCTCAAATCAAGCAAGCACATATAATTGAGAAATTTAAGTAATAATGCACTATGTAGCATACAAGTCGAATAAATGAGAAAATGCGGCACAAAATAGGCAATTTACTTTACTCAAGCATCACAACTCAAATAAACGTACGGGAGATAGAGTGCATGTCATATCCTAATTTGTCACCAAACACATCAATAAGCACCTCAGAGCAACTCAGTTTCTTCCTAACTTATTCCTAAAAAAAATAACCCGGTTCAAGCTACACCCTTGGAAAAGAACCGGTGCCCAAAGAAAGACTAAGAGATACTACCTAACTATCCTAAAAAAACATCTTTGTGGTTGTTTTTAATCGGACTTTAATCTGTCAAGAATATTCTCCAAAACATCCATCGTTGGAAAAAGTCCAAGCTTTTTATGATTTTCTTTTTCTTGTCACAATTTTCATATTTTTAGAACCTAGACTATGTCTACTACGAGTTCTAAAAGAAAAAACTAATAAGAAATAGATCACTTCAGAAAGTAGTCTCTCCACCCCACGTTTATTTTATGCATGATCACAAAGAAAAATATTAAAATAAGGGTGAGAATATACTCCCCGAGACCCTATCGTGCTAAACTATGCTCCTCAGCTTCAACTTCGGCTACTCAGACTTCCCCTACTCTACAAAACAAAAACAACACAAAACTTGACACTATACAAAAATAAATAAAATGCAGGCTGGGTGTGACCTGATAGGTCAGCTTATGCTTTATAACTAAATTTTGTGTCTCAAAGCCTTTAGTACCTCATTTTAGCCTTTCTCGATTCGCGTGCGTAATCGGGGTGTTGATCCAGAAGGATTATATGTTAAAAATTGATAAAAATAACAATTTTGCCTTAAATATTTATTTGAGTTGACTTTGGTAAATATTTTGAGCAAACAGATCCGGATCCATGTACTGATAGTCCCAGTGGTTCCGTATTGTAATTTGTGAGCCAGTCGTATGCCTAGAGTCAAAATCGGAGGTCCCTAGCTTGGGTTATTAATTTTTGTTAAAACTGAAAGTTTGAAAGTTTAATAAATTTTAAGTAGTGACTAATATTTGGTCTTGTTGATACCTGGCCTGTTTTTGATTCTGGAGTCCGGTACAGGTCCATTAAAATATTTAAGGCTTGTCTGTGAAATTTTGATGAGAAATAGAGTTAGTTTGACGTGATTCGAATGTCCGATTTGTGAAAATAGAGGTTTTAAAGCTTTCTTCAAATTTTTATTCGATTTGGTGTTCAATTCTTAGTTCTAGGTGTTATTTTTATAATTTGATCATGCGAGTAAGTTCGTATGATATTTTAGGATTTGTGTGTTTAGTTTGGAGCCGGGGGCTCGAGTGAGTTTTGGATAGACTATGAAATGTTTTGAACTTAGAAAAATATAGCAGTTGTGTAACAGATCTGCAGACTTCGCATTTGCAAGGTCTAGCTCGCAAATGTGAGCCTTGTATTTGCGAACAGACCATCGCATTTGCGAGCAGTAGGCTGGGGGGGTGGACCTTTGCATTTGTGAAGTTTTGATCGCATTCGTGATTCTCACTTATCCACATATGCTAAGGCAACATGCTTAGGTCATTCTTTGCATTTGCGAAGAATTATTCGCATTTGCGAACCCCATGTCGCAAATGCTATATCTGCAACTGATCAAATAGTTAGAAAAATAGGATTTTTACTCATTTTTCAAATTTCAAAAAAAAAAAAACTAGGGGCAATTTTTCCATGACCCTTTCTTCCCCAATTCGTTGGTAAGTGATTCTAACCCATTTTCTTTCAATCTTTCACTACGTTTCCTAAGATTTCAACCTAAAAATCTTGTGTTTTGATGGTGGAAATTGTGAGTTTGGGTAGAATTAGGGATTTCTGCAATTTAGAGATTTAGACCTCAAATTAGGGTCAGATACCAAAACTAATTACATAATCGGGCTCGGGGGTAAATGGGTAAATAGATTTTGGTCCGAACCTTAGGTTTTGACTAAGCAGGTCCAGGGTCAGTTTTTGACTTTTGGGGGAAAATTTGGGAATTCTAAATTTATGCATTTTTAATTGATTTCGTTAGCAATATTTGATTTTATTGAGTCAATTGTGGTTAGATACAAGTGGTTTGGTGGCGGATTCTAGGAAAAAACCCCTAGTAGAGCTTTGAATTGACTTTGGAGTGAGGTAAGTGTCGTGGTTAACCTTGACTTGAGAGAATTAGCAACCTTCAAATTATGTGCTATGTGATTTTTATGTGAGCGGTGTATATGCGAGGTCACGAGTGCTTATACGCCGCCGAATTAGCTATTTTCCCTGATTTTTTGCTTTCCTTAATCATTTTATTCCCTGTCTTAACTGTTATATGCTCTAAATGCTTTCCATTCTTAACTGCTACTTGTTAATCAATATCTTCTCTTATAAATGATGTTAGCATTTCCATAGTTTCACGATTCCCTGCTATTTGCTTGAATTAACTTACGTACACCTTCTAACTGTCAATTACTGGATTGGTCTCGCTATATAGTATTACTAGTGTATATTTCTATATGGTACAAGGTTTCCTTTTGGTTGAGTTCAATATTTATAGATCGTAAAGTTTTGTGGTTTGAACTATTGATTTGACTGTGCATTGTGTATGTGCTATTGATATGGTGGGATCGAGTTGCACACTATAATATGTTTAATAAGGGTGGATAAATATGGTGTAATAAGGGTGAATATGTACTATACGATGGGATCAGGTTGCACGGCGCAACAGGTGAAATAAGGGTGGATTGATTTGGTAAAATAAGGGTGAACTATGATACTGATATTGATATATAATAGGATCGGATTACGCGCCGCAACAACCTATGTGTTTCTAAATTATATAACTGAGAATTAGCAAGAGATTCACTCATGTTCTCATGCAAACTAAAGGAAGCACGATGGTTAACATGTACATGCCTCAGTTTCACCATCTGTAAAAGTGAACTAGGTAAGATCACCTCCTCTCCCAATCATTTTACCACAAAAGTTTCAAGATTCCAAATCTCAGTGGGAAGTGTACCGCTGATATTGAATAATCCAAATCCAACGCTTTAACAAGTTTGAAGCTGTTTAAGATTAAGGAGATATCACGCGGCCACAACACGTTACCCGGATCAATTACATTGAATAATGAAGAGCGGACATTTGAGCAAGATGGACGCCATAGATCAATCTGATCCTCATAAGAATGAACAAACAACCTGTATTCCTTACCCTCTTTGGGGAATGTATCTTCTTCACTGAATCTGTTCAAAGAAAAACAATGAAAATGGAGTTGAGATAAATATAATACATTAAAATCAGTATAGTTCTTATACAGTTGTACGTATTGATCCGAAGAAGGAAATTCTCTTGTTTGGCCTTTTCAAAGCAAAATTTATGCAACAGATCAGGAATGCGGCACGTTTTCAGCATGCCATTGGATCTTTTTTCCACGCGCATGACTAAATTTCTACTAATAAAATCTTCCAGGAAACCTTGTGCATCATCTTCTGGTCCTTGTTCTATATTTGCTTGAACAAACCCCTCAGCTACCTGCATGGGTCAAAATTTAATCAAAGGTGAAATAATGAAATCAAGGATCAATTAAGCCAAGGTCTTGCTTAAGAAATGACACTGGCAAGCCGAGTAGCGAATGTCGAGGTCGAGCACTTAGATCGACCAAAACGCCTAGTTTAGCAATAGGATATTTCTAAGTAATATTTAGAGGAATATTCTCTGTATTTGTATTTTTAGTAGTTAAGGGGAATGTACCATATAAGTAAGAATAGAGAGAGAAAGAAGGGGCATTCAATTTTCTATCTTGATAAGCTCTCTCTAGAAAAATTGACTCACATGTAGCTACAAACATTACCTTTATACAAGATTCGATTTGTTGTGTTGTTCCAAACTTTCCCACATCTGATCCGATAAATTATTTGATATTCCCACGTTTGGTTATGTTACATCATTGTCAGTAGGAGAATCATCCACATCGTTATACATTTAATTGAATTATTCTCTTTATTTACAGCTATTGCCATTCATCATATTTATTGCTTGTCCTTATTCCCTCATTCATTTTGAAGAATACTATTGAACCTCCTTTAGGCTTTTAATAACTTTAAATGCGGTTTCTAGATTATTACTATGCATCAATCTTGGATCTAGGACTTATTATATTTAGCTAGAATTTATCTATTATCATTTACTTAATTAGTTTAACAAAAAGGATCAACGGTACTTTTTGATCAAACATTACCCACAGCCGAGTCAATTTGGAGACATGAATATCCTTGCCCTTCAAAAATCCTCCAAAATAGAGAAAACAAGGCCTCAACTGGTGTGGCAAATTTATGTAACTGAATCCAATCGTAGACATGATCTCTTCCAAGCTACCAATGTTCTGTGAACCTAGACTTTCTTCTATTTTCTTTCCACAATTCTGGTTGCTTATTTTTGTCTTTCAGAATGCCAGCAACTAATACAATGTAGAGAGGCAACCCTCCACAGCTTTTTGCTATTCGAAATCCCACATCTCCAAGTTCAGATGGACAACTCTTCCCTTGAAACACCTCTTTCTGTATTAATGTCCAGCTCTCATCATCTCTAAATAAACGAAGATGATGAGGATTACTTTCACATTTAGCATAATCGGCAATGTCAGTCACCCGAGTCGTTAGTATAATTCTACTCCCACTCTGAGCACCTCTAAAGCACATAGATAAATTGTCCCATGTTGTTTTATGCCACACATCATCAATGAAAATTAAGAATCTCTTGGTCATCAAAACACGACGCAAATCAGTAGCTAACTGATCATCTCCATTTTTGGTACGATCAACAGGTTCAATAACATCATTCAAAATAGTAAGCAACAACTCTCTCCATGAATATACTTGAGTCAGTAGTCACCCGACACTGAGCAGGGACATCAAAATGAAAGCTGACTATTGGATCATTGTAAATCTTCTAGGCAAGAGTAGTCTTACCAATTCCTGGCATGCTGACCAATGGGATTACATCTAGCTGTCATGGTCCTCCAACTAGCTGCTTCTTTATTTGGTCCATTGCCTCCTGGAAACCCTCCTTTTCTTCATTTGATCTTCGAGTATTAGGTGATAACGACGGACGTGCAAGATCAATGGAGCTCTTTTCAACTTTGTGCACTGTCACATCTATCTTCTTTCTTTCAAAAGTCTCACTAACAACTTCATTTACATGCTTAACAACCTTATAAATCCAAAGAATTTTGTACCATTCTGCCTTGTATGCCATTTCAGTAACTTTCAATAGAAGCCCATAAACTTCATCATGCTCATAACATTTCTCTGCAAAATGATTTCTCAGATGCAATAAGCCGTCCTTCACTGATTCAATCTGATGTTTCAAGTCAATGGTCAAATCGAGCTTAGAACATAACAGCTCCTCCAATTATCCCAAGAAGCAATATTGAGAAATCCTAATCCATTTGTCTTGGGAAAACTATAACTTGACGAATCTGGAGCTTTAAGAATAGTCATTCTGACTTCTGCCTCAATAAAATTAAGCAATTGCTTGACATCGGAGAGGTATAACATGTAATAGCAAGCAGGTTTATAGCCTGTAATAGAGAAAAAACAGACATACTTGGTATCTAGAACACGTTTCATGACGTCTTTTAGTGCTTGATGCGTATTGTAGTGTTGTACAACATCTGCAAGAAAATGTCCCAAGTACATAAATTTCTCTTTCATTACTCTGATGCGGTTCATCACAAAAGAGATTGCACCAGCATCACAATCAAGCATTATGTCCAGGCGGTTTAATAAAAAGTTTATAAGGATCAAGAAGATACATTAACAGGAGCAACAACCCATAGTAAAACTTTTTAACCTCATTGGCAATAGTAAATCTCAAATTGGTTTCATCACTCAGTAGCAGATTGTCTAGAATATATTTATGAAACTCCATCATAAACAATTCCATCTCGGGGATGTCAGAGGATAATATCTTTGAGGATTTTAGCATTCTGACATAAGAATCAATGACCTCAAATTTAAGAGGAAGAAAGATCAACAGATTTCTCATAGGATGGTCCAGCGTTGGTGATGCAGAAATGCTGGGAGACTTCTGTCTAATCGCTGCCTTAATAAACCTGAACTTAAGAAACAGTTGAAAATGCGACAATTTAATTTCCCTGGCCAAGGCAAGTCACGATGAAGAGAATTAATGACCGACCATGCTTCGCTAGTTACAGATTGAATAAGGGTCAAAAGATCAGTCACGTTAGTGTGCTCTTTGCAGTGCTCAAATGCATTCATGAAAAAAGTTCTCAGGAATATCAGCTCGTTCAGAACATAGTCAATCAGATCTTTTAGATGAGCTACAATAGTGGATTTACTATTTAATAGCTGAATAAGATTGACTTCCACCTTGACATGATTATACTTCAGTTGCAAAAGAAAAAGCACACGGTCTATTTCAGTAGTCTTGTCCATTTCCTCATCATATAGAAGGAGTTGATTGCAATTGCTGCCTCAATGGCCAGATCTTCCATATGTGATTGAAGATCTCCAAGTGGAAAGTGACTTGATTTTATGTCCCAGATAAATCCAGAAAGGTAAGAAAGTCCTTGTTGGACACGGAGGCACGGAGTTCGATTATCACGTCTTAGTAGCTCTTCCAGATCATCACGGAGAGAACTAACAAAATCAAACATATTTGACTTTAATTGTAGTCTCTGATCTTGATGACTTTAACCCTATCAAGACATTCAGATAAATCTTCCTCACTTCAAGCCTAAAAGGGCTTATCCTTTCCAGCAATTTAGAGAACTCGCCATCCCTAGTGTTGGCCAACCCTAATAAACAACATAGCTATGCTGCAGTGTAAGCTACATCCTCAGCATGTGTGAAGAGATCCTTCACACGTTCATGCTCAATGCACCGCTGTGCAGTTAACGTGAAGAAGACTTGTACATCGCACAACTTCTTAAAAAGAATAGACACGGGAGGCTCTGCACTAATAAAGAACAGTACTGCACGCTAAGCAGAACTAAGCAAATACTCAACAGACCGCACCATCTCCATAGTGATTCGGCTAGATGATCATAGTTTTGGAGATCCGAGTTGCTCAGCATGTATACGGTTAAAACTGAGCCTACCCAATTATGCTATTTGATCGAGACAAGGGAACTGTATCGAGGGGTAGCCTCATAATGAATCAGACTAGAGCATGAAGACGAGGCATCGAGTCCGAGCATCGAGATGCCTGCCGATATAGAGGCCAACAACGACCAAGACCAAATGTGACAAACTTCGAGCCAAGCGTAATAACGGAAATGTAAGATATCCGTGACTAGCCGGATATCATGGCGTAAATCTCGGAACAGATCAAATCAAGGGGTGTTATCTAGTTAATTATGGGATTTACTTCCATAGTTAGAATTGTATCTTAAATAGGATTCCTCTACTATACAAAGGGGGTCCTACTCATCTTGTAAACACCTTACATTGACACAGAGAAAAATAATTTATTATTTTCTCTTTAATTTAGATTCTCGTGTTTACCAACCGGTTGCATTCTAAGTGTTCTTGCATAACTAGCTTGAGGGTATTCAAGCTCGAGAGTTCCGTCCAAACACTGGTTTGCTTTGCATTATTATCGATTTTCACGTTTATTAATTAGTATTAGGTGAAATCACGTATCCTTAAAACCACCTTATAAGTTTAATTGTTATCCAACTTTTAGGGTACACAGTTTGGTGCCCATCGTGGGGCTAAGGATAATAGTGATTGCCTAGTACTAATTCTAATAACACACAATGCTTTTACGCTTGTTCTCGTGAGTGTCTTTGATTTCAGGAGTCAAAATGTCGAACTCTCAAGCAGTGCCCACTCACACATATACATGCCTTGGTCTTCATGGCAAGAACAAGCACATAGTCACCCCGGGAAGCGGAGCACCTCCAATCAATCCCGATAGACCACATGTCGTAGATCTAGTCGTTGTCAATTCTAGTGTCACCATTCGTAGGGATTTAGGCACTGACACTAAAATAGCGTGTGTAGAGACGCCAGGGAAGCCGATCAGAATGCACAGAGCGGTGAAAAAGATGGGATTAGACTTCGAACGAAATTTGACATGTTACAAACTCAACAGACTACGTAGTGCTACTCCGAAAATCAGAATGGAGCACCAAGCAGAATTGAACTCGATACATCACCGGAAGTTATTTATAGGGTCGAACGTATACAAGAGAAATTGAACGATAATAGACCGGGAACTGATCCCGCTATCATGAAGATGCTAGAGGAGCTCACTAAACGGATTGAATCAGGACAAACGAAAATCGAGGCTAATGATAAAAAGGTAGAAACATACAACTCATGGGTTGATCAAATACCAAGGGCACCCCCGATTCTAAAAGGTTTAGATTCAAATAAGTTCGTACATAAGTACTTGTCACCAAGTACGGCTCCGAAGTCCATTCCAAAGAAGTTCTGCATGCCAGAAATGCCCAAGTACAGTGGGACCATTGATCCTAATGAGCATATCGTTTCTTATACATGTGGAATAAATAGAAATGACTTAGAAGATGATGAAATTGAATATTTTCTGTTGAAAAAGTTTGACGAAATTGAACATGCCCAATTCTATCGATTCATTTTCCATGCGTTGATTCGTTCGTAAAAGGCACACGCCAGAACAATAAAAGTCGCGACTTGGAAGTCTGACCTCTTCAAAGTGAGTCAAAAGCAAATTGAATTGTTAAGGGAATTTGTATATCGCTTTTAGATGGAACACATGGATCTACCCCCCCGATTACCAATGATTGGGATGTCTAAGCCTTCACTTGAGGTTTGAATGAGCGAAGTTCGGTAGCATCACTTCAACTAAAGCAAAATTAAATGGGGAACTGGGAGACCCATCCGGTTACGTTTATCCAAATAGATTCGAAGGCAGGATTCAAAAAGATATTGATAGAGAGACCTGATCTAATAGAGATCAGTACCAACCATACAACACATATCGTAGAAACAGTGGACCATGACATAACCCCACTCGAAATGATCGAAGGAATGATCGAGGTCAATTCTCCCGAGGGATCATGAGTAAAAGTTGTTTCGATAAACAAAGGGAGGATGTAAGGCCCCGTAAAAAGTTTTGTGCTTAAAACCTAGTAGCCCATGGTGTCTGGTCCGAATAATGTGTTAGGAATGTGATCTAAGCTTTAAAACTCGAAAGAATAAAATTTCCCAGAAAATGTCATTTGTGGTCAAGAATGCGGTAGCAGATCTGCTATGCGGACCGCATTCCTACCGCAGAGTGTAATAGAATATTTTCCAAAATTGGTGTTGAAAATGGTCAAATATGCGATTGCAGAATGGAAATGCAGATCGTAGATCCATCGCATAATTTCTCGAGAATTTATAAGTGTCAAATCTGCGGTGCAATCTGCGACCGCAGAACACGAATACAGACCGCATTCTTGTCGCATACCGTAATAGAACATGTGCAATTTTTGAGGCAATTCTGTGGTCCATTATGCGGACCGCATGTAGATTTTGCGATTGCAGATGCGACCGCAGATTTTACTCAGCCTAGAATTTTTCTAAAATTTTAACCCGACCCCTTCTTTAATAAAACACCCCACAACTTCATTTCTTTATATTTTCTTAGCAAAACATGAGAGAGGAAAGAGAGATTATTGAGAGAGAAACCTAACATCTTCAAGGAGTCCTTTCAAAATCGCTTGGACAAAAAATCCTAGGGCAAGTGTCTTCTTCCCCAAATTCTAAAGGTAAAAACCCTAGCCATTTTTCCTTGATTTTTAGTTTTTAAAGGGAAAGAAAGATTTTCATGTATTAGCTTTTGAAAATAGAAATTTAACACTCATGCATGTTCTTTAAACTTGAAATTTAGTAAAAATGAGTGGGTAGGAGTAAGAGTTTGCAAAAGCAGAGTTGGCAACATAGGATAACTTGGTTGAACCTAAAGTAGGAGATTGAAGGAAGTAAATTCGACTCCAGGTATGTATGGTTAACTTTGATCCTCGTGAAATCGCCTTTATGTGTAAAAATTATTTGGCATGTGATAGTTAAGAGAATTGTTGTGTAATTCTTTTGATTAAGTTGTTGGGTGCTCGATTGGTTTAATCATGTGTGGTGTGGTATGAGATGTGAACCGAAGATGAAAAAGGAAATCATAATTGATAAAGAAATTGGGGATAATAGTAGTAATGACATACTTGGGTTCTTGTGAAAAACTAATGAAACAACTCAAATTGTTGATGAACTATTGAACATAATGGCATTGATACTCTCGGATATGGAAACATTGTAACCTTACTGTGGTACCGACTTGAAAAGTATTTGGAAAACATTAACCAATTTGTAAGTTGCTTATTGCCCTTGTTTGTGATCTTTGTGTAGTGCTTTTGTTTGTTATTTGTGATTGTTGTGATTTTAAACTATACGGTGGGATCGGGTTGCGCGCTGCAATATGAAGTAATAAGGTGTGGGTTGGGGTGATAAGGGTGGCTGAGGTAATAAGGGTGGCCGGGGTAATAAGGGTGGAAAGCGATCGATATCGCCATTGAAATTGATATGAATACAAATTTTGAAATCATTGATGTAGAATTGTGAAAGGAGGAGTTTGCAACCTGTAGGGCACTGATTGTCCCTTTGTTTGACTTGATTGTGCTTTCCGTGTATGTTTGGTTGTTGCCTTCCTTGTTGATCTCTAATTGTACATGGGCTGAGGACTACTTGAAACAAAGAAAGTGTGGGAACGTGATTGGCTCGCTTCGTTATTTCTTGGTGTATCTGTTGGTTGTTTTATTATCGTGATTTATTTGTTTATGGCTTGAGTTTACTTGGGACAAAGCTTGTCCATAAATACGAGTACAATTTCTAGTGTACTGAAGTCCCTTTTGCCGGGGGCGCTACATTCATGTTATGATTGTAGGTGGATCCGTAGCAGATACTTCAGTTCATCGGCAGTAGCGCTCCCCATCTTCCACTGGCCATTTTGGTGAGCCCCCTTCCTTTCGGGTCCCTGCGTGGCTCATGCCACTCTTATTTTGATTTTGTGTAAAGTATAGCCGGAGCCTTTTTACCGGCAAATATTGTATCATCATGTTTGTCTTAGAGGCTCCGTAGACAGTAAAAATGTGGGATTATGGTCTTATGTAAATATATGTCGGGCATTGTAAATTGTAAACTTGTTAAGAAATTAAGCATGTGGTTATGTTTGTAAAAGTGTGATTTCAAT
Source organism: Nicotiana noctiflora (assembly GCA_032618575.1). Lineage (NCBI taxonomy): Eukaryota > Viridiplantae > Streptophyta > Magnoliopsida > Solanales > Solanaceae > Nicotiana > Nicotiana noctiflora. The sequence continues at coordinate 14,954 of JASVEL010005491.1, forward strand.
TATAATTGGATAATTCCTTGGTTTATAAGTAAACAGTCATCACAGGGGTAACGCGTGGGAATGAAAGGCACCCAGGTCCGCTTGACTGGGGCAACCCGGTCAGGCGCCGGTTATGTCCCTCGATTTGGGGCATGACAAACTTGGTATCAGAGCTTAAGGTTTTAAAGTGTCCTAGGATGCCTCGGAGCTGTGTCTAGTAGCGCCCTTCTTATTGGTGTGTTGTCGACCACATATATAAGTAGGGGGCTTCATGGACATTTAGGAATTTACTCATTTCTTTATTATTCTATATCGTGCGGTAAAGTGAAAAAATAGAAGTATTTATGTCTAATTTGTGCCTTGTTCAAAAATTTTCTGAATATGGCACCTAAGAAGAAAGCTAGACTCGACCTTGGGGCCAATGCCAGCCCAAGTGTGGCTACAAATCATGTACCTGATGTCGTGGGTGAGAATGAACCACCGGTTCTAAATTCGCCCGGTCCATCTATTCCGGACCCAAGTGTTCCTGTTTCGGCTGTGGCATAGGGTGCCACCATCCCTCCTGCTAGTATTCCTGATTCTGAGATAGTACCAGCTTCCGGTTCCAGTATTTCTATTCCAAAGTTAGAAGATCATAAAACTACACAGTCACAGTCAAGATTTTCACAACTAAGTGTTATACCGCATTTTAAACTGGTTAGAATAAGGTATAACATATAGGCGATTCCACATTTGATTAAAGTTAAAGAGTCGCCACCTAATTATTTTATGGTGAATTAGGGCACCTAAATTAATTAAAGTATAACTCTATTAATGATCTACTTAACCAAAAGATTCTAGGTAAGAGTTCAATTAATCTAAAGGGAAGGTTTTTAAGGCACCCTTCAAGATCCATTTTAAATGGTTAACCGATCGGACTAAAGTTAACTAAGGCCATATTACTACATAAAAGGTTGATATACTAGGTGCTTTATCAATGTGATCTGAAAGCTAGGAAAGATCACTATATATACATATATGGGTATACATTAGCATATGAATAAATATTAACTTATACGTCAGCTTAGCAAGCAAATTCAGTTAAAATCCTAAACCTTACACATAGGCGAATATGTATGTATTCAAACAAACTGATTGTTTAGCTAAGGGAGGTATCCTAAGCAAGGTTCATTAACCCAAACTATTGACGAGTAAAATGTGGTTAATTACCAATTTAAAATTCTTTATATCTAGAGGTCGTATCATGTGTGAAAAGTAGTAGTCTGTTACTAACAAAAATTCTAAATGAGAGCTTGGTCATACTAATCTTAACATAACAAGCAAAGACAATGCTACATAAGAAAAGCTGTTAATAAAAATTAGGAATTGGCAAAGTAAAGATTAAGATGGAATAGCGGGCAGCTCCTTCAGGAACCCCAAAAATAATGGTTCTTTACAGTTTCGCCTAGAGAACTGAGGTTAGAATATGTAGTGTCGACTCCATGAGGTGCTACGCCATCGCCGAGTCTCAAAGGGAAACTCTTCGGCTCCGGTGTTCATGCGAAAAATAAAGAAAAAAAAATAAAAGAGTTAGAAAAGAACATATGCTTCTTAACAGACATGAAAGTCAGAGAGGGAATATAGATCTTTCCAACTTGTATTGAAACAAATATGCTCCATTGCCATGGTGACCAAAATATAAAGAATCACCTCCTACTAACAGAAAATAGTTTCTTAAGTAATATTTCAAGTTAACATATAAATTTATCTTCTATTGAGTATTATCCTAAATTGTCTGAATTAAGTAGGCGGGCAAGGATATATTCTACAGTTTCTAAGGCCACTTTTAGATTATTAACCGAAAGATGTCAATAATAAAAAAGGACTTGCAAGTTTATCAGTAGAAATCACTTTGTTAGCAAAAGTATATTTAACATGAGACATTAAATTCTATTGTTTTGGTTTCTAAGTGTTAAAAGAGGGTCATAGAAAACTTGTTACCACATCTACATAAAAAATAAGAAACAGAGGGCTAACACATACTCATAACTAGCTAACGCCTACGTTGAACAAATATTGTAAAAGGAAGCTAATGGCATGGTATTTTGAGTACTCAGATTGTAAAAGGAAGCTAATGGCATTGTAAAAGGAAGCTAACTAGTTATCAAACCCAAGAAAATGTAGAGTCATGTATTTTGTTATTTAAAGGAACAATAGATCAGCTTAAATATCTTAACAGATTATACCCTTTTTATATTCATTATCTAAGCAAGTGAAACAGTGGTCAGCTCCTATTAGTACTACTGACAGCAGAAACCAAAATCAAGTGCTTCTAACTAAACAAACTTAGAACATGATCAATTAACATCCTAGAGAAGTATTTAAACTAAGCATGAATATTATTATCGCCCATTGTCGTCATCTCTATAATTACCAAAATAACCAACAGGCTATGCTTTCTACCATTATTTTACACTTCATGAATATAGTCTTAAAAGTATTTTAGAACAGAATGGTTGTTAAGACATGAAATCGTAAAGAACATGGTTTATAATACATTTGAACAACATCACTTCTTCGAACAACCAAGAAAACAATAGCAAATGCATGGTTTGGCCCATAAAGTTTAATGCAACAAATTTTAATAAAACACGACTTAAAATATGGATTCTTCACATCACTTTAGTATTAAATAAAATTCCATATGTACATTACACTAGAATAGATAAAACGTAAACCTAAAACTATTTTTTATATAAAGCAATACAGTTTCCTTAAGGGAAAGATCAGAATTAAAAAAAAAGTTAGATTTTACCTGTTGTGGGGCAGTGAACTAGGACGATGTTGGCCTCGAATCTACTCTCTCGTTATGGAAAAGAATCGAACCTCGATCGGAATGAGCTCTAAAATATCTGCCACGGCTAAAGTTTACCGAGACAGAAAGAAAGTTTTGTAAGAGTCTTGAGTATTTGAGACTATATCGGATGTGAATGATAAAGTAGTGTTCAAGAGGTGGCTGATTCTTATGTCTAGTGTCGATGTAGGCAGCTGAATCTTGAAATTTAAAAATGGTGGCCGCTCTCTCCCCATGAGTTCCTTCACTTGTAGAAAATAGTAGCATTTATACAGAAAAAGTCTAGGGTTATAGATTAAGTTTGAAATTCAAAATTATTCAAATGGGTGTCACAGGTAAGACTTGTAAATATGTCCGTTTGAGAATTAAAAGTATGAAAATGGCAACAAAGTACAAAGAAATCGAGATAGCCAAAGGTAAATCCTACCCATGAAGTGCAACCTCGCTATTGTTGGGAGAAGAGTTTTGGATTCTTTTGAAGAAATTTTGACCAAATCCTTTGCTCGCTTCAGAGTGGCAGATATTTGTCCTTGCTATTTTACAAAATAATTATGATTTGGCTTGACTATTTCTGTTGGCTTGTCCTATTTTCTTGAAAAAGGAGACCACATGTGAGAGAGATGAGAATTTGTATCAAAATGGAGTGGCAAGATCTAGATTTCAAGATATGATGGCCAAATTTTCCTAAAAAGGAGAAGGAGAAGATGGGGTAAGAGGCAGTCGCTGGAAATGTATTAAGATTGGACTATAGTCTTGGTGGTATAGGCTTTGGGCTAGTAATAATTGGCGGTATTTGGTGGGCTGATTGCAATAGCCGAAAATACAAGATTTTGGGCTAAAAAGAAAAATAACTATTTCAAAGAGGCCGAAATTGTTGGGCTTTTGGACTTTGATTTTGATTCCTTTCTTCTTGTACTTCTTTTAAGCTTCTAAGTTGTTCCAAATACTTAATCTTTTTTTTAAATATAACAATAGTAGTAGTAATAATAATATTTAGTAATTAGTAATAATAACAATAATAATAGTGATATTAATATTATTTAGTAGGAGTAGTAATGATGGTAGTAGTAGTAGCAATAATAATAATAATAATAATAATAATAATAATAATAATAATAATAATAATAATAATAATAATAATAATAATAACATATGTAACAAAAATAGTAGTAAAATAAGGTATGCATCTTATTAGTATTTCGGAAACTAAAAAAAATAAATTAGATGAAAAGAAGGATAAAATTGGATGTCAACAGCTGTCCCTCTTTGATCGGAGACGATGTAAGAGTTTTCGGACAAAGAAATTGACATAGTAGCCAATTTTGTCCCAACCACAGGTGCGGTCTCACTGAACTGATACGGATGTTTGGAAAGCTACGTGTACGAGGAGGTTAAGGGAAAGTTATGGTCGCACCCTGGTTCCGAGTTGCCTACATATCTCAGGCTTCATGAGAATCAACCATATCTAGTTCAAGAGCTATAATAGGATTATGGATTTGGTAATAATTCACGGGATGTATAAGATTGAAAATGTACTTGTAGTCTCCTACTTATAGTGGCAAATAACACAACTACGCGTAGAGCTCTACCATATACAGTTTTGTGAAACCTTAGGATTGAATGAACTTACTGATTTTTAAAATCTGCCCCAGTATCGAGTTATGATGACGCTAAGTTATGAGATTTGTTAGATTATGAAAGCGATCGATTGAAAAAAGAAATATATGGGCGGATACGATGAAGAATTTAGAATTATTTGGATTACCTACATATCCCGTGTTAGGGACTTAGGCGGAGTAGAGTGAGAGAGTAGATCATTGACCTTGCTTTTGAGTTTGATATTCCTCTTTAGCAAATTTGTCCCAGTTCACTGCTAAGAGATAGTTCCACGTTGCGCAGTTTCCTGTTAAGCTCAATAGACTAAGTAAAATTGTTAGTAAACGATATAGTAAACAAAATAAAAATGGCATACGCCATCAATAAATAAAATAAAAAAATAAAAAATAAAGATCTAAGGCGTTGATTTACTGTAAAATAAGCCAGCTATTTTTTTTGTTTAATAATTTTTTATAATGATTAATGAAATGAGATTTTGAGCCAATTATTCATGTAAATGGTGCCTTACAGCGATGACTTATGTATGATTGATAAAAATGAGGCATTTAAGCCAATGATTGATGAAAATGAGGCATTTAAGCCAAATGATAAAGTAGTTGAGGCATTTAAGCCAAATGACTGATGAGGCTCTCCAAGCCAGATGATTTATGGTAATGAAAATACTTGTGGTGCATTTGCAAGCCAATTGTGTGGCGCATTTAAATGGTGCAGTGTAGTTGAAAGCATTTGCGTTGTGCATTTGCAAGCAATGATGCATTGTGCATTTGTAAGCAATGATGTAGTACTTTTAAAAGCATTTGTGCAGTGCATTTGCAGTGCATTTGAAAGAAAAAGTGTTGTGCATTTGAAAGCATTTATATTATGCAATTTGCAAGCAATGGTGCATTCGAAAATAATGGTGCAATGCATTTAAAAATAATGGTGCAATGCATTTGAAAGCATTTGTGCAGTGCATTTGCAGTGTATTTAAAAGCAATGGTGTAGTGCATTTAAAGTAGTAGTGCGATGCATTTGAAAGCAATGGCGCGGTGCATTTGAAAGCAATGGTGCGCTACATTTGGAAGCAATGGCGTGGTGTATTTAAAAGTTAATGTGAATTATATTTAAAGCTGTGCGTGATGTAGTTTGCATTTTTAAAAAAAAATTAATATCTGAAAAGTAATGACAATCGAATGTATATATAAAATATTGTAAAGGTAAAAAATTATCATTAGAAAGTATCTCAAACTTGAATTTTAGAGGTAGTCAATATTCAAATGGTATAATTTTCTATAAAATACTATAAAGAAATTCAAACCGCTCGACGAAGGGCCTTTGTATTTATGTCAGTCATTAATTCTTCTTCTTCCTCTATCTTGAAAATCTGCACTCAAAGAAAAATTGTAAGTTTGGGGGGGGGGGGGTTGATTCGTGTTGACTTTGATGCCCTGGACTTTGATGATCTTGCGCTTCTCACTTTGTTTGGACTTGTAACATCCACCCATTACTGAATCTTGGCGAACGAATAGTTAAGAAATTTTGATGAAAAATCCTATTTTAATAAATAAAGTATGCAAAATAATTTTTTATAAAATAAAGTTATTGCCGAATTCTGCATTGTGACATGCTCGTGAAACAAAGTGAACGTCCTCATCTGGAATCCCGTCATTCGTCTTGCTTGACCATCCTTTGTCGATGACTGATGCCTCCTCATGACAACGCCTTCAAAAGCTGCCCCAGTTTCCAATTTTGGGGGAAATATTGAATTTTTATTATGATGAGACCGAACCCATAGGGTTGCCTACGTATCCCCTCTTAAACGGGAATCAGGTCAAACGTAGTTCATTTACATTAAGAAGCATTACATAGAAACGGAAGAGGTTGCTAGATGTGCCTCTAGACGTAGTATCTCTTGACTGGATCTGTGTTTATAGGCTTGGGCCACACTTTTCCATCCATTTCTGCTGGAATTAGTGCTCCTCCAGTCAATACTCGATGCACCATGTAGGGATCTTGCCAATTTGGTGCAAACTTTCCTTTAGCTTCATTTTGGTGTGGGAATATGCGCTTCAAAACCAATTGCCCCGGTTTGAACTGCCTTGGTTTCACTTTCTTGTTGAAGGCTCTGGCCATCCTGTTTTGATAGAGTTGACCATGGCAAACTGCATTCATTCTCTTCTCATCAATAAGCATTAGTTGTTCGTACCGATTCTTCACCCATTCTGCATTGCTCAGCTCAGCTTCCTGGATGACCCTCAAAGATGGTATTTCAACTTCCGCTGGTAATACGGCTTCAGTTCCATAGACTAGAAGATAAGGCGTTGCCCCAGTTGATGTCCTAACTGTAGTGCGATATCCGAGGAGAGCAAATGGTAGCTTCTCATGCAAATGCTTGTAGTTATCAATCATCTTCCGCAATATGTTCTTTATATTCTTGTTGGCCGCTTCAACGACTCCATTCATCTGAGGCCGGTATGGAGTGGAATTTCAGTGAGTAATCTTGAACTTATCACATATTTCTTGCATTAAGTCACTATTGAGATTGGCTCCATTATCTGTAATGATTGACTCAGGAATTCCAAATCGGCAAACGATGTTGTTGCGGACAAAATCTGATACCACATTCTTTGTACCTGACTTGTAAGAAGAGGCTTCTACCCACTTTGTAAAGTAATCAATAGCTACCAAGATAAATCTATGCCCATTCGATGCGGCAGGCTCAATAGGGCCAATGACGTCCATGCCCCAAGCTACAAACGGCCAAGGGGAACTCGTTACATTGAGTTCATTTGGCGGGACTCGAATCAAATCACCGTGAATTTGACACTGATGACATTTCTGTACAAAACGAATGCAATCTGTTTCCATGGTCATCCAAAAGTAACCTGCTCGTAATATTTTCTTTGCCAAAGTAAAACCATTCATGTGAGGCCCACATGTCCCTGCATGTATCTCTTCGATCAGTTTGGTTGCTTCTCTAGCATCTACACACCTCAACAGTCCTAAATCTGGGGTCCTCCTATATAGGATTTCGCCATTTAGGAAAAAGTGATTTGCCAATCTCCTAAGTGTTCTCTTCTGGGTACTGGTTTCTCCTTCAGGGTAATCCCTTGTCTTGAGATATCTCTTAATGTCAAAATACCATGGTTCTCCGTCTGGCTCTTCATCCACATGGAAACAATAAGCTGGTTGGTCTTGCACATTCACCTTGATGGGATCTATATAGTTTTTATCTGGATGTTGAATCATTGAAGACAAAGTCGCCAAAGCATCTGCAAACTCATTTTGAACTCTTGGAACATGCTTGAAGTCCACCTTGATAAACTTCTTGCACAACCCCTTTACACAATGTAAGTACGGTAGGATTTTCGTATTCTTTGTGTTCCATTCGCCTTGTACTTGATGAATCAGCAAGTTTGAATCACCTATAACCAACAACTCTTGGATGTTCATATCAACAGCCATTCTAAGCCCAAGTATACAAGCCTCATATTCTGCCATGTTGTTGGTGCACGGAAACCAAAGTTTCGCTGAGATTGGGTAATGCTGTCCAGATTCTGAAACTAAAACTGCTCCAACTTCGACTCCTTTGAAGTTTGTTGCTCCGTCAAAGAACATTCTCCAACCAGAATATGCTTCTGAAATGTCTTCTCCCGCAAATAATACTTCTTCATCTGGGAAGTACGTCCTAAGTGGCTTGTATTCTTCATCAACGGGATTTTCTGCAAGATGGTCAGCTAAAGCTTGTCCTTTGATGGCTTTTTGAGTAACATACACGATGTCAAATTCACTTAGCAAAATCTGCCACTTTGCTAGCTTTCTTGTAGGCATAGGTTTCTGAAAGATGTACTTGAGCGGGTCCATCCTGGAAATGAGAAAAGTGGTGTATGCTGACAAGTAATGCCTTAACTTTTGTGCCACCCAAGTTAAGGCACAACAAGTGCGTTCCAACAAAGTATATCGTGCTTCATACGGTGTGAACTTCTTGCTCAAGTAATATATGACTTGCTCTTTTCTCCCAGTTTCATCGTGTTGCCCCAAAACACATCCCCATCACGACATGTTCACGATTGGTGAACTAGGGTCGTGACACGGAGGTACCAGCACAGGTGGGTTAGATAAATATTCCTTGATTCTATCAAATGATCGTTGACATTCTTCTGTCCATTTGGTAGTGGCATCTTTCCTCGGCATCTTGAATATTGGCTCACAAATCACCGTTGATTGGGCTATGAAACGACTGATGTAGTTAAGGCGACCAAGGAAACTCATCACGTCCTTCCGATTCTTTGGAGGTGGCAGGTCTTGGATAGCCTTTATCTTTGAAGGATCCAACTCTATGCCCCTTCTACTAACCATAGCTCTCATGTATGTAGCACCTGCATTCTTGAGTCCAAAAGGCATCACTCGATAACAATATACCCCCCAAGGTGTGATAAATGCTGTCTTCTCAGCATCATCTTCATCCATCAAAATCTGGTGGTAACCAGCAAAACAATCAACGAATGACTGCAACTCGTGCTTTGCACAATTGTCAATGAGTATGTGGATATTTGGGAGTGGGAAATCATCCTTTGGACTAGCCTTGTTAAGATCCCGATAATCCACACATATTCTGATCTTCCCATCCTTTTTTGGGACTGGTACTATATTGGCCAACCAGGTGGGGTACTTCGTGACTCGGATGACATTTGCCTTAAATTGCTTGGAGACTTCTTCTTTGATCTTCAAACTTAAGTCTGTTTTGAATTTTCTTGTCTTTTGCTTTATCGGGGGACAAGATGGATCCGTTGGCAACTTATGGGAAACAATATTAGTGCTCAAACCAGGCATGTCATCATATGACCAAGCGAACACATCAACGTATTCTCTTAGAAGATCTACATATTTCTCCTTTTCTGATGGTGTCAAATGGACACTAATTCTTGTTTCTTTTATAGATTTTGAATTTCCCAAATTTATAAGCTCTGTTTCATCCAAATTTGGTTTTGACTTGTTCTCAAACTGCTCAAGTTCTTTAGTTAATTCTGCAGGTGGCACATCTTCTTCATATTCTTCAAGATCTTGCTTGTTATTTTGTTCACTTGTTTCATTGCATGTCACATTTATGGTGTCGGCATTTTTATTAATTTGTTTGCTGAAAAATAAAATAAGAGAAAGAAAATTAATAAAGGCAAAAAATTTAGATGTAAAACAAAAGGCATATTCAGATTTTGCATTTAAGCTTCCAAAAGGTCGAGGCAAACAACATAAAATCATAGACACGATTCAGGCCTCAATTTTGAATCGTGTCGTTTTAAAAGGTACTAATATAATTCATCTACCAAGATTCCCGGCGAACCGGGGATGGGGTACAAGTCCAATTTTTCAAAACATCTCCAGGTGCGGCATCCCAAATAGTTGGCGCCTCGGTGCAATCCTTCAAAATCACGTTGCAGTCGGCAATGAATAGGTTCCTGATTCCTTCAACGAGGTCATCTTCAGTATCTTCCTCCTAACTCATGAATAGTAACTATCTTGGGGAATGACTGGATTAGCTGCGGGATAGGCTGTGGCGGGACAATGTCACTTTTCTTGAGACGAGCCTCCGAGAATTCTTTCGGAGTGGGTTCGTACCCTAAGCCAAAGGTGTTGTTCTGCCCTGGTAACTGAATTGGTTCCACTATTCCATGCAACCTTGCTCCAAGTCCTTGACCAGGCTCAAAACCGTTCTTCAACATTTCTGATGCCACCATCACGAGCACACTTGGCAACTTTATCTCTTTACCTCGAGTAGCAGTTACAATTTCTTCAATGTGGAAAGTGGCTCCATCCAGCCTTTTCACACTTTCAATGAAAGGGATCGCATTCCCCGGGTAAATTGGATTGCTTGCTTCTCCATGAATCACAACTTCCTGGTGATTCCACACAAACTTCACGTTCTGGTGCAAAGTGGAAGGGACTGCACCAGCCATGTGAATCCACGGCCTTCCCACAATAGATTATAAGTAGCAGATATGTCTAACACTTGAAATTCAATAATAAACTCCACAGGCCCAATTTGCAATGCTAAGTTAATTTCACCAATGGCGCTCCTTTGCGCTCCATCGAAAGCTCTAACATTCACATGACTTTCACGAACTTTTCCAATGTCAATTCCCAAGGCTTTGAGGGTAGTGAAAGGACATATATTGAGTGCAGAACCATTATCGATCAAAACTTTTGAAACAAACTTGTCCCTGCATTTGACAGTGAGATGCAAAGCTTTGTTGTGACTTAGACCTTCAGGCGGCAATTCATCCTCGTGAAAAGAAATCTTGTGGGCTTCTAGAATTTGGGCCACCATAGTTTCCAAATGTTCACTGGTTGTCTCGGCTGGTACATATGCTTCATTGAGTACTTTTACCAAAGCATTCCTGTGGCTATCAGAACTCATCAATAATGACATGAGGGAAATTTGAGTCGGCGTCTTCTTCAGTTGGTCTATAACAGAGTATCCGCTACACTGCATTTTTCTCCAAAACTCTTCTACTTCAGCTTCTGTCACGGACTTCTTCTGGTTGTTGTCCTTACTTGAAGTTCCTCGTGATGCTTCTTCAGGAACATAACACCTACCGGATCTCGACATACCTGCAGCAGCAGCAGCTTCTACAACTAATTTTGCCTTTCCTTTGTTCCTTATATCAGACTGGTAGTCCCAAGGAACTGCTTTGGTTTCAAATGAGGGTGTCTGAGCGACTAGAGCCATGACCCTGGGTTTCGGAGGGAGTACTTCCACCTGAATCGGTGCTCGCACCTGCACTGTGATGACAGGAGCAATGAAGGCAGATGACACAACCTTTTTCTCATCTTCAATTGGTACAATTGTTCCTTCCAAATTCCAATCCTCATCAGTAGATATCATGTTAATACCGACATCATCGTGATTTGGAAGAGGGTTGTTGTTCACATTCGGCGGAGCTTCCTTAAGCTGAATGGTTCCTGTTTTGATCAACTCTTCTATCTTATCTTTGAGAGTAAGGCAGTTTTCTGTGTCATGTCCAGTCACACCAGAGTGATATGCACAACGCTTGGTCCCATCATACCATCCTGGGAGGGGGTCGGGAACTTTTCCTGGGACAGGTTGGAATACTCCTGCAGCTTTCAACCTTTCATACAACTGGGCTAAAGGTTCAGCTAGGGGTGTATAGGTTTTGGCCGGTTTTCTTTCAAAGCTCGGGCGAGGACTAGGTGCATTTGGATGGTTTTGTGATTGGTAGCGGGGTTGAGGTGGATATGTGGGTTGGTAATATGGTGGATTCTGGTATGCGGGTGCTCGAGGTGGATAATAGGTTGGTTGGGCATTATAAACAGGATAGGGAAAGGGCGAAGGCTGGTAGTAAGATTGAGGAGTTTGGGTGTATGGGCTATAATATGAAGGTTGGGGTAACAGGTTTTGGTAGGTTAACATTTGGTTAGGCCTGCGGTCTTGGACGGTCATAACAGCGGATACTTCTTTTTCCTTCTTCTTACTTGCTCCTCCAATATTTCCTGACTGGATCGCCTTACTCGTTGCTTGTAGTGCTGCCAAATTTGTAATCTTTCCCGATTTGAGACCTTCCTCTATAACGTCTCCCATCCTAACAACTTCCGAGAATTTCTGCCCCATCATACTTATCAATCTCTCATAATACGTAGCATCCATTTGAGATCGAATAAAAGTGGTTGTCATCTCCTCTTCTCCCATCGGGGGTTGGACTCTTGCTGCTTCTGCCCTCCATCTCATGGCATACTCTCTAAAGGATTCTGTTGTTTTCTTCTCCAACGTCATCAAATAGAATCTATCTGGGTTGGTCTCGGTGTTAAATCTGAATCTGTCCATGAATTCTTGTGCCATGACACTCCAGCTGCGCCATTTCTGTGGGTCTTGACTTGTGTACCAATCAAGGGCTTCCCCTGTAAGACTCCTTATAAAAAGCTTCATCCTGATAGCTTCATCCTTTCCCACTCCAACTAACTTATCACAGTACGACCTCAAATGAGCTCGCGGGTTTCCTTTTCCGTCAAACATGTCAAATTTTGGTACTTTATATCCTGCAGGTAAATCAACATCGGGATGAACACATAGATCTTCATACTCCAAACCTTCCATACTCCTAACGGTTTTCAGACTTTTGAATGCTTCCTTTAACTCACGAATCTCCTTTGCCATGTACTCGTCGGCTTTGGCCCTTACATCTTTTTCTGCTTCCTGATATTGATACACTTCAGAGTGAAGTTGGTGAGGTATAGGGGTAGTAAAAGGTTGTGCTTCCGCTACATATACCGGTGGAACATGCTGCATGTTAGGAATAGCGGTGTGTGCCATCGGTATGTGTTGCGTTACATGGTGATTTTGGGTTAGCGGGGTGCTTTGGGCTGGTAATGGTTGGGAAACATATGATGTGGTAAAATTCGATGGGTTGGCTTGTTGCGGGTTAACATGTGCATTAGTGGATGTTTGCTTGTTGTTGTGAAGTGGAGGGTTTGGTGGAAGGTGTTCCGGGATAGATGAGTCAAAAGATGGGAAAGGTGGCGGGATAGGTGCATTTGTCCTTTCTTCAGGAAGTGGTGTGTTGAGGCTAATAGAAAGATTGGTAAGGTTCCGCAGCCGTTCAATTTCACCTTGCAGGTTAGCCACTTGTTGCGACAACTGGGCGATGTGTTCATCACAAAGGGTAACCTCCCTTCCGTCCGAAGTCTCAGGTTCGTCTCGTTGAACAGTGATAAGTCCCAAGCCTGTCATGTTAGGTGTGTTTGATCCAGTCATGTTGGTAGTTGCTCGTGCCTTCGATCTCGTGAAGTATGGGTGTTCGGCCAGTTCGCAGTCAACATAAATCAACCTTGGGGAGTAATAAAATAGAAAAACCTTTAAAAAGAAAAATAAAGACAATGTTAGTAAGTGGTGATTAAATTTAAAAGCAAATATATCACATAACAAACAAATCATGTAATAACAAACAATTCAAGCAATGTTAAGCGTGTCCTAGTATGCAGGGGACCTCTTTGTGCCAGAGGTAGGCCTAGCGAGAATTTGAGAGATAAACACACCATTATATATCATCCCATTGCTCCTTAATTAGACATCCAAAACAAACTTTCATTGATAATTCAAGCTTAGTACATAAATAAAAGGGGAAATTTCCTTAACTTAAAACGATTACAATGGCATAGCCTTAATTAAAATAAAGATTACAACATAGTTCTAATCTAGTTGATTGAGGATGGTTCTTCATTTCTCCTTAGCCTTTTCGCTGCACTGATTGCCTCATCAATTTTCTGGCGATTCTTCACAAGGTAAACCATGGCTAGCTTTCCTCCTTCATCCAGTCCTTGGCAATAGCATTCTATGAATTGCTTCTCGAGGTCTCCATCCAAATCTTTGAGTCTTTGCTCCATTTCCACAGCTTGTTGTTTCCACATTTCTATTTGTTGCTTCTGCATCTCCTCTCGTTGTCTCAACATTTCAATCTCTTTGTTTTCCTTCTCATGTTGCTCCTTGTGCTTTGCTTCAGACTCGGACACCCTTCTTTTTAGCCGGCGGTACTTGATTTCAGCTTCGGCTGCCTTATCTTTGATTCGGCCACCCATATTAATCCCTCTTGTGACAGAACCTTCTAGGTTGGCACGTAACCATTCTAAATAAAAAGTGTCACATCCAGCTTGGTACCTATCTGGTGCAATTGTATCCTTGACCATAGCTCTCTTATTTTTCCACATCCTGAGAATTTCCTTTGCAAAAGGAATTTTATCATTATCATAGTCAATTCGATAATGATCCATGTTATCAACTTGCGGTATGACTTGCGTTCTCCCGGCTTGTCTCATAACTCGTAATGGAGCATATGGTTGAAGTCCTCGAAGCCCGATGAGAACCAAATAAGGTAGCATTTTTCCGCGGATTACAAAACTCTCAGATGGATACCAAGAAAACATCCATTGGATTGTGGTATCGTTTAGCTTGCTAAGTAACTTGCCCCATCCTTTAACACTATTTGGATGTTTGAATGCAACCACCGGTATCGTGTATGACGTGATGTGATTAGCACCATTTTGCTTGTAAAGCTCTTGGCTTCCACTGATCTTTTGGAGATGCCCCATAAACCATAACTGCAACAATAAATTACATCCCTCAAAATGTTTATATCCTTTCTTGCAAAGGCCTAAAGCTCGGTATATATCTGCAACAACCATCGGCACTATGGTGTATGGTTTTCCATCAATGCCATTAAATAATGCATCAGTAACCATGACAAGTCGGGTGTGAATCTCCTGTTTTGCTCCTCGGGGAAATACTATGAGCCCGAGGAAACAAACCGAAAAAGCGAATACCCTCTTTTCACTCCAAGAAGAATGTGAGGAGAACTTTTCTCGATGTCGTAAAAAAGCACCCGAGCATCCAAAAATGTCAAACAGATAGTCAAGGGGTATTTTGGATTCTTTCAAATGCTCTAACCCAATTTCCTTCTCAAAACCAAACTTTTCAAGGAACTCTTTTATCGAGGGATTTTTTGGAATAATCATGCCAGCGCTTTGCCAAGAATGTTTGCCTTTCCATAACAAACTCACATTCTCTATGAAACCTCCAATTTCTTCTAACAATGGTGTCATCTCATTTTCCCCAAATCTGAATACGACCCTTTCTTCATCCCAAAAAGTAACTGCTGCCTCGATAATTTTCCTACACGCTGTGACTTCCATAAGTAACGGTAAATGACCCAACTTCTTTCTCACTTCGAATTGTGCGCTTTCTCCTAAGTTTCTCCACCATGCCTTTAGTTTGGGAGGGATGTCCAACACCATGCCGATCTTTGGGTAGACAACTTGACTCATAATTTCCTGCATCATAGAAAAGATTAATCCTACCCGTTTTCCAATTAGGAGTAAGTGGTCCACATAATCGGTGTGTTTATCTTTCAAATGATGCACATAAAGGATGAATAGGTGTCACTCGGGGTTATAAACCCGCTTGAACATTTGGATAAGGCTAACTAATGGACTTAATACACCTAGGGTATTAAGCCTCCTAAGGTTGTGTGATGCATGCTCCTAATAAGGGATTTGGTTTAGCTCTATCCTAGGTCGGCTAAGAGTAGGTTTTCTAGACTGGTCTTCTCCCAAGCGGACAACTTGAGAGTGAAAAGTTGTGATTGTCGATTGCACCGCTGATCGACTTACCCACAAACTTTCCCCTAAAAGGTATTTTTTGAAAAAGTGCACGGCCGCAAACCGCGTAACCGCTAGGTGTGTGCTCAGTGTGAATTTTCCAAAAGTGGAGGAAGTGAAAACGAAATGACAGTTTATATGAAAAGTTGTAACACATAAAGTTATAAGTTATAAGAAAACATATAATATGTAAAACAATTTATATAGCCACATAGATAACACACAAGTTAGAAGATCATAAAACTACACAGTCACAGTCAAGATTTTCACAACTAAGTGTTATACCGCATTTTAAACTGGTTAGAATAAGGTATAACATATAGGCGATTCCACATTTGATTAAAGTTAAAGAGTCGCCACCTAATTATTTTATGGTGAATTAGGGCACTTAAATTAATTAACGTATAACTCTGCTAATGATCTACTTAACCAAAAGATTCTAGGTAAGAGTTCAATTAATCTAAAGGGAAGGTTTTTAAGGCACCCTTCAAGATCCATTTTAAATGGTTAACCGATCGGACTAAAGTTAACTAAGGCCATATTACTACATAAAAGGTTGATATACTAGGTGCTTTATCAATGTGATCTGAAAGCTAGGAAAGATCACTATATATACATATATGGGTATACATTAGCATATGAATAAATATTAACTTATACGTTAGCTTAGCAAGTAAATTCAGTTAAAATCCTAAACCTTACACATAGGCGAATATGTATGTATTCAAACAAACTGATTGTTTAGCTAAGTGAGGTATACTAAGCAAGGTTCATTAACCCAAACTATTGACGAGTAAAATGTGGTTAATTACCAATTTAAAATTCTTTATATCTAGAGGTCGTATCATGTGTGAAAAGTAGTAGTCTGTTACTAACAAAAATTCTAAATGAGAGCTTGGTCATACTAATCTTAACATAACAAGCAAAGACAATGCTACATAAGAAAAGCTGTTAATAAAAATTAGGAATTGGCAAAGTAAAGATTAAGATGGAATAGCGGGCAGCTCCTTCAGGAACCCCAAAAATAATGGTTCTTTACAGTTTCGCCTAGAGAACTGAGGTTAGAATATGTAGTGTCGACTCCATGAGGTGCTACGCCATCGCCGAGTCTCAAAGGGAAACTCTTCGGCTCCGGTGTTCATGCAAAAAATAAAGAAAAAAAAATAAAAGAGTTGGAAAAAAACATATGCTTCTTAACAGACATGAAAGTCAGAGAGGGAATATAGATCTTTTCAACTTGTATTGAAACAAATATGCTCCCATGCCATGATGACCAAAATATAAAGAATCACCTCCTACTAACAGAAAATAGTTTCTTAAGTAATATTTCAAGTTAACATATAAATTTATCTTCTATTGAGTATTATCCTAAATTGTCTGAATTAAGTAGGCGGGCAAGGATATATTCTACAGTTTCTAAGGCCACTTTTAGATTATTAACCGAAAGATGTCAATAATAAAAAAGGACTTGCAAGTTTATCAGTAGAAATCACTTTGTTAGCAAAAGTATATTTAACATGAGACATTAAATTCTATTGTTTTGGTTTCTAAGTGTTAAAAGAGGGTCATAGAAAACTTGTTACCACATCTACATAAAAAATAAGAAACAGAGGGCTAACACATACTCATAACTAGCTAACGCCTACGTTGAACAAATATTGTAAAAGGAAGCTAATGGCATGGTATTTTGAGTACTCAGATTGTAAAAGGAAGCTAATGGCATTGTAAAAGGAAGCTAACTAGTTATCAAACCCAAGAAAATGTAGAGTCATGTATTTTGTTATTTAAAGGAACAATAGATCAGCTTAAATATCTTAACAGATTATACCCTTTTTATATTCATTATCTAAGCAAGTGAAACAGTGGTCAGCTCCTATTAGTACTACTGACAGCAGAAACCAAAATCAAGTGCTTCTAACTAAACAAACTTAGAACATGATCAATTAACATCCTAGAGAAGTATTTAAACTAAGCATGAATATTATTATCGCCCATTGTCGTCATCTCTATAATTACCAAAATAACCAACAGGCTATGCTTTCTACCATTATTTTACACTTCATGAATATAGTCTTAAAAGTATTTTAGAACAGAATGGTTGTTAAGACATGAAATCGTAAAGAACATGGTTTATAATACATTTGAACAACATCACTTCTTCGAACAACCAAGAAAACAATAGCAAACGCATGGTTTGGCCCATAAAGTTTAACGCAACAAATTTTAATAAAACATGACTTAAAATATGGATTCTTCACATTATTTTAGTATTAAATAAAATGCCATATGTACATTACACTAGAATAGATAAAACGTAAACCTAAAACATTTTTTTATATATAAAGCAATACAGTTTCCTTAAGGGAAAGATCAAAATTAAAAAAAAGTTAGATTTTACCTGTTGTGGGGCAGTGAACTAGGACGATGTTGGCCTCGAATCTACTCTCTCGTTATGGAAAAGAATCGAACCTCGATCGGAATGAGCTCTAAAATATCTGCCACGGCTAAAGTTTACCGAGACAGAAAGAAAGTATTGTAAGAGTCTTGAGTATTTGAGACTATATCGGATGTGAATGATAAAGTAGTGTTCAGGAGGTGGCTGATTCTTATGTCTAGTGTCGATGTAG
>JASVEL010005492.1:0-166027 GCA_032618575.1 Nicotiana noctiflora
ATCTGATAGAGTTTTCAAGGATTGTCCTCCAATATGTCCCAAGCGCATGTGCCATAGCCTGGTTTCTTCTACCTCTTTGTTGTCAATGGACGTCACTGTCGCTGTCCTAATAACTGTACTACCGAGATAACGGTACATGTTATTGTTCTTCTGATTGGCCTTCATTACCACTATTGCACCGGAGCATACTCTCATCACTCCATTTTCTGCAATAATTTTGAACTCTTTTGATTATAAGGATCCCACAGAGATGAGATTTTTCTTCAAACCCGGTACATACTGAACATCTGTTAATGTTCTGATCATTTAATTATTCCTTAATCGTATTGAACCAATACGATATGAGGTAAGAGGGTTGTTATCCACTGTTTGGATGACTCTATATTCCCATTCTTGAAAGTTCACGAGCCAATCCCTGTTGGGACACATATGTTAGCTACAAGCCGAGTCCATCAATCATATGTCTGGTGACATTGACGGCTCTGTTGTAACTAATGAGAAATATGAATCATTACAATTAGCTACATTTGAATCCATAATAGCCTTTTCATTGTTATGTTTGGCCTTATTATTCAACTTCGGACAGTCTTTCTTCCAGTGCCCCATTTCTCGACAAAAGGCACATTCATCTTTGCTGGATTTAGATCTTGACTTGGATATTCCTTTCCTTGTCCTCGTTTGATTTTGAGAACGACCCCTCACGAACAGTGCTTCTCCTTCTTCGCCCTTCTGTTTTTCTCTTTCTTTGTTCACAGCTATACATAGCCGAACAAACTTCTCTGAGAGAAATTTCGTCATTTCCATGGAGTAGAGTAGTTTCAAGGTGCTCGTACTCATCAGGAAGTGACGCCAACAACATCAATGCCAAATCACCATCATCATAAGTTGTATCCATATTTTGCAAATCTGTGACCAACTTATTAAAACTGGCGATATGTTCATTCATCGTGGTACCAAGAACATAGGTAAAGTGAAACAGTCTTTTCTTCATGTACAATTTCTTTTGACTGTTTTTCTTCAAAAATTTATGATCCAGTGCTTTCCATAATTTACTTGCATAAGTTTCCTTTGTATATGAATATTTCTGCTCTCTAGCAAGGTAAGATCGAATGGTACCGCAAGCAACACGGTTGATAATTCTCCAATCTTCTTCTCCAATACCATCTGGTCTCTTTTGTTCAATGGCCAGATCTAGCCCTTATTGAAAAAGGACATCTAGAACCTCGCATTGCCACATCCCAAAATGTCCACACCCGTCAAAAATTTCTACCGCAAATTTTGCATTTGACACAATTCTTGTCATAAGCGAAGATGCCAACGATGACGTATTGCTGACACTTGATGTAGATTCTTCTTGTTTATTGTCTCCCATCTTTGACATAAATATTATTTAATAGCTGACGACACAAATCAAGATTATTTCCTTTCTGATGTGGAAGATCAGACTAAGCTGCAACCACAAAGCATACTTAGATAGAACCTTGACTCAGTTACCAAAATAATTTTTTTTTGATGTGGAAGATCAGACTGTGCTGCAACCACAGAGCATACTTAGACCGTACCTTGGCTCTAATACCAATTGTTGCGGAAGTCAAATATATATAGTGTGAATGAGTCACAACTTTACCAAAAATTATGGCAGCCACCAAATAACAAATAAGATAATAAAACAACAATAAAAGGAACACCAGAATTACAAGGTTCGGCTAATTTTGCATACTTCTCGGACACAACTAATATTTTATGCCACTCCAAAAATACAAGTAAATAATACTAAAGAGAGAAGATACAAATGTCTTAAGAAGATAAGAAGGCCAATGAGAGGTGTGTATAAATCCTAAACATTATGCCTCTTTTTATAGGAAACAAACTTAACCAAAATGGCTAACCCATCGATCGGTGGGAGTTTGCCAATTTCAACACATCTTCGCTTTCCAGATTCTTTTGAAATAAACTTTCATTTACCACTTGAGATGGATTGGATCGCAGAATATAGCCTATTATAGCTGTTGACCGATAATCAATTTCATCCTGCACATAATCAAGTGTAATTTTGATATTTACTTTAGAATTAGGGCTAGCCTTCTCTGTCAAGTCGTATCCCTCAATCGAAACTGGTGATCCTACTATTTTACTCCATGAATTAGGCAAATTAGGGCATAGGGTTCGTCTTCTACCAATTACTGTTCCATTGGTTACCACTTCCTCTACCATATCTGCCCACGACAACTTCCCTGAGCTCAAGACCATCTTCGGTGTGTGTGTGTGTACACACTTTGTGTTCTCCCCTGTGTCCTCATATTCGGTTTTTGGCTCACATCAATTAGAATTATCCTTTGGAGGAGATTCACACTTTTCATCTTTTTGCATTTGGTGGTGACTGGGGAATTCCCTTCTTCCTTTCTAAATTGCTTTGATCTACCCATCTAGATTGTTGGCTTCCTCCTCCTGTTTTCGATTTCCTTGTCATGTTCAACATTTCCAGAGAGAAAACCTCATCCTAAAGAGAGAAAGCTTCTATACATATACCTAAATATACTTGTTTAGCACTTCAAATAACCCAGTCAATATTTTCCTTTCATAGTTGGAATTTTTTTGTATTATTTCATTTTCAATTATATCTTTCATTAGCTCTGAACCCATATGTAAATATCTTTGCATTATTTTATAGTCTAAATCCAAACCTCATTACAAACTTGTGAATAAGGCTATTTTTGTACAAATTCCTTAAATGGGACAAATTTTAAACAGCAGCATGGATAGATCCCATTTGTGCAAACACCCGAGTTCTTCCCGAAAACAAAGTTGTTTACATTACACACAGCAATGTCTTTCTTCAAATTATTACAATAATCAAAGCCAGGGGTATAGAATATATTCATGTACGCAACTAGTAAATATCACACATTTAAAATAAATGGTCCGAAAAAGATAAATGAAACAAAGGGACCCATAAAAACCAAATTCAAGGAAACCAAGTCATGTGGGGTAAGTTGGATCAGTATATACATGGTTATCCCCAATTGTGAACAGTTTTATTATAATAAATATTTTTGGTTATCAGATGAAAAATTATATTTTTGAATTGAACAAATCAATCATAAGATTAATTGTTTACATAACAACTTATGAATGAATCACTTAATTAATTAAGAATAATTTTACAAATAGAACCGTAATATTGATTCTTCCAAGTTCCAGCAACCAACGTGGGCTGTCAGTTGCATGTGCTTTTCATAATATAAATATAATAGCGTCTCCCTAGTCATCATTTATCCTTCTCCACGAGTCTTATCTCAAACCATTCCCCATTTTATTGGAAATACTTCATGATCAATCCTCCACCTAGGAGCTTACACAGATTATCTAAGAAAAATTTAATCCAAATAGTAGGACACCCAATCGTTTAAACAAAAAATCACTATTAAATATATAATATACATGAATAACTTATATATATACTATGTTTATAATCGTGTATAATATATGTACATTAACTAAAAAAAGATAAACACTGAATCCAACCGACTATTTTGTGTAAGGATGCCTATCTGAATCTTTAAAAAATAAGGATTACATTTCTTATTCTTTTAATAATTTGGTCAAGACACAGCCCCTGATCAGAATTTGATATATTTGATTGACCACTAGTGAGTAAGATTGAAAATGTGGCCCAAATGTTATGTAAGATAGCTATCTAATCTAAAAGGTGTGCCAAACGTAGAAGCTATCCAAAGCAAAGCTCCAAACTAATACTCTCTTCATTCTTTTATATTTGTCTTTACTCTTATCCTTTTTTGTGGTTTTCATTGATTGAATTTCCGTGAGGAGGATGATTTGTGGTTTTCTCTTATCCCCCAACACATGATCTTTAGGTCCCTTTTCCCTTAGCTTTTATTACAGCTTTTCAATGACAATTGCTATTATAAGGCAAATAATTCCATGTCTCTTCTTCTTGATGCTAATTCTCAGCTCCTGATTTCTGCTTAGGTACTCTCTCTCTCTCTCTCTCTCTCTCTCTCTCTCTCTCTCTCTCTCTCTCTCTCTCTCTCTCTCTCTCTCTCTCTCTCTCTCTCTCTCTCTCTCACACACACACACACACACACACACAAATGAATTAAACTAATATATACAAAAAGTGTATCGAGATTTTAAACTATCATATACGTATAAGATAATTAGAGCTAACATTCTATATCGTACATGGAACTAGAGAACTAATCATGTCATGTCGTCTCTTTTTTTTTTTCTTGCATTTGGATAGCAAATTCAATATTCTAAGTTTTTTTGTTTTTTTGGTGGAATGCATATTCTGAGTTAGAACATAGTTGCATACTAATTGAATTATTGAGTTTAGTTAGTACAAAATTTGAACATTTTTATTGTGGGATATTGGCAAGCAAGCATGACATGCATGTGTGCGTTCTCATAGTACTATTGTACACTAATCTTACAATAATTAATTTGTTGAATTACAGGTGTATATTAAGGATTATTATGGCTGGAAAATTTAGGAAGTGCATGCTACTATGTTGTTCAAGAAAGTCTCTCAATCAGGTTAATTTTAGACCTCTATCCTTTTATATCTGATTGCCTTTATTTTTAGTTCAATCATGGTAATGTGATAGTCTAAGTACGCTAAAAACGTACCAGCTTATATTTCTGCCTATAACTAGTGCTGCTCCGACCAAAAAAGAAAGAGCATTTAAAAATTTACGAGTACTAACCCTAAAATGTTCAATATATAATGTCGCTTCCTGAGGTCCAACTTACGTAAATTTTTACAGATTTTAAAATCATTCCTCCTCCATTTTGATTGGAAGAATAAAACTTATATAAGCGAAAAATATCAAACAAATTGAGGCGTAGATGATAATTGTTTGCGTCTAATTTTCTTTTGCCGTACAAGGAAAAAAGCTCTCTCCATACATACACAATATCTTTATGGGCCCAAGCCCATTTTGGCCCTCCATCATGAAAAATTGGCACCTACATTGTATTTCTTTGAGATATTATGTATATTTTTAGCCGCATTTAAATATAATAGTCGATAATATATATATAATAAAAAATTTTATAGTCTTGTGATTGAAAAAATAGATATTGTCATGGAGTTTTGAAACTCCGTGATAATGGAGTAGTTATTTTTCAACTACAAAAGTTGTAAAGTGCTATTTATGAATTTTATCCTATATGGTCACGAAGTCTTTGGTACTTCCTTATTGGTCCTTGCACTATTTTAGGTTTCAAGTGGTTTAATCCTTTTCCATATCGCTGCTTTAATTGTGACAGAAAATGCAGTACACGTGAGTCGTTAAATCCTTAAATAGCAATTAAAAGCAATAGGAAGTATCCACGAAATGATATGAAAAGGGGACTTTATGTAAGTATTAAAGTTCTACTTTTTCATATTTCTTCAAATAAGGATATGATGACAAAGATTTTGCGTCAATGGCCTTTTGGACATTCTCGTTTTAATTCTTGGTTCTACTAAATCACCCCAAGAAAGACTGTACAATTAAATAGGCGTGACAATTTGAATCCAAATATATGTAATTCGATTAATCCGTCCATAGATTAATGGGTTGGATTAAAAATATTTTAGTTCATTGGTTACTTTGGGATGAGCTCAAATTAAGCCATTATATTTACATTCTGACCCATTAAGAATTCTAAATACAACTCATAAAACTCACCCAAAATAAAAAGATATCTCAATATAACTTATATAAAAATTTATTTAGTTGCCTCAATTTTTTTTTTAATTTTTAATTTTATGTTCTTTAATTTTTCTGCACCATCCACTCCCCCCTCCCCCCTCGCCCAAAACGCCTTTCCCCCTTTAAAAAAATTGTTTTTTTGTATTTTCAATTTTCTGTTTTTTTTTTCTGCACCATCCACCCCCACCTCCCTGCAAAACCCCCTCCCCTTAACAAAAATTTTACTTTTTTTTATATTTCTAATTTTTTATTTTTTTCTGCACCACCTACCCCAACCCATCCTGCACACCCACCCCCTAAAAAAATTTACCTTTTTTTTGTATTTTTAATTTATAATTTTTTTTCTACACCAGCCCTACTCCACTACCACCTGCAAACCCTTACAAAAAAAAATGTTTTAATTTTCTATTTTCTATTTTTTTATTCCACCCTCCCTCCCCCCCCCCTACCCCATCCTCGTAACTTTTTTTTATTTACACATTTTAAGGTAAAAGGCTTTTTATGCAAAATGAGCATAGTTCTCAAACATGTGTCAAGTTGGGCGGATTGGGTTATGACCTATTGTTTAGCCTATCTTGACCCAACACATCTTAGCCCAAGTACACTTTTAGCTAGTTGGACAATGGCCTATTTATTGACGTAATCCATCTTACCCCGCCCCAAATTCAGCCCAACCGCCCGTTTGCCACTCCTACAATTAAATAAGAAATTTTTAGGAGAAAACTATCTTTCAATTATGCTTCAATCAGACGGACAAGCCCAGAATTCATAAACTGAATGTTTAAGCCCATTGACTCGACACTTTTTGATCATTTTAGACCAATAAGCCCAAATTTTGTGAGATCCCTCTTTTTTCATAGACTTTACATGTCTAAGGAATGTTCAAGTGGATAACGGTTCTTAAGGGATACAATGATTCAAACTCGTAAATATTTATTATAAGGTGAAATTTAAGAAAGAAAAAAAAAAGAATTTTTACAACTTATGATGTAAAGTTTAAAATTATATTATTTTTAAATATAAAAATATATCATTCTTCTTAAAACAGATTAAAAAAGAACTGCGCTACGTAAAATGAACTAAAAGAAGTTGCATTGTTTGGTCATTCGATTGTCGATCTTTGGCACCTTTATTTGCTCAAAAGGTTGATAAATATTGATCATTTATATGTAGGACTTCCACAAACTCATGCTATTAGAAAAAGTATGCCCAAAGGAGCTCTCTAGAGAAGAAAAAATAAAGATGGGCATCACGTCACGAGTCATTTTTATGAATAAATTTTAATGGTATGGTTGAAATTGGGAAATGGCCTTATGGACTTTCTTAAGAACACCTATCATTTCTTCTACTTCTGTCTTTTACGATTTGCATGTTCCTAATCGTCATTTTCCATTTATGTGCCTTGTAGTCCTATTAACCTTTTGTGGTTCTTGAACTTCCACATAACCTTTCCAATTCCAAAAGAATATTTTTGGTGTTGCTTTTATTTTTCGAATTGAGTTTAGATATTGATTGATAGGGTAAGGATTATGTAAAAAAATTAGTTTTTCTATTTCAATAAGCATTTTATATTTTGGTACAAACAAATAGTCCTTTAATTTACGTTGTTTATCATAATTTAATTTGGTATAATTTAAAAACGAAATAAATACTTTTAAAATTTATTGTCTTAAATGTGTTATAATATTTATTTACTATTCAAATTCAAAAAGAAGGATAAAACCTAGTCTTAAACTCTTAGTTAGCATTGAAGAATGGTCAATTGAAATTCAGTAACTAATAAAAAGGTGAAATAATCTAGAAAAGATGGACTTTTTCTTACTAATAAATTGTTTGGCTAATAAGCTGAGAAATAAGCTTATTTTGAGAAGTGTTTTTTTTAAAAGTGCTTTGAAAAAAGTATTTTTGGAGAGAAGCAATTTGTATTTGACTAATTACTCTGAAAAGCACTTCTGAGCAATAATTTATGTTTGGCCAAATTTTTTAGAAAAACTTTTAAGTATCAAATTACGAATAAGAACATAAAGATTTACTTTATAGTTAATATTATAAGTAAATAAATAATCTCAAAATTTTGTTATTACATGCAATAATTAAATATTTTAATTTTATTTAATTATAATATGAAAATAAAATAAAAAAGTACCTAATTCTTTTAATATAAGCTAAATATATTAAAAATCATTCAATAAATATAAAAGTATTCACCGCTAAAGTCACTATATATTAGAAAGATATCCTAAAAATAAGAAGAAATATTTATAAAATAATATCCTAAATATTAGGTTTAACAGTTATTTTGGTATATACTATATTTTGTTAAGGGCATTTTTGGTAAGAAGAAAAGTCAAAACTGCTTCTCCTTCAGCTTTTGGGAAGAACTACTTTTTTTTGCTTCTCATAAATTGTTTCTGCTTCTTCACAAAAATACTTTTTTTCCTCAAAAAAGCTTGGCCAAACACCTCAAGTTAGGGGGAAAAAATGCTTCTGAAAAAAAAAATACTTTTGGCCTCTTGAGAAGCTTGGCCAAATAGGCTATAAATCGGAACATGAGAAAAGACTACTCTTTCTATGAAAAGGAAAAGTCCATTTGATTTTTATTAAAAGTAACAAGATATAATTAATTACTTTAAATAAGGGATGTGAGGAGCAATAAAAATTATTTAAGAAAACAAAATGTTGAAGAAATGAATCAAAGTTCACTCCAAAAGCCAAAAATAGAAGGGCATAGTTGACTCGCTCATGGGAAACAAACAGCCAGCGGCACGCCAGGAAGGCCACATTGCACGTACTAGCCCTTTACCTAAAACTATATAATAATAATAATTAATAATCATATCTTGTTTTTGAATTAGTCATATAATTAGGAGACAAAGCAGGATTCTATTATGTCGGATTAATGTATTGTACGTGTTCCTATCAGTCGGCTCAAGAACTTTGGAGGTCTGAAGTCAAATTTTGTTAAGAGGTCTTAAACTTTAAAAAGAAGTTTATATTAATATATTTCATGCTTTATAATTGACAAATGTGTATTATGATAATTAACTAAAAAAAATTGTAATGCACTACTACAGAGGTAAAATATAAGAAAATAAGAAATTTCAAATCTAAAGAAAACTATAGGAAGTTAGAACAAAAGAACTTGATTCTAGAAGCTTATAACTTAACACTCATAATAGAATTCTATTGTTTTACTTTGTTTGTTGTAATGCTTGAGTAAGAATGAAAAAAAAATTAATTTATTCAATATCTTTTCTCCCTTGGCTTTTTTGGGAGAATAGACTACTTAATAATTAGTGAAAGAAAGGGAATATAAAATACAAATATTATTATGAGAAAACAAAAGGGAATATTAATATTAGAATGTAAATTAATTATTAGTCACCTTTGATCACATTGGCAAAATAATCAAAAGAAAATTCTATGAAGATCTTACACTTTTTATCACAAATATTTGATTTTTTTTAGGGGAAATTACCCCATAATTAATATATTATGGCCCTAAAAATTTGGGAGCCTAAAGCAACGGCTTTATTTGCTTGGCCCTTGGGCCGGCACTGGTTCCTCTGAGCCCATGTAAAAACTTTTTTAAATATTTGATTTTTACAAGTCAGTGATCAGAGGTCAAAATTTTAAGTCCAAGGTTCCTAATCACTTTTATGTTATCCAGTTATTTATTATTAATTGCTAGAGCTGTCAATATGGGCTGGGCCGGGCTAGCCCAACACAGCCCACGTGGGCTTGAGTAATTGACGGGCTGGGCTGGGCTAGCCCACCATTTTGGTGGGCCTTATAATGGTCAGCCCACCCCAGCCCTATGTGGGCCACGGGCCCCCACGGGCCGGCCCATCATTTAATAAAATATAATTTTATATTTTTTCTTTAACTTCTAACGTAAAAAAGATAAATATTTAAAAGTTAAAAAATATCTTATTGAAAAAAATTTCACAAAATTTAATAACTTTTTAAACTATTCCATTATATCACAATAAATATTAAAATGTAAAAGACAAGACTATATTTCAATCACTAAAAGCCAAAACTCAAAACAAACTATTCAAGAGAACGTCCATGATGCTTATGCGATATCCAACACATCATTTTCATCAAACACATTTGAATCCGCTTGTGACAGAGTGGTCTTAACATCTTCACTCTCATCAACATTTATAATTCATATGCAATATTAATTAGTTAAATATTAAGAGTACTTGAATTAAAACTAATAATATTAAAATTCACAAAAAAAATATTACCAGTTTGAGTATGGAAAAACGACTACGAGAGCGAAAGAGGGTTCCAAAAGAAGTAGCTTTACTTTCTTTGAAGTTTAGCCGTTTAGGGTTTAGATTTTTACTTTACACAATTTAAGATTTTATTAGTTATTTATTTAATAATATAT
This sequence comes from Nicotiana noctiflora, assembly GCA_032618575.1. Taxonomy (NCBI): domain Eukaryota; kingdom Viridiplantae; phylum Streptophyta; class Magnoliopsida; order Solanales; family Solanaceae; genus Nicotiana; species Nicotiana noctiflora. The sequence goes on from JASVEL010005492.1 coordinate 10,123, forward strand.
TTTACTTAACTAATTAATATTTTAAGACTTTAATTTTGATATTTTAATATAATGAGTTTAATAAACTTTAAGCTTGGGATACTCTTCTTGTTATTTTTAGTATCATATATTTTTTATATGTTATATATTTTATATAAATATTTTTACTAGGCTCACGGGCCCCACGGGCCCCCACGGGCAAGCCCTCATGGGCTACGGGCTTATTCGGGCCGGGCTTAAAAGCCTCATTTTAAAATGGGCTTAAAAAATTATAGCCCAACCCTGCTAAATTACGGGCTGGGCTGGGCTAGCCCAACGGGCCAAGCCCATATTGACGGCTCTATTAATTGCGCAACTTTTAAGTATTGAGTAAATAGACTAACCCTACGCACATTCTTTCAGTTTATATTTTGCGTGTAGTTGGTACCATTGTACTAAAATAAACAATATAGAAGTAGTATTTTCTAAATATATTCTTTTAGTTGTTTGTTTGTGACTAAAAGATACTTTTCAAGAAAGTGTACATAATTTCAAAGTCGATGATAGTGAAGCGAAATCCTACTATTCTGATAATCACAAATTGAATTAATAAAGGGAGCTGTGAAATGCTCTTAGTAAAATAATGCGCAAGCAAACACTTTTATGAAAAACAGAAATAAATCTGTCACAATTCGGAATACAACAATACATGCTAGAAATGTAATCAACAATAAAAAATGTGGTGCAGTGGATGTAATTACTTTTTTCTTAATTAGAATTCTTGGGTTCGAGCCTTGGGTATAAAATTTTTTTGATAAGGAGCGTGTCCCCCCGAATAGGACCCTCGCAACACAAATCCGAATATAATCGAGCCCCAATACAAATATCGGACACTTAAAAAAAAATCGAAAAAAAAAATGGATTGAGACAGGATCATAGTAGTTCTGTCTTCTTCTTCTTCTTAGTTACTAATGTAAAATTAACAAGATCAAGTTTGTATTTGGAGGATTTTCGGTTGAGCTCCCACGTGGGTCATTAGTCTCCTTTATACTCCTATAAATTTAAGCAAATCTCACCTTCTAGAATTAATTTTTGGATTGAGTTTGGTTTAAGGGTCATTCTCTTAATTATGGTATGTCAATCAAATTTTTTCCAATTCATGATTTATCAGATATTGGACTCTCGTCTTATATTATGCATGGTTCAAATGCCCAGTTTTAGACATAAAGGATGTTTGGATTAGCTTTTATGCCGGTCAAAATAGCTTTTAAACATTTTATAATTTTTTTTAATATTTAACAAAATCAAAAAATACTTAAAATTAATTAAAAACTACTTAAAACAAACCAAAATAATAAATTAGGCAACCTTAATGTTTAACTTAAAAGTTATTTTTACCGAAAAGTCACTTTAAGTGAATTCAAACGGATCCATAGTGTTGAATTCCCATATCATGAATTATTTGATCTTGTTATATAATTTTGGATAACTCTCGTTCCATGATCTAACTTTTAAACTTGAGTTAAATCCAGTGACCATTTTCATTAACATCCTTTCTTTATATCCTCTTTTCTTTGATAAATTACTATATTGTTAATTTATTATTATTATATATATATGAGGTCATAATTGAAATGAACTGTTTAATCGGAACTGAGAAAGTGAAGATAAGTGGCCCATTCCCCCAAAACCGCACTGCAAATGGCTGACGCCTTTACATGTACACATGTTCCATCCATTAAGGCGTTGAATATTCATTCAATCTAAATAATATTTCACCTTCCAAATTCAAACTTCCTTCAATCTAAACAACAACAATAATTTCCAAAATTTAGACTAATTAAATATAGTAATTACTAATTACTATACAACTCCAACTGGATTATACACAATAACAAACCATTGATTAGCCTTCTCATCTAACCATGGTTAAATCCCCCCCGCCCTTTCTATAAATGCGCCCTACACTGTCCTTTTACGACACAAAGAACGTTTACTGCTCAGACCGTGTCTACTGCTAAAAGAAGCCATCACCTTTCTCCTTCCTCCTCTTTCAATATGACTTTATTCTCCACAAATCCACGTGAGGTAACATTAATCTCCATAATTCTAACAGAATTTTTATTTTTCACCCATAATTCACATATGTAGTTTCACCTCTTTTTCTGATTCTATATAATCTTCCGCAATTCAAATTTTCACTGTTTTCTTCATCATCCACATGAGTGCCTTCAAGCTTTTTCCGTTTTGGTAGAATTATCGAAATTAAGTAGGATCAAATATCAGGAAATGGATTATATGATTTTTTTGGTTAATTAAATATGTTTTAATTTGGTGTGTAACAACGTTGTTGTGTAAGATTGTCGTTTTGTTTCTGACTTGCAGGTTACGAAAATGGCAGAGGATTCATATGAAGACGCCATTGCAGGACTGAAAAAGCTCCTCAGGTAGAGAGTACAGTACCATTAATTTTCCCCCACTTTATGTCCTTTTCCCGCAGTACTTTCCGTTACTTATAACGTAATTAGTGCACAAAATTATGTCCTGATCTGTCATTTCACTATTTCCAATAAGGACGCGGACGGTGATTTCATCATCTTATTTAGAGCTATCCTAATCCGTTTGCACTACGCGGGACCTACTTTTTGGTCGTCAGTAGGTCCCACACGGAGTGGGTGGTTGAATATTAAATTAATTTATTTTTTTGTGGCTTTGTTGTTGGTAGTGAGAAGAATGGGCTGGAAGATGCAGCCGTGGCAAAGATACGGCAGTTGACGGCAGAGTTAGAAGGTGCCGGCGGGAAAAAATCTGACCCGGATGAGAAGATCCGAACCGGATTCGCCCACTTCAAGGCGGAGAAATATGAGTAAGTTGTTAGCAAGTACTTTGCCGTAAAAGAATTGTGTCCTATGCTATTAAAAATATGTCGGAACCTTCGGTTATGGGGCATAAAATATTGCAAGATTCTCGGATATGCTGCCTGAAACTTTTAATAAGTGATAAATTGCCGTAATTCATATTGATTGTTCTTTTCCACTATTGATGGTTGGAAGTTTGACTCACGGTGTGAAATATATGGTACATATTCCTGTCCAAATTATTTACAACTCAATTTGTAGTTGGACTTGGACGGAATATATATACGCTCGTCCTTTACAAAAAAAAATTGTAAAATTTTGTAATTTAATTTATATACACCAGTTTAAAAATTATTACACCATTATATTTTAACTTCTTATAGCAGGTAATCTAAATGACTAATCATGCTTTTATGTATGGTTAGTTTTACTATGATTTAATAGTATAATTTTTTTTTACTCTTTAATGTATAGGAGTTGGATTTATAAGAATGAAACTTTTGCTTGGCCAATTCAATTGAGTGGTTGGTTAATGTGACTCCTAGCATAATTTAATTTGAAAACAAAATTGATGTCTATTATGATTACTAACTTTATAATTTATCCATTGTATTAACATAAGTTAACATATTTAGAATAAAGTAATGAAATTGCAACAGTTAGGAAGAATAATACTAAATGATACTCCCTCCGTTTCAATTTATGTGAACCCATTTGACTGGGCACGGAGTTTAAGAAAAGAGAGAAGACTTTTGATCTTGTGGTGTAAAATGAGGCACCTTTATTTTGTGTGGCTATAAATCATTGCATAAAGGTAAATTGTTTCCAAATAAAGAAAGGGGTCATTCTTTTTGGCACGGACTAAAAAGGAAATAGGTTCACATAAATTGAAACGGAGGGAGTAGTAAAAATATATTGATTGGTCCAAAAATTCAAAGAATTGATCAAAAAAGAAAATTGAAGTCAAAGGAAATAGGAGTAGATATGATTGGACAAGTGGATTGCTAGGTGTCCAAATTATGTCTGCGAAAGGTGGAATCACGATCATTGAGACCTAGCTTTCTGTTCACTATTTCTTTATGAAGATCATGGGCCTTACGTTGCAAAAAGAACGAATAGTCTCCATAATTAATGGAGAAGAATATGGTACACATCTTTGTACATCAAAGTGCGGTTAGAAAGAAAAGAAGTTGTTCTTAAAAGAGAATTTTAAGTTTATTTCCAACTACTCTTCTAAGTAAAGCAGATTTAAATTACATTAGAAATAAAATGTGATAACTAGGAGATGTTGATTTAACTTTCAAAGACTAGTAATAGGGGCACGTCCTCCAAAATTTTTGTTGGAGTAATGATGTTGATGAATCTCTAAAATACATTTTAACATAAAGATTTCAAGTGTTTGTAAGTTCATTTTTACAAAGAAAACTTTTCTAATTGGGATAGTTTAGTAAATATTTGTGCCTATATAATCATGTTTATTAACTCAGAATTCTTAACCTTGCAACTTGCACTTTATTTTGTAGGAAAAATCCTGAGTTGTTTGGACAACTAGCAAAAGGTCAAAGTCCTAAGGTAATTATTCATAGTAGTAGTTAAGTGTGATCTCTTATTGTTTCAGCAGCAATTATTCATAGTAGTAGTTAAGTGTGATCTCTTATTGTTTCAGCAGCTAATAATAATTGATCATATTCTTGGTTAAAATAGTTAGAATCCTTCAAAGTTAATCATTTTTGAAGGATTTGACACAAATACAACAACTCTTTCTAACGATCCAAGTAGGAGTGGCAAACGGGCAGCTCAGGTCGGATATGGTTCGGGTTGAAAACGGGCAATAATAAAACGGATTAATTATCCGACCGACCCATATTTAATACGGATAAAAAATGCGTTGACCGGCGGATAATATAGATTACCCATATTATCCATGATTTCTTGTATATGATCACTTCTGGGAGAATTCTTAGTCTGTCTAACTTGATGAACCCCCAATTTGAATCTTTATAAACGTAAAAGTTAGACTCATTGGTTATCTATTGGTTATTCATTTTCTAAATGGATAATATGGTTCTTATCCATATTTGACCCGTTTTTAAAAAGTTTGTCATCTAACCCATTTTTTAGTGGATAATATGAGTGGTTAACGGTTTTTTTTGAACAATTTTGCCACATCCAATCAACATAGATTATTTTGGACGGTCAAATGTGCATTGAAGAATTATTATTGTTATTATTTTATTATTCTTAATCATGATTTGTCAGTCGATACCATGGCGCTCTTTACTGAATTACTATTTTTTGAAGTCTTTTTCCTCTCATTAGTAAAACAAGAAAATCTCTTGCAAACTCTTTGATCAGGACCCTTTTAATATTCCCCAAACATATTTTATGTAAATCAATGTATTAACATACTGCCCTCCACAATTGTTAATTGTTCCTGGATATCACGTATGCTTTCATTGTTGGGATTGCACAGCAATTGCCATGGCGTTTAAGGCACGTTAGCATTGACCAATACTCATAATTTCTCATTAAATAATGTGCAGTTCTTGGTATTCGCATGCTCTGATTCCCGAGTATGCCCCTCCCACATCCTCAATTTCCAGCCAGGGGAAGCTTTTGTGGTCCGTAATATTGCAAACATGGTCCCTCCTTTTGATCAGGTGAATTTTACTGTCTTATGTAGCAATTACAGTTGATAATTTTACATATACAAATTATTCTTAGTGTTGTAAACTTTGCCACAATAAGTGTAGTAGTCTAAATTTGCTTCTGAAAAATGGCAAAAGAAAATAAGTACTATGTAAATGTAGTACCATGCTGGAGACTTAATCAACAAGAATCAACAACTAGAAAGGAAATTACTAAACGCAAGTTGGGGAAAATGATGCAGGTGGATATGGGATAAAGCTTTGAACTTTACATTATTCTTTGTTGAATGAAGATTCTGAAACATCTATGTTACAGTGGGGCGAATCTTTAACCTATCATTTATCTTGTACTTTTTGCACGCTGTTCTAATTAATAACTGTATTTTAAGTCAATCTAAACTCTTTAATTTTGTTATACAGACAAAATATTCTGGAGTGGGTGCCGCAGTCGAATATGCAGTTGTCCACCTAAAGGTTAGTCATTTTTAAACACCTAGATGACGGTTGATTATTGGTTTTACACGTAGTATCTCTGCTTAATTAATCCTTTAATTAATAAAGTAGCTCATTTTATCCTTACAATAGTACGTTAATGAGGGCATAATTAAACTCTAGTGCTTTTAGCCTGCCATTTATGTTCCATTGGTCCAATGCAACTAAAGAGATGCCTTACTTTCTCCCCATATTTTTATGTAATAGAAAATGTCAACCTATCTGATTTTGACTCTAATTTAAGAATGATATTTGTAATAAAAATATAAGTTAAATATTAAGAGAATCACTTTTGGGAGTGTGTTGAGGCCATTCTTGTAATAAATAATATTACAAGAATTGAGTAGGAGTAACATTTCCAACTCTCTTAACATTGTTTTGTGTGACTTTTCAGAGATAATATTTTTATTAACTTCTAAAATAGTGAAGTCCGACAGTACTTGTCTGATTGGTCTCAAACCTTTTCAAATTTGCCTCACTGAACGTCCCATGTGCGTGGTAATCAAAATGCACAAAAATACATAATAGCTCATAACTTCAGCCTTAAGTAAGTAGGGATTAGTCTAATGAGTTAAATTATGATAATTTTTAATTGCCTATTCTTGTCCTTTTTCCTATCTATTTGGAGCAATGCCTTAACAAAAACATGCAGGCAGTAAAAATCAAAATATACATTAATCAGATCTTAACTTCAGCCTTAAGAAAGTAGGGATTAGTAAAATCATTTAATTTTAACAATTTTTAATTGTCTCTACTTTTCCTATATATCTTCCTATTTATTTGGAGTTGTGAATTAAAACAAAACTAAAAATGTACAACAGGTGGAGAATATTTTGGTGATTGGACACAGCTGTTGTGGAGGTATTAAAGGGTTAATGTCTATCCCTGATGATGGGTCCACAAACAGGTTGGTTTATCCTTATTAAATTAAATGCCTGATAATGATTGAGAATGAAACTGGACTTATCAATAAGCGAATAGTCACCCTTATAAAGCTACTACTACTTGATAAATAAAGATCATCAGATCAGTCCACTTTGAGCTTTAAAAGCGTATCTACTCATCAAGATTATTCTAATATAATATAGATATAGTAGTAAATTAGGGATACTGTTTATATCACTCCAATTTGTGCTTAAAAATGTGTTTACTCATCAAAATGAAAAAAATCCAATGGGGCAAATAGTCTGTACATTTCAAGATTTTAGGGCTCATTTTGAAAATTTGTCAGTTTTTTTATATTTTAATTCTTTTGTTTTTCTGCGTGATTTTCCTTTAAAGAGTATGCAATATTTATTCTACATTCCGTGAGAAGAAGAGAAATACTGATTGAGTAAATTGATATAAATAAACATGAAAAATTCATACACGAAGTTCTTATACTTTGCTTTAAATACATGCAGTGATTTCATTGAAGAATGGGTCAAAATCTGTCTGCCGGCCAAAGCAAAGGTAAAGGCAGAATGCTGCCATTTGGATCCCACTGAACAATGCACAAAATTGGAGAAGGTAATTAATTACTCTTTTCAGTGCATTAACTATGATATCTTTAACAATAAACTCAAAATTTTACCATTTGGGAGACTTATGAAATATTAATGTTAAATTTTTGGATCACTTTGAGCAGGAGGCAGTGAATGTATCACTAGGCAACTTATTGACATATCCATTTGTTAGAGAAGCTGTGGTGCAGAAAAGTCTTGCACTGAAAGGTGGACACTACGATTTTGTGAATGGATCTTTTGAGCTCTGGAATATTGACTTCAATCTTACCCCTTCTGTTTCACTCTAAACTTTTGCAAACTGTAACTTTTCTTGTAACCAATGCAACTCTGTTTCAAGTTTTTTTTTCTCTACACTTTGCATTTTGATGTAAATGTATTACTGAACAATGTGTGTCACACAAATAATATTAACCGGCTGTTTGAGCTTTGGGCTAGCTTATCTGAAGGTTATGTGCTTACGTTTTTTCACAAATCACAACCTTTTGTTTTTGGTGAGCCAATGTTTTACAGACCAGTTACTTCTATATGTCGACGAATACAGAATCTTGTATCCATCAAACAATTGTTGTTGTCTTCAAGTTGGCATACATATAATGGCTTATTTCCCTTTATTATTCTTTTTTGGAATTATCATTTCAGTACTCTAGTTTAGTTAATTCCTAGATTTTGTTGGGAAGCTAGTGTGGCATCTCAAAAGGTAGGGTAGACGAGAATTGTTCAAAACGAGAGCCATGTTTCAAAGGAATGGGATGAATGACTACTTTTCTAGTGCTTCTGCGAGTTTCAAGATAAGAGATAAAGCATCCACTACCTTATCCAATGGGAATGTTCCACGGAGCATTGCTCAATCATTGAGGTGCGTAAATTTATCTCTACTGTCGAGGGAAGAGCTTGGGCATTGCTCAAACGAAGTCACGACTCAACCTGGCCCACGAACACAACTTGGATTGTCCCCTTTAATCATAGACAATCCCATGATTAAACAATACTCCCTCAAGTCCAAAATAAGTGATTTTTTGGACTTTTTTTTGTGGTTCAAAATAAGTGATTTTTTTGGATTTTAAGAATGACTTAATAATGTTTTTCCTACATTGTCTTTGGAGTAAATAGTATTAGAATATGTGTTATAAGTATTTATGTGAGATAGTAAGGTTAAAATGGTCAATTTTATTGCTAATTAATGCTAAAAATATGTGTGAAAATATCCAAAAAATCGCTTATTTTAGGCCAAAGAAAGTATATTGCAGTGTAGAGGGGTCCAATCTTCTACCTTTGCTTATTAAGTATTCGAAAGGGCAAAGAGATCATGGTGCATTTTTATGTCAAATACTAATTATACTTCCAATTTATTCCTTTTCTGCCGTAGTTACCAATCTTCCCCTAAAACAAGGCTCTGTAGCCATCCAACTTCAATATTTAAACTGCAACAATTCATTCAAATGATTTTACATGTACATATGTCGGGGTTGCCGTTTGAGCCCTAACCAATTCAACCCATTCAAGATTGGGCCGCTCATTGACCCACCCATTATTGAACTCAGTCCATTTTGATCTAGCCAACCTCAACCCATTTAATGAAATTTTGACTTAGCTATACTGCTTTTTAAACTATTTACTGTCACGATCCAAAATCAACTAGTCGTGATGGCACATAATCCAACCCGCTAGGTAAACCAACTAATAACTATTCAATTTCATTAATATTAAAAAGACGATTTTCGCTATGGAAATGCACTCTTCCCCCAAAACCAAAAGAATTATCTGAATCTTATACCTTTCCTATGGACTGGTAGTACAAATCATGAGCTTCTAAGAATAGAATTTACAAAGCTGATATGAAGTAAATACAACTTTTGTATGAATAGTACATAAACAAAACTTTATAAATATACGGCTACCATGAACATGAGGCAGCTACAACCGGAACGCAGGTACATCGTCAAATCCAGCAACAATAACAGCCAACATCTGCACGCAATGTGCAGAAGCGTAGTATTAATACAACCGATCCAATGTACTGGTAAGTAACAAACCTAACCTTCGGTTGAAAGTAGTAACGAGTTCGAATATAGGTCGAGTCCAACACCAATAACCAATAGCAGGTCATAACAACGTAGATCATATAATTAAGGAAGTAACTCAGAGATAAAATGCTAAGCTTATTTTTTTTTACAGATTTTCCTAAAATAGTTTCACTTTTTCAAGAATATTAGTGAAAATTCAAATCTTTTACTGAAATCGTCAAAAACTACGAGATAGCTTGATAACTGTAATTTTTCCAAAAAAATATACTTTCCACAATAAATAAGATATTTCATTTTCTTTCCAGATTGCATGTGTGAAATACCTCTCTATGCCCACATATTAAAGTGTGTAAAAGGTCATAAATGAGGTGATAACGTACAACATGAGAAAAAATGCATTTATATGACTATATGTCATGCATGGATGCCAATGCAATGTATCTCAGAGATGAATCATGTACTCACACTCTCAGAGTACTCAATCTCACTGTCTCCAACTTTTCACTCATCATGATCAACCACTCGGTACTATATATGGCCCATGTGGCACAAGAAAGATCCATCCCGAAATATATACGTCACTGACCATCAGTCACTCAGTACCGAGGAAGGCCATCCATCTCCAAGTATATAAATTCTTCAGCAAGATCCAAGTCCATGGAAGATCCATCCCTCAAACACGCTCACTAGAGGTGTGTACAGACTCCGTAGGGGCTCCAATAGCTCAGGCGATACAATATGCACAGACAACTCACGTGCTATAGTATCAATATCTGAATCCGCACAAAGAACTCACGTGCTAAAATATCAAACAAAGCCTCGTTCTAACACCTTCATGTATGCTAGTGTTGAAAGAAACACGCAAAAAGTTATAACCATTAGTTAGATCAATAAGTCATGGAGCTCCATCTCTTTCGATAAGGAATATAGCAAAATTCTAAGCCGACTTTCGATATTATTCTTTCAACCACGGTGTAGTCAATTCCAATAGTATTCATTCTAGGTGCAATGACCCCCTCTCATCCAACATGACCATTCTAGTGACATGACACATATACAATCTAAAGCCACAACTCGTACAATTCGTGTACCAAAAATTAATATTCCAAATATACTCAATCATGGAATGACTTAGACGAGAGAATTGTCTCGCAATCTCAACAGGTATCGCCACAACGCAATGCAAAGAACCTATTACACATCGTATAACCAAAACACACGAATTTAACACAAAGGAACATGTATCAATATAACTCTACTACAATGCATGACCCATCCAAGCGTTGGTCCATATTATATACCTCGAGCCACCCTGCAAAAAATCAATAACCACGCAAAATTTGACATCAAGCAGTCAAGCACCCAAAGTACATTACTATAACCACGGAGGAGCAAATGACACAATGCCATACAAAACCTGAAAGAGAATAATGAATACACCATCAACCAAGCAATACCCAATACTCTTCTAGCTCAAATTCCACTATAAGACCCCAATAGAACCACACTATATGTGCATATAACCAAAGAATCACAGCTGCTTGTAGCATAGAAGAGTAACTCATAGATCATTTTAGAACACAAATAAGCTCAACAACAACCTAATGGCACATCCATCAATAATAAAAGTATGGAGCCACCAAATGGACCCCTAAATCAACTCTAGTCATCGACAAATAGATAAATAGCCCTCCGAAAGTCCACCATGGATTAATCATAACACATACCATCATCTTGCTAGCTTCGGCCACAATCATAGTCCATAACCATAAAATAATCTACTTATGAGAACTCTCAGTCTCTAAATCCATAGAGCACACGAATCACCATAGACAATCACAACTCCACTGCCCGAATATCTAACAAATCTCTCAAACACAATCATCTCATGAGGAATACTTCTAAAATTCTTCCGTGCCACATAGCAAAATTCAAATATCTGTAGTCGATCAACTAGGAAGGTGTTGCAATACCAATGAAGTATCCATGAATCAAAGAACATTGCCCCTTCTAAAATGTATACTCTCATCAAGCCATACCAAGTAGTAATGTCATTTACCTAGTCATCTTAAACCGTCCACGCTGCCTAGGAATTATGCCCTTCCCTTCAAAACCAAATTGTCACCTTGCACATGCCAATCTCAATCCCACACAACACGCCACATATACCTTGCCATCATATGAAAAATACGAGAACTTCATAATCCACTCCGCGTCACAAACAACTACATACACAATTAGCCAAAAACTTTTCATATAATTTTATCCGGGGATTAAACATAGGACTGAGATCAGTGATTATACAAAATATGCTATCACAATGATATTCATCCTCTGAGGATTCTACAGATCAGCGTAATGCCCCAAATATGGGGCAATAAGCCCAGATATATTTAACACAGTGTGCGTATCAATCGTCAATATAGAAATATTCTTGTTTGGGATGGACCAAGTCACAATACCTAGTCATAAACAATCCCGCACCTGCCATGGGATGCGAGTCATGCCCTAAATGCGTCACAATGTGATCAACCGGGGTTTCAAACCCTCAGGCCATCATCTATACAAACTACTCACCTCAAGCCGGCAATAATCCTAGATTTCTATACCCATGCCTCTCAAACCGATCTCCTCACGCGTTGAATCTTACCAAAACCACAACAAATATGTCACATTGTGCTATAAGATCAAAACCCAATCGAAAATAATCAAAAAATATCAATAATTCTGAAATTGACAAAACCCAAACCCACTTATCGAAACTCAGAATTTTTTATAGAAAAGTGTTCTTCATCTTCTCCCGATTTTGTACATATAAAGAACAGCAAAATCGGAGTCCGTTTGACCCCTGGAATCGACCCCTAAAGGTCTCATAATTCCAGGCCCCAAAATCCTATTTTTCTACTATTTTTCATGAATTAAAGAATGAGATTATGGTCTATAATCACCAATAAATGAGTTTTAATAATCAATTCACTTACCTATGTGATACCCACTGATTTTCTCTCTTAAAAATCACCTCAGAAGCTTCTTCCCATTCCAAAATTAGAAGAAAACTCGACCTGCTCTTTATAGGTATAATGTTCACACGTTTTACTGCTCACAATGGATTTCTTGTGAATTCTAATGAATTTAAGCTTTTGAATCATTCAATTTGACCTTATAATGAAGGAGATATGTAGTTTTTAAGATTTACAAATATTGCAGGTTTTTAATACGCCGTCAGGGGCAGTTTCGTCATTAACTTTAAAATCTGGGCAACCTTAGTAAAATGACCATAAAATCCCATACGATGTCCAAATGTGATGATTCTTTTTGCTACGGGTCCGTAATTACGATACGGATCCAATGCTTCATTCAAAACAGTAATTGGAGCTCATTTGTTCAATATGATATCATTTATGCTTGAAGAAACGATGTCGAAGCATAAAAAAACGAGCACAACGCAACCCAAACCTATTCGAAACTCACCCGAGCTCCTCAGGACCGCATACGAACATACTTACATGTCACATATGATCATGCAAACTTAGTTTCACTCTCAAAAGACCAAAACTAACATCTAAACACCAAATTTACATCGGATTCAAGCCTAAGTTCTTCTAAAACTTCTGAAACATGCATTTGATCAAAAACCCAACCAAATCACCTCCGAATAACCTAAAACTTTGCATGCATATCGAAAAATCACCTAACGGAGCTACTGCTACTCTCAGAATTCCATTCCGACCCTCGAATCAAAATCTTACCTACCATCCGGAATTCGCCAAAATCCAACCTTAGCCAATTCAAATCTAATTCTACACCGGACCTCCAAATTGAATTCCGACTTCACTCCTAAGTCAAAAATTATCCCCCAAACTAGTTGAATCATCAAAAATTCATTCCGAGCCCTATAACTCATAAGTCAACATTTGGTTGACATTTCCAAACTAACCTTCTCATAAAGAGACTAATTGTCTCATTTCTAACCGAACTCTATCCAAATTACTTCAAATTCTCCAAACACATATAGTGAAATATATAGAAGCATAAAATGGGGAAAATGGGGTGGTAACTTTCTTGACGACGGGTCGGGTCGTTACAGTAAGAAATTAAGTTATTCTCGGTATAGAAACGTTACCGCAAGGCAAGTAAGAGTCAATAACGATGTGAAAAAGACACCAAAGATGAAGATGTAAAGAATTTATAGGTAAATCTTCATATCATTAATATTAGTTCACCCCTAAAGGGGGGAGATGGTGTGATATGGTATTAAGTCGGAGTTAAGTAGTTCAGGTAACTATGGAATAATAAAGGAAGAATGTGGTAAAAAGGCAAAAGGGATAATGTTGAATATATTAAAATCTTACAGGTATATCGCAACTCTAGAACATTATGCAAGCATGACACCGGGGAGAGGCAGTAAGAGTTATCGGCCAGAATGTTATTGACAAAAAAATGTGAATGGAATCTTGATACATCATGAGCCAGTGCAAGAGGTAAGTTAATACAAAGAACATTTCCCAAGAGAGATTACGCAGAAATATAGATATGAGAATGGGCTAGTAGTTAGTAGTTGATTCAGGAAGTGGCTAGTTATGGCTAGAAAACAGGATACAGATAAATCAGTAGATTGTGTAAGATAAACATAGTGAACCCCAACATAACGAATTCAATATTTAACAAATACGATATCGTAATTCTTGAGAAATATTCTGATAGAAGTTGGGGTAGTCAAAAGTATCGTATAAGTGTTACAGAAACAAAAGATAGTGCCATTTGGAAGACAGTCAAAAATTTCAGTTCACAAGCAACCCTACGAGCACAAATGCGCATAGGTAAGTAACCAAGGATAATTATAGGTGACTCACAATAACTCAAAAATTTTGTCAGGTATATGATGAAATAATCTTGCAACTTTACAAGAGTCACAGGGTCTTCTCTAAGTAATACAACAAATGACTAGCTAAGGAATTAAGGAAAAAGGCTTCAACCAAAAAATATCGATCTGAAGAAGAAATGATCTTGTAACAAGAGTCTCACTACAACATTGTATACATTTCATAGGAAAGTGGCACATATTTTGGCTAATGGATGGGAAGAAGAAAACTAACAAAAGTGATATTTGAGATTATATGAGTTACAGGAAATTCAAGTATTCGTGGACAATAAGATAACCCAAGTATTCATGCAACAAGTGGCAGAATGACCAGGAAAAGTAATTGCTTACATTTAAAGACAACTGAGAAGGAAGGAAAGGAAACATATGGTTAAAGGAAGGTTGTGAGTAATATAAATAGATATGTGTAGGTCGGAAGATAATGTATAATAGAGCGACAAGGTTTTAGGTAGATAGGATTAAGGGTAATAAAAGGTGACAAGAATAGGTAAGGCTTTGGGATAAAGCCCATCAAAACAAGACAGTTGGTGGTTTTCGTAAGTTATAAAAAGCTCAGTATAGCTTGAATTAACTCGGAGAAGTCTAAGACTAGTTGCATTTAGAAGAGATGGAATGCTTCCTTAGTAGTAGAATAAGGATGTAATTGTGATAGATAAGAGGATGACGCTTAGGCCTTTTATTGAGTAATAATTTAAGAAAAAGGTATTTCATGAATTGCATGGGATTAGAATACCCTCATAAGATGAATCACATTAGGATGATATAAAATACGATAATTGAAGTATAATATTTTCCCTAGGTGGATCAGGAAAATCACTTCAAATGTTCCTCGATACGACGCGAGCCCTAGTGACAATGTAATACGTAAAAGGCTTCAAGTTATCAGTGGTGGATTATAGATCAACATTAAGGAGAATCAACAATAGATAGATAAAATTTCCAAAGTATGAGAGAAGATTATGATGCCATTATTTAGATGAACAATAATGAAGAAACATTAAATGGTTTAGATTTATACATATAGGATAAGAGGTAAGAGAGTAACCTGGAGTTGCATAGTAGACCTTGAAAAATAATAAATCGAAGTAAGAATTATAGTATAGTATGACCTACGTAGTTGTAGTAACGCCATAAGCATAGGTAACTGAGGTTATGAAACAAGATATATCAATAGTCATAAGTTCGAAAAAGTACTGAGTGAAAAACTTTAGTACACCTATAGATGCCCAGAGGAACAGCTTGTCACAGTACTGTATATATTCACAAAATGAGGGCCTAGAGATTGGGTAAAAGCTAAAGTAAAAAGGATATAAGAGTAGCATAGGTGCACAGAATCGTACAGGCTGCACGAAAGAAGGTAAAAAGAGTTACGAGATTTGAAGAATTTTGACCAGAAGTCGTGGTGTGAGAAAGAAGCCTAAAGGATGGAATGCCCTAGTCTTGGGATTTATTCACTGAACAACTCCCTAAATGGAAAAGACAATATTAAAGTATTTGTAAGAGCTATTGCTTAAGAGACGGATAAGTGCATCAGTCAATATTCGAGGACGAATGTTCCAAAGGGGGGAATGATGTTACACCCCATGTTTTTGTATGTGAGAGTATGTCGTAAGTAAATTGATGTAAGATCATAAATAAGATGATATTTGGAAGCATATAAAGTAAGTTAATCATGTTACCTTGGATGTTAAAAATATTTAAGATCATGAAAATAGTACCAAGATGGTTGGAAAGCTTAGAAGCTAAACCAATTGAAGAAAATAAGTTTCGTCGAAAGTCGACAAGTTTGGAATGTTATAACATGTACTTTGGGGTGAGATCTTAACATGATAAGGAGGTTATGCTATGAGCTATTTTAGTCGTGTGCTACGTTTTGAAGTCAAGCAAGTTTTAGAACCAAAGTTGGTGAAGGTCATCACAAGTTACATTTATAATGTGTTGAACATTAGGTCAAATGTAGCTGTGCTTTTCTCCCAAAATACTTTGAATTATTTGCTGATCTACCACCCAATTGAAATATGAGTCTAGTTTCAAATACATTGAAACATTTGTTGAATAATATCAGAGTATAGAGATATTTGCATTTTCGTGAGACCGCGCAAGCAGCTCCTAATGTGACCCACTTAGGCGATGGTCGACCCACTTCACTTTATAAATAATTTGGATGCCTATTTTTGCTCATATTGAACTCAATTTTGTCTTCAAACTTCTCCTAACCATCTTAAATAAATACCAAAAGGTTTTAAAGTGATTACACCATATTTCAACATCAAAAGTTACTTCTAGTGAAGAACAACACCTCTTTGAGGTTGTGTTGTCATTAAGGATTGTTGTGGGCTGTGTTTAGCTGAAATTCCATGTTGTTTCTACTAGCTAAGATTGATTTGAGTCGTTTGAATAATTTCTTGGAAGTTATGTTAAGGCTATTTCTTCTTTCTTTTTGGCATGATCCATATGATACCACGAAACGAGCAAGCACACAACTTTCAGAAATGATTCTATTCTAGAAGTACAAGGGTTGCCTATGTTATTGATTCCCCATATGTCCTACTACCATATTGTCTATTCATTGGTCTCGTGACGTTCCAAGAGATCTTATTGACTTACTTCATTATGCATTGCATTCATTTATACATGTATATTGACCCATGACTGTCACACCTCCTTTTTACGCACCCGCGGGAGCGCGAGGGAGTTTTTCCAATTAAAGGACAATCGAGACGGGATCAATTTATTAAATTCAGAGTCGCCACTTGGGAAAATAATGGTGTTCCAAGTCACCGGTTTAATCCCGAACCGAGGAAATTTATGACTCTGTAATACAGTCTGCGAAACTAGAAACCTGGATAAGGAATTCTGTTAACCCGGGAGAAGGTGTTAGGCACTCCCGGATTCCGTGGTTTTAGCACGGTCGCTCAATTGCAATTTTTGTTTCTATCTGATTCTTTTATATATATTAATTATGTGCTTTAAATGTTCCGCTTTTCAATTTTAGAAGAATTGCGACGTCACGAAAACACATTTCGAGTCACATCGTAGCCAGTACGCATGTGACTTTAATGCGTTTTAGTTTCGTCGAGAGTATGATTTGGGTCACATAAATGCGCACCCATATTTAGGAAAGTGATTTTATTTACAAATCGTGCCTAAAGAGTCTATCGTCTTTGTTAACTTCGGAAAAGACCGTGAAATTTGCTAAATGGTCCCTCCGGGTCTAAATTTTTATAACAATTAATTTGAGGGCCCCGCAATTGCGTATTTTTTTTTGTTTTGGCGAGGCTCGTCTCATTATTTATTTCAAGGGCGAACCTAAAAGTAGCTACTATTCTCTACTTTATTTGTCTTAAAAAAGTAATCCTAATTTATTCATTGAGATTATCCATAGTTGTTATAATCGGGTACATGAAATGCACCCCCAATTAAAGCTAAATCAAACATGTCGAACCGAGTTTTACTTTTAATTAATATCCGACAGACCCGTGACTCCTTATTCTTATGTTTCAAGATCAAATCTCCCATGGCCCTACAGTTATACGATTTTGTTTCGTTAAGACTCATTAATTACTATTCATCCTAAATCAATCATTTAAAACCAAATTATCTAGTGTTCTGCCAGAAGATTTCCTAATAGATCTCAACTAATAACGTTACTACTCTTATGTATCAAACTAATAATCAAAACCAAAAGAATCAGACACATTCATTATACAAAAATATCCGATACTCATGCTAAAGGACGATAAATATGTAATATTACCAAAAATTAAAAGTAAGGTAAAGAGGAGACCTCGATGAATTTTTCGCACTAGAATTGATCCAAAGGCAAGGATACTCAAATAGGGACAGTGTCACACCTCCTTTTTACGCGCACGCGAGGGCACGAGGGAGTTTTTTCCAATTAAAGGACAATCGAGACGGGATTAGTTTATTTAATTCAGAGTCGCCACTTGGAAAAATAATGGTGTTCCAAGTCACCGGTTTAATCCCGAACCGAGGAAATTTATGACTCTGTAATATAGTCTGCGAAACTAGAAACCTGGATAAGGAATTCCGTTAACCCGGAGAAGGTGTTAGGCACTCCCGGATTCCGTGGTTTTAGCACGGTCGCTCAACTGCAATTTTTGTTTCTATCTGATTCTTTTATGTATTTCAACTATGTGCTTTTAATGCTTCGCTCTTATTTTTTAGAAGAATTGCGACGTTACGAAAACACATTTCGAGCCGCACCGTAACCAGTACGCCTGCGACTCTAATGTATTTCAGTTTCGCCGAGAGTAAGATTCGGGTCGCATAAATGCACACCCGTATTCAGAAAAATAATTTTTATTTCAAGTCGTGCCTAAAGAGTCTACCGTCTTTATTAACTTCGGAAAAGACCATGGAATTAACTAAACGGTCTTTCCAAGGCTAAGCTTTCACCACAACTGATTAGAGGGCCCCGCGATTGTATATTTGCGTTTGGCGAGGCTCATCTCATTATTATTAGGGCCGAGCCTAAGATGAACTATGTTCTCTACTTGATTTATCTCTAACAAAGAAAAATGTTAATCGTTTATCATTACCTACTAGTTTGATACTTTCTTTTGTTTGGGCCATTCCATAGAGCCCCGACTCAAAATTGAACGCTAGAAGGCGATTTCCTCTTTACTACGCTCTTAAACTACTTAAACTTGGATTTTTATTTAAATCGGCTAAGCTAATTTAGTCAACAGAAAACTTTTGTTTTATTTAAGAAAAGAATATTGAACATGTTTCCGATTTTAATCTAATCTAATTGATAACCAGCTTTCGTGTAAAGGATCTAGATCATAGTAGACATACACGAGCTAAAGTGTACTGATTATCTAATAGCAACGGAGTGATACATCAATCGTCATGATTCCCCTTTTTGAACGAACTATAGACGAAACAGGATTTACACGCTTATTCTTACAATTTAACTACTTGGACATTGGGCGTGGTACTTACTAATTCATAATTTTCGATCAAACTACCATCATTATGCCTCTATTTACTTCTACACTAGGTGTTAGTTATTATGCACTTTTAACTTGAACAAATTGACACCCATAACAATATGTATTTCACTGATTCATCTATCTATTGCATAATGTGTTTCCAATAGACCATTTCTAAAGTTTTTTGTCTATAACTGCCGTTAGCTCATGAGGTTTGCATAGGCCATAAATTATCTTCCTTAATAATTGAATCCATGTTTTTCCTTATCGTAATGCAAGAAGATATTCCTATAGTTCATACATGTTTCAAGATGTAAGAAGATATATCTATAGATTCAAACAAACATACTCACTGTCTCCCATTCTAATACACCATTACTAATTAAGTATTCAACAAATCCAAATCATTTAAAGAAAACAGTAGCCCTGATTACGACTATGCTGATACAATCAATTATAAAGGGAAACATGGCAGTTAATATAGCCTCCAGTGAGGCTGGGGTCTCATTTTATTTCAACTGGATATGCTGTATGGGAAAACAGTCTCTAGAATGTGTACCTGGCAATTAAAGAACCCAAGAGATCAGTTATGCAGTGGGGTAACAGCAGCAGTGTAACAACAGCCAACAGCAGGGAAAGCAGGAGCCAAAACCAACAGCAACAAACTTAATGTTTAAATCAACCCCGGAATGATTCAAACCCAAACCAACCAAATGTTGTATCCAGTAATATCAAACGACCCAAGGATGACACCAAACAGCTCAGATGGACCAGTTTTAACTTCAAAATTCCTAACGAGCACTTGAAAACTTCAACAACCCAATGTTGTATCAAAATATAGTTCAAATGGACCCTAAGACTGACTGGAATCAACTTAATACCCCATCTGGAACTCCAGTGGTTGAATGATGAATCAAAAGGGGTATGAATGAATCGACCAACACTCAAGATTGTAAAACTAATCCAATAGAACAGTGAACTTGACTGAAACAGCGAGAAATAGAAATGCAGAATGTTTTCTTCCTCTTTTTTTCTTCAAAGATGTATGCCTTTTTCTGTATATATCTGTGTGTCTATCTATCACTCAAGTCTCTTATACTTATAGTTAAAAATGAACTTCCCCCAGCCAAGAGAATCAGAAATTCTAACATACAATAATCAACAAACACCCCCTGCCCATGCTCTGCCTGCCAGCCCAGTATATTCCCCTGGGCAGACCCATCCCTCTGCCTAGGCCATGCTCTGCCAGCCCACTACAAGTGCATTATACCATTGTTTAATCAACCAATGCACTGGCAGTCATGATATTAACATTCAGGTGTGCCCATGTGATTCCTACTTAAACTACCAGTGTTTTGCACAGTCATTTACCCTCCTTAAGCTATTACTTTACTTAGTTAATAACAGACCTATCAGCTTAATGCTTTGCAGAAACTACCAGGAGTACATTTCATAGTCCTATTTTAATTCAAACCAATCAAACCAATTCAATTCCTATTTCATAATGAACAATCAGTCAAACAACCAATTTAACTCCTAACGGCTATTCAATCAATGCTAATAAACAAGACATACGAAACTATTCTACCATATTGATTAGTTGACGACAAACATACACAATGGATATCAAATGAGTGACCTACAGATTCGATATGCTTCAAGCAGAATCAAGGAGCCAAGTCTAATACGAATTAAATGCTTGACGACCTTAATCGAACTGAATATACGATTCATTTTATCACTAAACATAGAAGAAAACGACCAAATAAAGAGGTCCATTGAAGATGGCCAGCATGATTTAAAGGATGAATAGAAGAAGAAGAACATGTTAAGCAAACTAAACTAAACAATTAATCAGACCTTGATTACCAATGACAAGCCGCACCAACGGGAAAGGCTCCAAAGCTTTATACTCGACGGACCCGAGCTCGCCTCAGACTTTGCTCGCTTTGAGATCGAACGAACCTTAGTCGAAGTGTTCTTGAATAAAAACACTTCGATTAAGGCCCATTAGACCCCAAATCTTGATTTATTGGACGAATTTTAACATTTGATTTTCTAGGGTTCTTGAGGGTCCAAATTTGGGGGTTTGGGTAGTTCGGGTTAGATTCGAACCAAACCAAGGGTGGTTTGGGTGTGAGGGTGGTGCGAGGAGTCACCGGTGTGAATTCGGGGTGGTTTGGCGTAAGTTCGAGTTGACTCGAATCTTCAAATGAAGATTCGAGGAGTTCTGGAGTGATTCGAGGTAAAGGGAGGCTGGGATCGTGATGGGGGAGGTGAGGGGAAGGTTTTGGCGTTGGTTTGGGTTTGATTGGCCTACCGGAACCGCCGTGAGGCGATTTCCGGCAGGCGGCGCAAGGCGGCGTTACGCCGGGCGTTTGAGAGCTCTGAGGGAGATGAAGGGAGAGGGGGGGTTCTGGC
This sequence comes from Nicotiana noctiflora, assembly GCA_032618575.1. Lineage (NCBI taxonomy): Eukaryota > Viridiplantae > Streptophyta > Magnoliopsida > Solanales > Solanaceae > Nicotiana > Nicotiana noctiflora. The sequence goes on from JASVEL010005492.1 coordinate 31,869, forward strand.
TTGGGGGGGCGGGGTAAGGAAAGGGGTTTATATATGTTTTGAGTAGTTAAATCCTGATCGTTGGATCAAACTTGATCAACGATCAGGATTCTCTCATTTAAACCAAACGGCGCCGTTTGGTTAAGTCCTAGGCTGAATGAATTTTGGAATTAACGGATTAATCTGGGCCGTTGGATAATAAAATCCAACGGTCCAGATCAAGCGTTACATAGGCTGAAACTGGACTGGTATGGGATTCGTTTGGGCCTGGCTTTCCTGGACTGAACTATGGCCCAGTTCGATCTCATTGCTATACATATATATATGTACATGTACATATATATATATATATATATATATATGCATACAATTATCCCACATAATTATATATCACCTAAAAATGTAAATCACATGACTTCGATATCAAACACTAAAAATGCAAAACTTAGCATATATTTTTTGTATTTTTTAATTTAAATAAATAAACGTGCACACAAAAGATAAAATAACACAAAAATCACAAAAATCATACCCAACACGAAACTATTTTTATTTTTGAATTTTCTGGGAGTACTTCTCAAGTAAGGCAAAAAATCACGTGCTCACAGCTGCCCCTCTTTGCGCGTAAACATGAAGAGTTTTCGTGCAAAGATAAATGAGCGGATATAAGCGATTTTTGCCCATTCGAGCACTCCGTATGAAGCATTTTGGAAAAGTTTTGACCGAACCTTGCTTCAAAGGTCTCCTACATATCCCTGGCTAACAGGGAATCAGGTCAATGTAGTTCGGGAAGTTCTGGTAGCTGGGACTACCGTGACCGCTGTGATCTCGCTGTTACTGCTGTCACTGCTGTTACTGCTGTTGCCACTGCTTAACTGACCTCCTTGTTACACCGTACTAAACAACAAAATAAGAAGCTAGACTAAGTTACAGCATCGCGAAATCTTATCTATCTCTTCATCTTGACTTTCCGTGTTTCTTGCTATTCTGTCGGACTTGATGTTCCTTCCCTGCGATCTTCGAACTATTCTGCTTCGAAGTCTGAATCTATCTTTCTGATCCTTGTTGCCTTCCTGCTGATTTTGAATTTGAATTCCTGCTGGGGATTTCTGTTATACTCTACTGCTTCCCTCAAACAACTTCGAAAGTAAATTGCCACTCCATTATCCAGGCGGGCTCCCTGACTTCAACTACAACTTCAAAATTAGATTGCCATTCCATTCTCCAGGCGGGCTCCCTGACTTCAACTACAACTTCCAAATTAAATCGCCACTCCATTCTCCAGGCGGGCTCCCTGACTTCAACTACAACTTCAAAATTAAATCGCCACTCCATTCTCCAGGCGGGCTCCCTGACTTCAACTACAACTTCAAAATTAAATCGCCACTCCATTCTCCAGGCGGGCTCCCTGACTTCAACTACAACTTCAAAATTAAATCGCCACTCCATTCTCCAGGCGGGCTCCCTGACTTCAACTACAACTTCAAAATTAAATCGCCACTCCATTCTCCAAGCGGGCTCCCTGACTTCAACTACAACTTCAAAATTAAATCGCCACTCCATTCTCCAGGCGGGCCCCCTGACTTCAATTACTGCTTCAAAATAAAATTGCCACTCCATTCTCCAGGCGGGCTCCCTGACTTCAACTACTGCTTCAAAATAAAATTGCCACTCCATTCTCCAGGCGGGCTCCCTGACTTCAATTGCAACTTCAATATTAAATCGCCACTCCATTCTCCAGGCGGGCTCCCTGACTTCAACTACAACTTCACTGATTTCCTCCTATCCTGATTACCTTCCTTTGCCTTTTGTATCATATCCTTGTTCTTGCATTCCCTCTCGGACCACCTTCTCTTCTGCATCATCCTGTCTTGGAATTGCTTTCCCCCGGTCGTATTACTTTTCTTCTGGCTGCTGGGGATATTTTTGGAACTGTTTACTCGCCTGCTGGGGGGTGATGCTGCTGAGGAAGTATTCTTTGTTTCCTTCACCCTTCATTCTCTTCCTTCTTCCCCTACCTCTTTTGGGACTCACGCTTTTGTTTCCTTGATCAAATTATAGGATGTAACATTGCTGGGGGCATCTCGAAGCCATTTTTTTTCTTTTTCCAGTAACTGCTGGGGATGGTACCATGCTCAAAGATCACCCCATCTTGTGTCGCTTTCTACACTTATCCTCTGAGTCTTGCTTTCCAGAAAATTTTCGCAACAGGAGAAAATTTTCTGCCCCAGTGTGGTAAACTTCCGGACGGTATGCTTTTCTGCCGTCGGACCCTCTTTTCCTGCTTTAAATCAAAGAAAAATTGTTAGTTTCAAAACGCCGCGAGTGGTCGTGCCACTCTTGTTGAGGCCATACTCTTTCAGCCGCTTGGCCTCTCTCGAACTTTGAGGACGACGTTGACGCTTGCTTGGGAAGATGCTTTTTCCACGAACGACCTCTCATCTTTCCTTTTATTCCACTCTTTGGTTTGGTCCGACTCTTTTTAGCCGGTGATCTGTTGCGTGAAATCATCTTTCGGACATGCCACATGTGTCCATCATACTCCATAATTCTTGCGAACCTTCCACTCGGCCTGTCATCCCAATCTCACTATCGTAACGACTTCCGTCTCATTGCCTTGTTCCAATGCCTATTCACTTTCAATATACTGCTTTGGGAGACTTGGTAGTAAGCTTTGAAAAATCAATTTTCGAAAATGAAAAAAAAGGAAAGAATACTGACCGCAAATGACAAAAAGAAGAGAAAAACTTTTCTGAACTCCAAAAATAGGGAAACTTATCTGAATGTGTGCCTGATCCAATGTTATGCCGCGCCTTTGAGATTAAACTACCCAGTCTATTCATATCAATCACTTTCCGATGCCGCGTCCTGTTAGAGGTAAGCGGATGTCCAAACCCTGTCTCATGCATACATCTTGTAACCATCTCGTCCTGTCACCTCAAAGTGCCCTTCAAAGGGTTTTCACTAGTGAGATTCTCTCATTTCTCTCTATCTCCCGTCGCCTTAAGGTGCCCGTAAAAGGTTTTCACCGTAAGACTCTCTCATTTTACTTCTCTCAACTTCCTTCGCCTTAAGGTGCCCGCGAGGGTTTTCACCGTTAAGACTCTCTCATTTTACTTTTCTCAACTTCCTTCGCCTTAAGGTGCCCGCGAGGGTTTTCACCGTTAAGACTCTCTCATTTGTGCTTTCTTTCCTTGCGGCGGGGTATCACCCCTGAGATTCTCTCTAGAGCGTTATCCCCTTTCGGCTTGCATCCTGGGTTCAATCGAGGGTCGGGATGTCACTCTTGGCTTTCATTCACATGACTTGGCACTTTTCAAATACTGATCGAGAGGTCTTTCTGGTTCTTGATATGGTTTCTGCGCGTGAGGCCGAAGAAAGGGGTTTAGCCTCAACGGTTAGCTTGTTACAACTTTCGGAATCCACACTATCTTTCCAACGAAAACAATGACTTCTGCCCCAGTTTTGTTGTTTGGGGGATTTTTTGATTTTTGTTTTATTATGACCGAGCCGTGTTATGACCGAGCCGTGTGGCGCCTACGTATCCTTCTTGAGGAATCAGGTCGAACGTAGTTCACTTTTTCTTGTATTACTTTTTGTTTCTTTTCTATTTTGTTACACATCTTCCTTGGTGATTCCGAAAGAGGGTATATGAAAGAATAATTAAGGCTCAAATGGGGAAACAAAGGTTAAAGTGTTTGGGTAGTAGAAAAATTGCCTCTGTCATTCCATTCTCCGAAAAATGCCAAGTACACCCAAACGAAACCAAACGTTGACAAATGCATTAAAGAATTACACATAATATCTCTTAACTGCATCAGAATTAATAGCCATATCGGTGCATCTTCCCTCGACATCCGTCAGACATAGAGCGCCGTTGGATAATACTCTAGTTACCACAAAAGGTCCTCGCCAATTTGGAGCGAACTTGCCTTTCGCTTCGGCCTGATGGGGTAGAACTCTCTTCAGCACATGCTGTCCCACTTCAAATCTCCTGGGACGTACCTTCTTGTTATATGCTCTCGCCATTCTCTTTTGATACAATTGGCCGTGACATACCGCTGTCAATCTCTTTTCATCGATCAAGCTTAATTGCTCTAATCGGGTTTTGACCCACTCGTCGTCATCAATCTCAGCTTCAGCGACGATTCGGAGGGATGGAATCTCAACTTCTGCGGGTATTACTGCTTCGGTCCCGTATACCAACAAGTAAGGAGTTGCACCTACCGAAGTCCGGACGGTAGTGCGATAACCCAACAGCGCAAATGGTAACTTTTCATGCCACTGCCTAGACCCTTCTATCATCTTCCTCAATATCTTCTTTATGTTCTTGTTTGCCGCCTCGACCGCACCGTTTGCTTTTGGGCGATACGGTGTGGAATTTCGGTGTGTAATCTTGAACTGTTGACATACCTCTTTCATCAATCCACTGTTAAGATTTGCACCGTTATCCGTAATGATCATCTTTGGAATTCCAAACCTGCAGATGATGTGGGAGTGTACGAAGTCCACTACCGCCTTCTTGGTCACTGATTTGAATGTTTTGGCCTCTACCCACTTGGTAAAATAATCAATCGTTACCAGAATGAACCTGTGACCGTTGGAAGCTGCAGGCTCAATAGGTCCAATAACATCCATACCCCATGCGACAAACGGCCATGGTGCGGACATTGTATGCAATTCAGTCGGCGGAGAATGAATCAAATCTCCGTGTATCTGACACCGATGGCATCTTCGCACGAAACTTATACAATCCCGCTCCATAGTGAGCCAATAATATCCTGCTCGAAGAATCTTCTTTGCCAATACGTATCCGCTCATGTGTGGTCCGCAAACTCCCGAGTGTATATCTGTCATCACTGTTGTGGCTTGATTTGCATCTATACATCTCAACAATCCCAAGTCCGGGGTTCTTTTGTACAGCACCCCTCCACTAAGGAAAAATCCATTCGCCAACCGCCGAATAGCTCGCTTTTGATCTCCAGTCGCTTGCTCTGGGTATACTCCTAACCTGAGGTATTCCTTGACATCATGAAACCACGGTTCACCATCCACCTCTTCCTCTATCACATTGCAATAAGCATGTTGATTTCGGACCTGGATATGTAACGGATCGACACGAACCTTGTCCGGGTGATGTAGCATTGATGCTAAAGTAGCCAACGCGTCGGCAACCTCATTATGCATCCTTGGGATGTGCCTGAATTCTACCGATCGAAAGCGCTTGGTCAGATCATGCAAGCACTGACGATATGGGATAAGCTTTAAATCTCTGGTTTCCCATTCTCCCTGAATCTGATGTACCAGAAGGTCCGAGTCCCCTAAGACCAAGACGTCCTGTACATCCATGTCCACCGCTAATCGCAACCCCAAGATACATGCCTCGTACTCAGCCATATTATTGGTACAGAGAAAACGCAGTTGAGCAGTAACAGGATAATGATGTCCTGTTTCAGATATGAGCACAGCCCCTACTCCGACTCCTTTTGCGTTTGCCGCTCCATCGAAGAAGAGCTTCCATCCTGGATCCTTGGTTGGTTCTAACCCCTCAATCTGCAATACTTCCTCATCTGGAAAATACGTCCTCAAAGGTTCGTATTCGTCATCAACGGGATTTTCAGCTAAGTGATCGGCCAGGGCTTGAGCCTTCATAGCCGTCCTTGTCACGTATATGATGTCGAATTCCGTAAGTAATATTTGCCATTTTGCTAACCTCCCCGTAGGCATAGGTTTCTGGAAAATATACTTCAACGGATCCAGACGCGAAATGAGGTAAGTGGTGTAAGAAGACAAGTAGTGTTTCAGCTTTTGGGCTACCCAAGTCAGGGCGCAACATGTCTTTTCTAGATGAGTGTACTTGACCTCGTGGACTGTAAACTTCTTACTGAGGTAGTAAATGGCCCGTTCCTTCCTGCCAGTAAGATCATGCTGCCCCAGTACGCAACCGAATGAATTCTCCAAAACCGCCAGATAAAGAATCAGGGGTCTACCCGGTGCAGGCGGAACTAGTACGGGTGGGTTTGACAGATACCCTTTGATTTGGTCAAACGCTTCCTGACATTCTGTCGTCCATTCTATCGCAGCGTCTTTCTTCAACAGACGGAATATGGGTTCACAGGTTGCTGTAAGTTGAGCAATAAACCTACTGATGTAATTCAACCTTCCCAACAGACTCATTACCTCTGTTTTATTCTTCGGCGGGGGTAACTCCCGAATGGACTTGATTTTGGATGGGTCCAACTCAATGCCCCGTCGGCTGACGATGAATCCTAGCAACTTTCCCGACGGAACTCCGAATGCGCATTTGGCTGGATTGAGCTTGATGTCGTATCTTCGAAGTCTTTGAAAGAACTTACTGAGGTCAGCAACATGGTCCTCTTGACGTCTGGATTTCACGATCACATCATCCACGTATACTTCAATTTCCTTGTGTATCATGTCATGGAATACCGTAGTCATTGCCCTCATATATGTTGCTCCTGCATTCTTCAAACCAAACGGCATCACTCGGTAGCAATAAGTCCCCCACGGCGTGATAAAAGCCGTCTTTTCTGCGTCCTCTTCGTCCATCAAAATCTGATGATATCCCGCATAACAATCCACAAAGGATCCAATTTCGCGTCCGGCACAATTATCAATCAGGATATGGATATTGGGAAGTGGGAAATTATCCTTAGGACTTGCCTTGTTGAGATTGCGATAGTCCACGCATACCCCGATCTTTCCGTCTTTCTTTGGCACCGGCACTACGTTAGCCAACCATTCAGGGTATCGAGTGACACGAATGACTTTCGCCTGCAACTGCCTGGTTACTTCCTCCTTAATCTTCACACTCATCTCCGTCTTGAATTTCCGCAGTTTCTGCTTGACGGGAGGATATGCCGGATCAGTGGGTAATCTATGAACCACTAGATCAGTGCTGAGTCCCGGCATGTCGTCGTACGACCATGCGAAAATATCTTTAAACTCCATGAGTGTTTTGATCAATTCTTCTCTCAGATTGGGTTCAATATGGACACTTATCCGGGTTTCTTTGACGTCATCAGCATTCCCTAGATTAACGGCCTCAGTATCATTTAAGTTCGGTTTGGGCTTTTCCTCGAAGTGACTTAATTCTTCACCGATTTCTTCCACGGCTTCATCATCGCCGTACTCCGACTCACTCTCGTCACTTCTTATTTCATGTGTTATTATTTCCAAACCCGATTGACTTTCTAGACTGGGTTGATTAATCTTTAAGTGCGCCATGTCATTAAGATCAGTTGCAAGAAGGCTGTTCAGAAAAGTAAAAAGAAGAAAAGATAAACAAAATTAGACACGAAGGAACCAACTTTCATTGATGGGAATTGTACAAAGGGGAAAACAAACTGCAAACTTAAATCAAAAATAAACAAAACGAACGGGATTTTACTCCGGGGACAAACCCCCAATACAAAATTTCGAAAGAAAGACAATCCAAGACAAACTACCAAGACTCCTTCCGGACAGGGAGAGGAGTAGCCTTCCAGTTATTCAGTTTTGCCTTTGGTCCCACAAATTGTATATCGGCATGACTGGATCCTTCACCGTCCTCGAGCATACATACATCTGTGAATAGGTTTTCGAACTTCCTGAAGAACTCTTCGTCTGGCCTGACCGTAGGACCGGGAATCTTTGGCGCCGGATGTCCTCTTGCTCCGGACCTGACAAAAGATTGGGAAAGGCGTGGAACGGGCTTTGGGAGCACCCATGTTTTCTGCTTGCTCCTCTTTGCTCGCCGGATGTCCTCTGAGGTTGGCTGGAATCCCAAGCCGAAGGTTCCCAAGTTTTCGACCACCGATACCGGTTGTATAATTCCTTGCAGAGATGCACCTAGCCCTTTACCGGGTACGAAACCATGTCGCAACATTTCATGCGCCACCATGACATCCGCGGTAATTGTTCTGTCGCCGGGAATACATTCCCCTTCCGGAACTCGGTGGGCGGACACCACATCGCAGACCTGGTACACCCACGGCCCAACGTCTTCTTCCGTCTCAACAAAGGGAATGATGGTGCCCGATTGTGGGTCGTTCTCTCCATGAACGACGATCTCCTGCTGGTCCCATTCAAACTTGACGAGCTGGTGCAAGCTGGATGGAACTGCTCTTGCGGCATGAATCCATGGTCGCCCTATTAGGAGGTTATATGACACCACCATGTCCAGCACCTGGAATTCCATGGTGAACTCCACTGGCCCAATTGTCAAGACTAGCACTATGTCACCAACCGACGCTTTACCTCCTCCGTCGAACCCTCGAACACATACCCCGTTCTCGCGTACCCTGCCGATGTCTACTTTTAATTTGCCCAGTGTAGAGAGAGGGCAAATGTTAGCACTGGACCCATTATCGACCAAGACTTTGGTAACCACCGCCTCTTCACACTTCACCGTAAGATATAAAGCCCTGTTATGCTCAGTGCCTTCCTCAAGCAACTCGTCATCGGTGAATGTGATCCGATTTGCTTCGAAGATCCGATTGGTGATCTTCTCCAAATGGCTCACTGAGATTTTATCCGGCACATGTGCCTCATTCAGGACTTTCATCAATGCTTGCCGATGCTCTTCGGAATGTATCAGCAAGGATAGCAATGATATTTGTGCCGGAGTCTTCTTTAACTGCTCTAAGACAGAGTAGTCATGCAGCTTCATCTTTTTCAAGAATTCTTCTGCTTCTTCATCAGTGACCGGCTTTTTCAATACTGCCGGAGTGGTCTTCCTCAATTCCGCAGGGGCAAAACATCTCCCCGAGCGGGTCAACCCTCGGGCTTCACAAACTTCCTCTTTCACCTCCTTTCCTCTGTAGGTCGTTGTAATCCGAGCATAATTCCATGGGACAGCCCGGCTATCAGTTACTGGCAACTGTGTTGCCGGCTGGATGATGAAAGGATCCATTCGAACGCCTGCTACTGTCAAGATGGGCTTGATTGCTGCCCCCGGTACAACTATCTTGGCCGGCTTCACCGGTACTTCGTTCACACTTTCCTTTCCTGCTTCCGACTCTCCTGGTATGTCCTTCTTGCAACTGGGCGACTCATCAAAGCTTGGCCCTTTTCTCGTTCCTGCCCCGCTAGACTTAATCATCATTACAGTCTGAGAGGCTTTCTCCTTTCCTTCCTCCGCCCGTACCAACTCGATCATATTGGTCTCATGATGAGCCGGGAGCGGGTTTTGGTTGATGTTGGGCTCTGTTGGAGTCTGGAGCTCAATCCTGCGAGTGTCAATGAGCTCCTGGATGGCCGTCTTCAGCCTCCAACACTTTTCTGTATCATGTCCCGGACATCCCGAGCAGTAGGCACAATTTACCGAATGGTCCAAGTTCTTCGGAAGGGGGTTTGGCAACTTAGCTTCAACCGGATTTAGCAAACCTACTTGCTTCAACCGGTGGAACAGACTGGTATAAGACTCTCCTAAGGGAGTGAAAGTCTTTGGCCTCGGCGCCCTGTCACCCCTGAATGCCTGGTTCGGACGGAAACTCGCGCCCGAGGGGTTTCTGTAAGCTCTTGGGGGTGGATGATTGTTCTGGGGTTTGGTGCACGCCACGGTGCATGAGCGGGAAGTGCAGAATATGACTGTGCATGGTGGACAGTAAAATGAGGATCAGGTGCGGGATAGTAATGTTGCGGGTAGCTATATGGGTTGTGGGGGTAATTTTGGTGGTGAGGCTGGGGTGGGCTATATTGGGGTGCGGGGCCTCTATTTTTGAACCATGCCCCGGACTCGACGGCCGCCACTTCCTCTCTCCTCTTCTTCCCCGGTACTCCTCCAGTACCGCTTTGGATAGCCTGAGTGGTGGCTTTCAGTGCTGAGTAACTCATGATCTTGTTGGCCTTCAAACCCTCCTCGATCATACCCCCATTTTTATCACCTCAGTGAATGATTTGCCTACGGACGTTACCAGATGTCCGAAGTAGGTGGGCTCTAATGTCTGTAAGAAGTAGTCCACCATCTCGCTTTCTCTCATCGGCGGATCTACCCTGGCCGCCTGTTCCCTCCATCGGAAACCAAATTCCCTGAAGCTTTCAGCAGGCTTCTTCTCTATTTTCAGCAATGATAGGCGGTCGGGGATTATCTCAAGATTGTATTGGAACTGGCCGATAAAAGCTTGAGCCAGATCATCCCACGTAAACCATCTACTGGGATCCTGTCTAGTGTACCACTCCAACGCCGATCCTCCCAGACTCTGGCCGAAGTAGGCTATCAGAAGCTCGTCCCGTCCTCCGGCCCCTCTCATTTTACTGCAAAACCCCCGCAGGTGGGCCACTGGGTCACCATGCCCCTCGTATAGGTCGAATTTGGGCATTTTAAATCCTGCTGGCAACTGGACGTCCGGAAATGGACACAGATCCTTATAGGCGACGCTGACCTGGTTGCCTAAACCGTGCATGTTCCTGAAGGACTGCTCCAGGCTTTTAACTTTTCTGGCGACTTCCTCGTGTTCCGAACTTTGGAAGTGTTTTTCCGGTTCTGCCGGATTATCCCAGTGAGGTGTATGTGATTGTGGTTCAGGAGCCCTGAAAGTAGGCTCTGGAGGATAGTAAGAGTTGTCATGGATCTGAACATATGGCTCGCTGGCCGGCCTTTGCAGAGGAGCAGGTGGAGGTGCTACAAAAACAGGGGTGACTGGAGGAGGATTTGGTTTGGCTGGTGGAATGTGGGTGGCGTATGGATTTTCCCCCTGAAAGTATGGATAGCTCGGGGCGCTTGTTGAAGGATCGACGGGCGGATGTTCCGGAGCTGAGGCGAGAGTAGGGCGGTTGGGTGAAGACTGTTCCCTGGCCCAGGCCAGGTGCATCTCTGTTATCTGTTGTTTTAACCGGTCTACCTCTTCTTTCATGATTTGTAGCTCGGATTTTTCTTCCTCAAGACTCTTGCCAGAACTCGACATGCTTACTGTAACTGGTCCTTTGGATCTAGTACGGTAGTGATGGCTGGCCAGGATATTCTGTCAAACCAACTGCTAAACTTTCTCTGAAATGCAACAAACTTGTTAGTTCACCGAGTTTGACAGATATGTTATAGCACGTTGGATGCAATGCACCTAACCAAGTAACCATTTCTACATGTACTCTTAACATGCGTCATTCCGGCCTTTTTTCTTTTTCTTTTCTTCTTTTTTATTTTTTTTCTTTTTCTTTTTCGACTATCTTTGCAAGCCTTATTGTTATTTAACCTTTGGATTCTTTTTCTTCCTTTTTAGTGGTGGTCGAATCTTATGCGGATTGCCTACGTATCACGTTTTTGCGTGAATCAGACCGAGCGTAGTTCTGTTAACAAGATTGTGGCAAAATTCAGTAACTTTTATATCAAAAACCGTGCAGTTACAAAACACGTCTTACAATAATCAGCAAAAACAAAAGAAAAATGCTTGACTTGGGAAAGTAAAGATAAAAATGCCAACATTTCAAAATACATTTTTTAATCAAAAATCTAATGCCCTAAAATCCCTGGGGGCCCGCGAGGCATCATTCGGCCTTGCCGCGGGCCTTGGTGTGAGGTCCTTATGTAGTCCCCTCAGCTCTTCCATGATCCGATGAACATAACCCATAATTGAAGCGAAAAGGTCGGCGCGGGGCATTCGTTCACAAGCTAGGCACTTCATGGTGACATAGTGCCCGATTTCCCCAATTCGGTCCTTGATCATGTCCCTTTCTCCGAGTAGCCGCTCTATCTGCTGGTTTTTCGTCCCCAATCTTCGAGCGTTGTTGGTGACTTGGTCTAAGAGCCTGTCTATTTGTTCTTGCAGTCGAGCCATCAGATTGTGGCAACGGTCGAGGTCCGCTCTGGCATCTTGGGCTTGCTTGAAAACCCGTTCTCTGAGGACAACATTTGCTTCCCTTAAACTGGTGACGATATCGGTGTAATCCTCTTCCACCCGTTGTAGGTGAAGTGCATGTTGATGTGCCTCCTTTCTCCAGCTAGCTCGGATCCTCACTGTTTGGGCCTTAGACTCTTCCAATTCTTTTTGGACATCGGCGACTTGATTTTTCAAACCCTTTATCAACCTTTAGTCCGATCGACTCCTCAACCGTCTGTCAACATCCCTTTTCATTTGCCGGATTTGAACTATTAAAAAGTCATTTTCTTGTGCCAACTTCTTTTTATCTCCTTCGTTGGCGGCAGCTTGCACATCCATTTCAAATTGGAGTTCTTGGGTCCGTTGTTCTATCCTGCTGATCTTTGTTCTATAGGCTTCTTCTCTAGCCAACCAGTCCCATTGTTCTCGTGACGCTCCAGCAAACTCCCTGAGGTGAGGCCTTTTTGCGGGCCTTTGATGCTCCACATCTCTACTATACCATGCAGGATATTCCGACGATACTTCGCCCCGGGCTCGATCTCGCACCCGAGTGTCTATTTTTAATGTCTGACACTCACTCCAAATCTTTCGGACCAATGCTTCAGGGAACTGTCCTCCTGGTCCAATTTCAACTACATGCGGGTTGAGGTCTTCTTCTTTTGGGATTATTTGGCATCGTCCCAACTGTCTCAATACTCGACCTGGTGCGTAGGGCTGGATGCTGTTGAGGCCCATTAGCAATAAATATGATTCCGCGGCTGATGCATATATGACTTCTTCCACGGGTAGCCAACCAAACGTCCATTCTATCTCGCTGGCTGTAGTCGAACGCAAAAGTCGTATCCATCCGCCGATCCCCTCCGGCAACTCATGTCCCTCGACCCTTGCAGGAAATTCTTCTATACAAGTTTTCTTCGGTGAACTATACCTCATAAATTGCGGATGACGACATAAGTGATCGATCATCCACATCTGGAGCAATACATTGCAAGCTTCAAAGAAAGTTCCTCCAGCTTTGCAGATGGTGAGTGCACGAAAGATATCCGATATTATCATGGGAGCCAAAGTACTGTTGTTCTGTTTCATCAAAGTGCTGACGACCCCTGCCACTTGTATGTTGATATTCCCATCTTTTCTAGGAAATATCAATGAACCTAGGAAAGCTATCATGAAGGCGATGCGTCTATGCTCCTCCCATTTTAACCGGTTGTCTCCGCTGCAGACTTTGCTTTTGTGTTTGGTGAAGCCCCCATAATGACCATATTTGTCATATAGAAATGCCAAAGTGCAGAACCCTTCTGATAAGTCTGGGTTGTGTACAGTTCTGCGGATCTTTACCGTATCCAAAAACCGATGTACCGTCACTACCCTTGGTGCAATAAGGTATTGATCCCTCATAGGGACTTTTGGTCTTCCGACATATCCGGCTAATTCTTCCAGTGTTGGTGTGAGTTCAAAGTCTGAAAAGTGGAACACATTGTGTGCCGGATCCCAGAATGAGATCAAAGCTCGTATGATGTCTCCTCTCGGGGAAATATTCAGCAGCCCCACTAGATCTCCCAAGTATAGCTTAACGGCATCTTGTCCTTGCTCGCCCAAGTCGCTCCACCACCTATGCAAACTTAAGGGGACCTTGTTTATGATAGCTTCGGTTGTATTCTGACTCGTGCTCATTCTGCACATTTATTTAAGGTAATTCTTAGATGAAAGCGAAATATTTATTTGCCCAAAAAACTATCTTTTCTAAAAAAACGAAACGGGCCCCAGGAATTGACTAGTCAAAAAAGTGGTCATTAAGGCAAAATTAAATATCTTGGCGTTCCGCCATTAAAACTAATTTGAAATACATGGGAGTTGGACCCGTTTAAAGGTTGCCTACGTATCTCACACTCGGTGAGAATCAAACTCGCGTAGTTCGGTCCGTCAAAACAACTATCTTTCCTTTATTGACTGTTAAAAAACACATTTTGTCAAAAACCCATTTTGTCGGCAAAGTCAATCTTCTGCCGTCTTTTATTGGCAAACTAAATTCGAGGACTTGTTGGTGAAACGTATTTTTGTATTTTTCTGAAAGATATTTACTTCCCCATACTATTTCCTTTTGTGTTTTTTTTTTCTTTTTCTTCGGTATTTAAAGGAACCCGGTCAGCATGCCAGTCTAAATAAATGCTCACAACAAATATGATATGGCAAGATGGTCTTTCCTTTCGGGTTACCTGTCCTAGACGGACCCAACCCCTGTGTTGAGTCCCCTAAGTCAGAGATGATGCAAATAAACGTCCTGAATCTAGGCTCAATATCCTGATGCTTTTCAATGGTACTAGACCGTGTACCCGAGCAGACGACTCGGATTTGAGGAGGGAGCTACGTACCGGGGACCCGCGGGATCGTCCGGCTTTGTAACTTATCCTGCCTCTTTTCTTACTTTGGTATTGACACTAACAGAAAGGGGAGTCTCAACCAGTAAGCACATCCCCGGGGATAAGAAGAGACGGGTTTTCGGCACAGTTTTATATACAGTTCACGCAATATCAAAGCGGTAAATATATAGCAGTTTGTATATACAGTACAACTAATATCAAAGCGGTAGACATGCAGCACATTAATTAAACATGTAATAAAATCAGATATAGACAAAATAACAATTTAAATGAGCTCGAGTTCTTAGACCCCGAACCGAAGTTCGAGGTTTTATCCCCAGCAGAGTCGCCAGAGCTGTCACACCTCCTTTTTACGCGCACGCGAGGGCACGAGGGAGTTTTTTCCAATTAAAGGACAATCGAGACGGGATTAGTTTATTTAATTCAGAGTCGCCACTTGGAAAAATAATGGTGTTCCAAGTCACCGGTTTAATCCCGAACCGAGGAAATTTATGACTCTGTAATACAGTCTGCGAAACTAGAAATCTGGATAAGGAATTCTGTTAACCCGGGAGAAGGTGTTAGGCACTCCCGGATTCCGAGGTTTTAGCACGGTCGCTCAATTGCAATTTTTGTTTCTATCTGATTCTTTTATGTATTTCAACTATGTGCTTTTAATGCTTCGCTCTTATTTTTTAGAAGAATTGCGACGTTACGAAAACACATTTCGAGCCGCACCGTAACCAGTACGCCTGCGACTCTAATGTATTTCAGTTTCGCCGAGAGTAAGATTCGGGTCGCATAAATGCACACCCGTATTCAGAAAAATAATTTTTATTTCAAGTCGTGCCTAAAGAGTCTACCGTCTTTATTAACTTCGGAAAAGACCATGGAATTAACTAAACGGTCTTTCCAAGGCTAAGCTTTCACCACAACTGATTAGAGGGCCCCGCGATTGTATATTTGCGTTTGGCGAGGCTCATCTCATTATTATTAGGGCCGAGCCTAAGATGAACTATGTTCTCTACTTGATTTATCTCTAACAAAGAAAAATGTTAATCGTTTATCATTACCTACTAGTTTGATACTTTCTTTTGTTTGGGCCATTCCATAGAGCCCCGACTCAAAATTGAACGCTAGAAGGCGATTTCCTCTTTACTACGCTCTTAAACTACTTAAACTTGGATTTTTATTTAAATCGGCTAAGCTAATTTAGTCAACAGAAAACTTTTGTTTTATTTAAGAAAAGAATATTGAACATGTTTCCGATTTTAATCTAATCTAATTGATAACCAGCTTTCGTGTAAAGGATCTAGATCATAGTAGACATACACGAGCTAAAGTGTACTGATTATCTAATAGCAACGGAGTGATACATCAATCGTCATGATTCCCCTTTTTGAACGAACTATAGACGAAACAGGATTTACACGCTTATTCTTACAATTTAACTACTTGGACATTGGGCGTGGTACTTACTAATTCATAATTTTCGATCAAACTACCATCATTATGCCTCTATTTACTTCTACACTAGGTGTTAGTTATTATGCACTTTTAACTTGAACAAATTGACACCCATAACAATATGTATTTCACTGATTCATCTATCTATTGCATAATGTGTTTCCAATAGACCATTTCTAAAGTTTTTTGTCTATAACTGCCGTTAGCTCATGAGGTTTGCATAGGCCATAAATTATCTTCCTTAATAATTGAATCCATGTTTTTCCTTATCGTAATGCAAGAAGATATTCCTATAGTTCATACATGTTTCAAGATGTAAGAAGATATATCTATAGATTCAAACAAACATACTCACTGTCTCCCATTCTAATACACCATTACTAATTAAGTATTCAACAAATCCAAATCATTTAAAGAAAACAGTAGCCCTGATTACGACTATGCTGATACAATCAATTATAAAGGGAAACATGGCAGTTAATATAGCCTCCAGTGAGGCTGGGGTCTCATTTTATTTCAACTGGATATGCTGTATGGGAAAACAGTCTCTAGAATGTGTACCTGGCAATTAAAGAACCCAAGAGATCAGTTATGCAGTGGGGTAACAGCAGCAGTGTAACAACAGCCAACAGCAGGGAAAGCAGGAGCCAAAACCAACAGCAACAAACTTAATGTTTAAATCAACCCCGGAATGATTCAAACCCAAACCAACCAAATGTTGTATCCAGTAATATCAAACGACCCAAGGATGACACCAAACAGCTCAAATGGACCAGTTTTAACTTCAAAATTCCTAACGAGCACTTGAAAACTTCAACAACCCAATGTTGTATCAAAATATAGTTCAAATGGACCCTAAGACTGACTGGAATCAACTTAATACCCCATCTGGAACTCCAGTGGTTGAATGATGAATCAAAAGGGGTATGAATGAATCGACCAACACTCAAGATTGTAAAACTAATCCAATAGAACAGTGAACTTGACTGAAACAGCGAGAAATAGAAATGCAGAATGTTTTCTTCCTCTTTTTTTCTTCAAAGATGTATGCCTTTTTCTGTATATATCTCTGTGTGTGTATCTATCACTCAAGTCTCTTATACTTATAGTTAAAAATGAACTCCCCCCAGCCAAGAGAATCAGAAATTCTAACATACAATAATCAACAAACACCCCCTGCCCATGCTCTGCCTGCCAGCCCAGTATATTCCCCTGGGCAGACCCATCCCTCTGCCTAGGCCATGCTCTGCCAGCCCACTACAAGTGCATTATACCATTGTTTAATCAACCAATGCACTGGCAGTCATGATATTAACATTCAGGTGTGCCCATGTGATTCCTACTTAAACTACCAGTGTTTTGCACAGTCATTTACCCTCCTTAAGCTATTACTTTACTTAGTTAATAACAGACCTATCAGCTTAATGCTTTGCAGAAACTACCAGGAGTACAATTCATAGTCCTATTTTAATTCAAACCAATCAAACCAATTCAATTCCTATTTCATAATGAACAATCAGTCAAACAACCAATTTAACTCCTAACGGCTATTCAATCAATGCTAATAAACAAGACATACGAAACTATTCTACCATATTGATTAGTTGACGACAAACATACACAATGGATATCAAATGAGTGACCTACAGATTCGATATGCTTCAAGCAGAATCAAGGAGCCAAGTCTAATACGAATTAAATGCTTGACGACCTTAATCGAACTGAATATACGATTCATTTTATCACTAAACATAGAAGAAAACGACCAAATAAAGAGGTCCATTGAAGATGGCCAGCATGATTTAAAGGATGAATAGAAGAAGAAGAACATGTTAAGCAAACTAAACTAAACAATTAATCAGACCTTGATTACCAATGACAGCCGCACCAATGGGAAAGGCTCCAAAGCTTTATACTCGACGGACCCGAGCTCGCCTCAGACTTTGCTCGCTTTGAGATCGAACGAACCTTAGTCGAAGTGTTCTTGAATAAAAACACTTCGATTAAGGCCCATTAGACCCCAAATCTTGATTTATTGGACGAATTTTAACATTTGATTTTCTAGGGTTCTTGAGGGTCCAAATTTGGGGGTTTGGGTAGTTCGGGTTAGATTCGAACCAAACCAAGGGTGGTTTGGGTGTGAGGGTGGTGCGAGGAGTCACCGGTGTGAATTCGGGGTGGTTTGGCGTAAGTTCGAGTTGACTCGAATCTTCAAATGAAGATTCGAGGAGTTCTGGAGTGATTCGAGGTAAGGAGAGGCTGGATTCGTAATGAGTGAGGCGAGGGGAAGATTTTGGCATTGGTTTGGGTTTGATTGGCCTACCGGAACCGCCGTGAGGCGATTTCCGGCAGGCGGCGCAAGGCGGCGTTACGCCGGGCGTTTGAGAGCTCTGAGGGAGATGAAGGGAGAGGGGGGGTTCTGGCTTGGGGGGGCGGGGTAAGGAAAGGGGTTTATATATGTTTTGAGTAGTTAAATCCTGATCGTTGGATCAAACTTGATCAACGATCAGGATTCTCTCATTTAAACCAAACGGCGCCGTTTGGTTAAGTCCTAGGCTGAATGAATTTTGGAATTAACGGATTAATCTGGGCCGTTGGATAATAAAATCCAACGGTCCAGATCAAGCGTTACATAGGCTGAAACTGGACTGGTATGGGATTCGTTTGGGCCTGGCTTTCCTGGACTGAACTATGGCCCAGTTCGATCTCATTGCTATACATATATATATGTACATGTACATATATATATATATATATATGCATACAATTATCCCACATAATTATATATCACCTAAAAATGTAAATCACATGACTTCGATATCAAACACTAAAAATGCAAAACTTAGCATATATTTTTTGTATTTTTTAATTTAAATAAATAAACGTGCACACAAAAAGATAAAATAACACAAAAATCACAAAAATCATACCCAACACGAAACTATTTTTATTTTTGAATTTTCTGGGAGTACTTCTCAAGTAAGGCAAAAAATCACGTGCTCACAGACAGCAGCGAGCACAACGAACCAAGAATTGGAACCTCGACGAACTTCTTAACTAGAAACGGAACTACTCCCCGACCTCTAGCTCGCCGGAACTGTTTTGCAACTATCGTCGCTACCCTTTTACGCTACTGCTTTGGTCGTACTGGGCTGGTGGTCGACTGGTCAGTGACGGAAATGGAGCAGCCGGACAACGCTGCTGCTGGACGTCACTGCAGCTGGACAACGCTACTGCTGGACGTCGCTGCAGCTGCTGGACGCTTCGACTGGTCGGAGACGAAGCAGCAGTGAGCTGCTGCGTCAATGGCGAGGGAAGCAGGCTGGTCGTTGCGTCGCTGGGCTTTGCGGACTGGTCGACAAGCTGGAGGAGCTGCTGGACAGAGTTGGAGCTTGTTCGTTTGGGTACAGGCTGCTGGAGCTTCAGTTGTGTCTAGGGTATGTTTGGAGACGATAGAGAAGAGGTCGTGACAGCGAGGTGAAGGGTCGTTTGGATGGGGACTGAAAGGTTAGAGGTAAGGTACTGTGGTGCAGTAGCTATGGAGTTTTGGGTGAGCTTCCAAGATGCTGCTGCCGTCTCCTTTGCTGCCGTTCTTTTTCTTCTTTCTTGAGGAAGATAAACAGTGACTTTTGTCACAAAAAATCTCTCCAGCCCCTCCCCTCTATCTCTCGCCTCCTCTTCAAGCCCCCTCCCGCTCCCCCTCTCGTGAAATGCATGTGTCTTGTATTTCAAATATTCCAAGACCCAAAATGATGGGTCTCTCACGTGGGGTTGGGTACCCAATAGTGATGGGTCTTCCTCGTGTTCCGTCCGTGTCCCCCATGTGTGTCCCCCACGTGTGGTGGGCTCGGATTATTATGGGCTATGTCCGAAAATTATAAAACCGGGTGGTTTGAACCCGAATATTATTCTTCGCCCGGAACCGAGAATGAGAACACGGTGTTTATTAATTAATCACTACAAAATATTAAATAAAATTATTTTTGTAATTTTCGTTTTTAATAAAAAGATAAAAATATAAAGTACTAT
This sequence comes from Nicotiana noctiflora, assembly GCA_032618575.1. NCBI lineage: Eukaryota > Viridiplantae > Streptophyta > Magnoliopsida > Solanales > Solanaceae > Nicotiana > Nicotiana noctiflora. The sequence continues at coordinate 51,520 of JASVEL010005492.1, forward strand.
TTTTGTATTTTTTCAAGTTTAAAATGACTACGAAACATTAATAAAACTATATTTTTGTTATTTTTTATTTTAAGGTAAAAATAAAGTAAAAGAGTCAAATTTAGCTAAAATAGCTATATTAAAACTAAACTAAATATTTTACGCTAAAAATATAAAAAATCTCGGGGAGGGTCAAAAATCACGCGTTTACAGCTGCCCCTCTTTGACTGAAAACACAAAGAGTTTTCAGACAAAGAACGACTAGACAAGTGTTTTTGACCCGACCCTTATCCGGAGGGACTAAACTAAAAGAAGAGGAATGTGACCGAGCCCTGGTATCTGAGCTGCCTACATATCCTTGGCTATAAAGGAATCAGGCCACGTGTAGTTCGAAAGTGAGTGAAGAAGGGGTATACCGAGGTGGAGAGCCGGTCGAGGTGTCGTTCCGTCGAGGTTTCGTTCCATCGAGGTTCCGGTCCGTGGTCCTGCTATTACATCGAAAATCAAAACATGAGGAAGACTAACTAAGCCTATCAGCTACTAGTTACAAGATTCCTATCTATAAGTCTTCTGAAGCTTGATCTTGAGTATTGGTTGGTGCTTCATGCGGACTCTAAATTTGAACTTTGATACTTGCTAGTTGTAGGTGCTAGTTCAATCTTCTTCGGCCTTCTGGATTAGGACCAGACTTGCAGTTCTTGTGTCACTGACCATGTCTTGGACAACTTTCATCAGCTTCTGCATTTTGGATTGGCTTCTTGCCCCCTTTTTGTTTTTGTGACTACCTTCTGTTGATCATCTCTGACTGTTGACTTGCATTCTGGTTGCCTTCCTTCTGATTCATGCTGGGGATTTCCGTTACACTCTGCCGCTTTCCTTAACCAACTTCAAAAATAAATCGCCGCTCCATTCTTCAGGCGGGCTCCCTGACTTCAACTACAATTACAAAATTAAATCGCCACTCCGTTCTCCAGGCGGGCTCCCTGACTTCAACTATAACTTCAAAATAAAATCGCCACTCCATTCTTCAGGCGGGCTCCCTGACTTCAACAACATCTTTTGAAAATAAATCGCCATTCCTCTCTTCAGGCGGGCTCCTGACTTCAATCATCAACTCTGAAAATTAAACGCCATTCCTCTCTTCAGGCGGGCTCCTGACTTCAACAACAACTCTGAAAATTAAACGCCATTCCTCTCTTCAGGCGGGCTCCTGACTTCAATCATCATCTTTTGAAAATAAATCGCCATTCCTCTCTTCGGGCGGGCTCCTGACTTCAATCATCAACTTTTGAAAATAAATCGCCATTCCTCTCTTCGGGCGGGCTCCCGACTTCAACAACATCTTTTGAAAATAAACGCCATTCCTCTCTTCAGGCGGGCTCCTGACTTCAACAACATCTTTTGAAAATAAATCGCCATTCCTCTCTTCAGGCGGGCTCCTGACTTTAATCATCAACTCTGAAAATTAAGCGCCATTCCTCTCTTCGGGCGGGCTCCTGACTTCAACAACAACTCTGAAAATTAAACGCCATTCCTCTCTTCAGGGCGGGCTCCGACTTCAACAACAACTCGAAAATTAAACGCCATTCCTCTCTTCAGGCGGGCTCCCGACTTCAATCATCATCTTTTGAAAATAAATCGCCATTCCTCTCTTCGGGCGGGCTCCCTGACTTTAATCATCAACTCTGAAAATTAAGCGCCATTCCTCTCTTCGGGCGGGCTCCTGACTTCAATCATCAACTCCGAAAATTAAACGCCATTCCTCTCTTCAGGCGGGCTCCTGACTTCAACAACATCTTTTGAAAATAAATCGCCATTCCTCTCTTCAGGCGGGCTCCTGACTTCAACAACATCTTTTGAAAATAAATCGCCATTCCTCTCTTCAGGCGGGCTCCTGACTTCAACCATCAACTCGTTTTATTCTTGCTGCCTCGACTCTTGAACCATCATTTCTCCTAAATTTCCTTGTTTCGGAATTGCTTTCTTCCTGGGTCGTGTTGCTTTCCCTCCTGACTGATGGGGATATCTTTAGAACTGCTTACTTGCCTGCTGAGGACAATGACGCTGGGAAAATTTTCCTTCATTCCCTCATTTCCTTTGATTCATGCACTTGAATTTGCGCTGGGATTTCTTGTTGTAACCTTCTGCTTTACGGTGGGTTACTGGTTTCGAGGCCTGCAATGCAAAGACTGAAGACTTGCCTTTTGTTATACAGGTAGGCGCCTGCTTTTAGTAGCAACTTTTGAATTTAAAATGCATGTTGGCAATAATTTACAAAATATGCATAGGACAATGTAAAAATAAAAATGTAAAATATCCTATTCGAGGGCGGATACTCCCATCGTATTCTATTCGAGGGTGAATACTCCCATCGTATTCTATTCGAGGGCGAATACTCCCATCGTATTCTATTCGAGGGCGAATACTCCCATCGTATTCTATTCGAGGGCGAATACTCCCAATGTATCCTATTCGAGGGCGAATACTCCCATTGTATCCTATTCGAGGGCGAATACTCCCATTGTATCCTATTCGAGGGCGAATACTCCCATTGTATCCTATTCGAGGGCGAATACTCCCATTGTATCCTATTCGAGGGCGAATACTCCCATTGTATTCTATTCGAGGGCGAATACTCCCATGATATCAATGTATGAAAGTGAACAAACCTGAGACGTCCTGTTCGAAGGTGGACAAACCTGAAACATCCTATTTGAAGGTGGACAAACCTGACACGTCATCTTGAATTGCCTTCCTCGTTTCTTCGAGAAAATTTTCTGCCCCGGTATTGGTGTTCTCCCTTGTGGCATGACTTTCTGCTATCAATAGCACTTTCTTTCCCTGTTTCAAATCAAAGAAAATTTGTTAGTTCAAAACATTGTGAGCGGTTGTGCCGCTCCTGTGGGGTGGTTTTTTTTTCCTTTTCTCCTTTCCCTCGCTCGGGGTTCCCAAAACATTGTTGGGGAATGATTTCATTTGTTGGAGATGATATTCCTGCTGGTGATGGGTTTTTCCATTTATCCCTTCCCCGTTCTCAACTTGCTGGGGGTTATTTTGTTGAAAATGAGATTTCCTTTCTTCCTTTACCACTCAGTGTTGTCCGACCACCTCGGAACTTGCTGAAGATAACACCGTTGGTGGATTTTCATTTCCTTAAAATTGGTGTTTCACTCTTCTGAAGGCTATTGGAGATGACATTTGTTTAAATATTGCTTCCCTTAAGACTTTCCTTCTTCCCCAAGTGGGTATTGACTTCCAGAAAATTTTCAAACTGAAAAGAAAATTTTCTGCCCCAGTTTAATAATCTTCTTTGCACCATACTTCTTTGTCGTCAATGGCATTTCCTTGCCTTGCATAATAATTGGAAAATTGGTGGCAAGTTTTGAAGTCATTTCTCACTATGTTTTGACCAGACTGGTGGAGAGTTTTGACAAAAGGAGAAAGACAACAAATAAAAGACAAGGGAGGACTGACTCTCTAACCAAAAACAACTATAAAAACTTATCAAACGCGGATACCAACTCTACCGGTCATGACATGCACATATGGCCTATCCTCCGTCGTTAATTTCCTTTCACGATTTTTTGTCTCGTGATTTCCATCTGATTATCCCCTTTGTTCGACTTGTAATGCCCGAAGGGTTTTCACTTTCAAGCCTCTCTCATTTTGATTTTCTCTCAGCTTTCGTCGCCTTATGGTGCCTCCGAAGGTTTTCACCGGTAAGACTCTCTCATTTGTATTACTTTTAGCTGGGGATTGGGGTGTCACTGCCAAGACTCTCTCGCGTGTCCTTTCTGCTGGGAATCAGAGTCCTTTCTGCTGAGAATTACCGTGTTATATTATGATAGGATTCTATCCCTCGTCTGACGCGGCATCTTTTGAAGACTGATCGGAAGGTCTTTCTTTGGACCGTAATGTGGGATTTGGATAGGGCTAGAAAGAAAGGGTATTGAAGGCTCAAAACAAAATCAATTTTGGGTTCAAAATTTACAACCTTCGGACCTAAATTTATTTACATAAACACAATTTTTCTTTGCCCCAGGTTTTTTTTTTTTTTTACTTGGGAATTTTTATTTATTTATTTACACTATGACCGAGCTGTGAAGCGCCTACGTATCCTCTTTAAGGAATCAGGTCAAACGTAGTTCCCAATTCCTCTTTTTCAAATTTCTTTTTCCACACATTTTTCTTTTTCTTCTCTTTTTGTTGTTTTCTTTTCTTTACTTTTTCTTTATCCCTTTCTTCTTTTGCCTTTCAAACTTGTGTTTCTAGTCTTTGCAACTAATTCCGAAGGAGGGATATGAAAGAATTTAAATTCAGGCTCAAAGGGTTGACGATGGATAAAGTGTTTGGATAGCAGAACAAAATGCCTTCGTCATTCCAATCTTCAAAACATGCCAAGCGTAAACAAAACAATTAATATTCACCATATCTTTAAAGCACTATTGGGCAACACTCCCATTATGAACGACCCCATGTCAATTTTGGCCAGCTTGCCTTTCATTTTTGCCTTTGACTGTTTCTTTTTTACGTGCCCCGGTTTCAGATGACTCAGGATCCAAATAGTCTCAAGTTGTTTTTGTTTCCTTTAGATGACCCGATCATCTTCCAATTGCTTAATGATTAACTTTTAGAATTAAGCCATAATTATGTGTGCGCATGTCGTGTCACTAGATTCGGCGTTTGAGCACAAGACAAATCTAAAGGGTAAAAGAACTAAATAAATAAAATGACCGGAAGTAACAAAAGACCGAAAGCTTCATTAAACTAATGACGAAATGGTTCAATGACAAAACAAACAAAACAAACTAGAGTACGGCCCTGAAACAAAACTGGGCAAAACCAAAGCAAACTGCTAGGACAAAAGGGTTTGACCACAAGAAAACCCTGAAAATAACTCGGACAACAAAAATGACGACAAAACGAACCACCAAAGCTCCATCTAGCTGACCAAAAGATGGAGTATCTTCCCAATTACCAAGCACAACATTTTAGCCACTAAGTTCTGTGTCAATATTGCCAAGGCTGCCATCTGCTTCAACATTTTTAGCTCCAGTCAATACACCCCCCAGAGGATTTGTGTGTCCCATGTCATCATCATTGACCACAATCAACCACCCTTTTTGAATCATTCTTTCTATTTCCTTTTTCAAGGTACGACAACTCTCAATATCGTGCCCTCTGACATTGGAATGGTATGCACATCGTGCGGTAGGATCGAAGCTTCTTGCACGTGGATCGGGAGTGTATCCGGGGAGCGGCGTAATCAGGCCGACATGTTTTAACTTTTCAAACAGACTTGCATAGGATTCCCCGATAGGGGTGAGCGCCTTTTCTCGCTTCAACAACCTCTCCTCCCTAAACGCCTTATTTGGCCTGAAACCTGACCCGGGGGGTTTCCGGTATGTTCGTGGGGGTTGGTAGGCCTTTTGTGGAGCTGAGTACCTGGCAGGTGAAATACGATTTTGGTTGTCCCGGGGAGAGTAGTGGTGTTGGGGACGGGAGTAGCATTGTGAAAACATAGCTGGGGGGCGAGTAATTGAGCTACTCGAGTGGCTGGAAAAATTGTGATAGACGGGTATATATGGAGGGTGTGGGGGATCCTCCGGCATCGGGTTCATTGTACGGGTAAGGACAGAGTCCAGGAAGCTAGGTGGTGGCGGAGGTGGTGCTTTTCCATCCATCCACGCCCGATACATATCAGCCACGTGTTGTCTCAATATCTTGACCTCTTCTACTAACCCGTGGTTCCGTTCAACCAGCTGTTGTCGGGTATCGGTATCAACCCACTCAGTCTTGAGATTATCTGCCATTGTCCTCTGACTTTGTCTTACAGGGAAGAGTTATTTTAGAACCACAACCAACCACCTTTCTGGAACTTTACACAACAAAGTGAAGACATCACGTTAGCGTTAGGGCATTGGACAAACAGGTAAACGTGCATTAAGGATGCAATGAACCTAGGCATTTAAACCTTTCTATCATGCATTTGCTTCAGTTACATGCGTCGTTCCAGCTTCTCATATATGTGCTTCTCAATTGTTGTTATTATTCTTTCCATTTTTCTCTTTTTCTCTTTTTTTTTCTTTTGTAGTTTTCCATTTTTTTTTTTGGTTATGGATATGGTCGAATCCTATGTGGATTGCCTACGTATCATGACCCCGCATGAATCGGACCGAGCGTAGTTCTTGCAAATTAATGCAAGAAATAAAGAGATGTTTATTTGATTATTATTATTATTTTTTTTTTTTGAATAAAAATTGTACAAGCCGACTCCAACTACAAACTTGTGTAGGAGATTTCTACAAGAATAAGAATATTTTTGGTGTCACTTATGACTATTTCTACAAAATTGGCCACATAATGGCTTTTTTTGACAAAATGACTATTTTTACAAAATTTATTTAAGAAAGATAAACTTGAAAATTTTTCCATCCTGTGGCTCATGGGGCATCGTTCGGCATCGCCATAACCAACACAAGACTGAGAAGTTTCTAATGTCAATTGACTATTTTTACAAAATTGGCCATGTAATGGCTTATTTGACAAAGCGGCTATTTTTTCAAAATTTTATTTAAGAGGCTACAAATTCGAAACTTTTCATCTTAAGGCTCATGGGGCATCGTTCAGCACCGACACAGGCCAACACAAGACTGAGAAAGTTTAAATGCCAAATGTGGCCATTTCAGCAAAACCATATGTTGTTATTTTTTTTTTTAATCCTGTGGCTCATGGGGCATCGTTCGGCATCGCCATAAACCAACACAAGACTATTTTTCATAAATTGGCCATGTAATGGCTTATTTAGACAAAGTGGCTCTTTTTGCAAAATTTTATTTAAGAAGATGCAAATTCAAAATTTTATCCCGGGGCCTATGGGGCATCGTTCAGCACCGACACAGGCCAACACAAGACTGAGGAAGTTAAAAATGCAAAAATATGGCTATTTCAGCAAAATTCCGGCCATGTAATGGCTTATTTGATAAAATGGATATTTTTTGAAAAGTTGAGTGATGACTCAAACTTAATTTTTGCGGATACAGCCTTTCAACATTTCCGCGAGGGAATATTTCAAGGCTGTGTCCAAAATTATTTACGATGACTCAAAGTGGCTATTCTTGCAAAACGGCCTTCCGGTGTCCTTTGAGGGACATTCGGCATATTTTGAGCAAGAATAACATCACCCGACTTATTTATAACGAAATCAAAAATTTGATACTTTTTGGTTGTTTTGCAAAAGGGGTGTGAACCCGGACTTGATTTTGCGGCTATGGCCTTGCAACATTTCCACAAGGAATATTTCAAGGCTGTGGCTGCAAATTATTAAAATGATTCAAAGTGGCTATTTTTGCGAAAACAGCCTTCCGGCGTCCTTTCGGAACATTCGGCTATTTTCAAAACAGCATCACTTTGATTTTATTGAAAACTAAAATTTCGACATTTTTTTTTGATTTTTTAAAAGGGGTGGTAACCCAAACTTGATTTTGCGGCTACGACCTTTCAACATTTCCGCGAGGGAATATTTCAAGGTTGTGCCCAAAAATTATTTATAAAAATTCAAAATGGCTATTTTTGCAAAAACAGCCTTCCGGCGTCCTTTCAGAACATTCGGCTATTTGCAAAAACGGCATCACTTTGATTTTATTGACAAAATTAAACACACATTTTTTTTTTATTTTTTAAAGGGGTGGTTGGACCCGATGAGGGTTGCCTACGTATCCCACCTAATGGCGAGAATCAAACCTGCGTAGTTCGGTCAGATTATTTTATGACCAATTATTTCAACAAAATTGCTCTTCCTATTTTTCAAATTTTCGCGAGCATTTCGTCAATATTTTTTGATATTTTTCTATTCCAAAATTCTATTTCTTTCTTTTTTTGTTTTTCAGGAATTTAACCAATCATCATAATAATACATGATAAATAAATGCAACATATAATATGCTCGGTCTTTGATTACTAGGTCACCTGTCCTAGACGGACCCAACCCCTGTGTTGAGTCCCCTAAGTCAAATGCAACGTGATGCAAATAAGCGTTTCCTACTAGGGATCCGGCATGAAGTCATGTTATTCTAAGCTCGGAACCTCGGTATGTGATCTAGACTGTGTACCCAAGTGGACAACTCGGGCTGAGGAAGGAGCTCCTTTCCGGGAACCAAAAGGCCAACCGGCTTAGAAACTTTCCGAGCCTCTTTATTATTTCGGGGTATGACACTAACAGAATAGGGAGTCTCAACCAGTGAGCACCTCCCCATAGGTGAGAAGAGAAGGGTTTTCGGCACAGTTTTATATACAGTTCACGCAATATCAAAGCGGTAAACATATAACAGTTTGTATATACAGTGCAACTAGTATCAAAGCGGTAGACATGTAGCACGTTAATTAAACATGTAGTAAAATCGGATATAGACAAAACAACAATTTAACCGAGCTCGAATTCTTAGACCCCGAACCGAAGTTCAGAGGTTTTATCCCCAGCAGAGTCGCCAGAGCCGTCACACCTCCTTTTACGCACCCGCGGGAGCGCGGGGAGTTTTTCCAATTAAAGGACAATCGAGACGGGATCAATTTATTAAATTCAGAGTCGCCACTTGGGAAAATAATGGTGTTCCAAGTCACCGGTTTAATCCCGAACCGAGGAAATTTATGACTCTGTAATACAGTCTGCGAAACTAGAAACCTGGATAAGGAATTCTGTTAATCCGGGAGAAGGTGTTAGGCACTCCCGGATTCCGTGGTTTTAGCACGGTCGCTCAATTGCAATTTTTGTTTCTATCTGATTCTTTTATATATTTTAATTATGTGCTTTAAATGTTCCGCTTTTCAATTTTAGAAGAATTGCGACGTGACGAAAACACATTTCGAGTCACATCGTAGCCAGTACGCATGTGACTTTAATGCGTTTTAGTTTCGTCGAGAGTATGATTTGGGTCACATAAATGCGCACCCATATTTAGGAAAGTGATTTTATTTAGAAATCGTGCCTAAAGAGTCTATCGTCTTTGTTAACTTCGGAAAAGACCGTGAAATTTGCTAAATGGTCCCTCCGGGTCTAAATTTTTATAACAATTAATTTGAGGGCCCCGCAATTGCGTATTTTTTTTGTTTTGGCGAGGCTCGTCTCATTATTTATTTCAAGGGCGAACCTAAAAGTAGCTACGATTCTCTACTTTATTTGTCTTAAAAAAGTAATCCTAATTTATTCATTGAGATTATCCATAGTTGTTATAATCGGGTACATGAAATGCACCCCCAATTAAAGCTAAATCAAACATGTCGAACCGAGTTTTACTTTTAATTAATATCCGACAACCCGTGACTCCTTATTCTTATGTTTCAAGATCAAATCTCCCATGGCCCTACAGTTATACGATTTTGTTTCGTTAAGACTCATTAATTACTATTCATCCTAAATCGATCATTTAAAACCAAATTATCTAGTGTTCTGCCAGAAGATTTCCTAATAGATCTCAACTAATAACGTTACTACTCTTATGTATCAAACTAATAATCAAAACCAAAAGAATCAGACACATTCATTATACAAAAATATCCGATACTCATGCTAAAGGACGATAAATATGTAATATTACCAAAAATTAAAAGTAAGGTAAAGAGGAGACCTCGATGAATTTTTCGCACTAGAATTGATCCAAAGGCAAGGATACTCAAATAGGGACAGCAGCGAGCACAACGAACCAAGAATTGGAACCTCGACGAACTTCTTAACTAGAAACGGAACTACTCCCCGACCTCTAGCTCGCCGGAACTGTTTTGCAACTATCGTCGCTACCCTTTTACGCTACTGCTTTGGTCGTACTGGGCTGGTGGTCGACTGGTCAGTGACGGAAATGGAGCAGCCGGACAACGCTGCTGCTGGACGTCACTGCAGCTGGACAACGCTACTGCTGGACGTCGCTGCAGCTGCTGGACGCTTCGACTGGTCGGAGACGAAGCAGCAGTGAGCTGCTGCGTCAATGGCGAGGGAAGCAGGCTGGTCGTTGCGTCGCTGGGCTTTGCGGACTGGTCGACAAGCTGGAGGAGCTGCTGGACAGAGTTGGAGCTTGTTCGTTTGGGTACAGGCTGCTGGAGCTTCAGTTGTGTCTAGGGTATGTTTGGAGACGATAGAGAAGAGGTCGTGACAGCGAGGTGAAGGGTCGTTTGGATGGGGACTGAAAGGTTAGAGGTAAGGTACTGTGGTGCAGTAGCTATGGAGTTTTGGGTGAGCTTCCAAGATGCTGCTGCCGTCTCCTTTGCTGCCGTTCTTTTTCTTCTTTCTTGAGGAAGATAAACAGTGACTTTTGTCACAAAAAATCTCTCCAGCCCCTCCCCTCTATCTCTCGCCTCCTCTTCAAGCCCCCTCCCGCTCCCCCTCTCGTGAAATGCATGTGTCTTGTATTTCAAATATTCCAAGACCCAAAATGATGGGTCTCTCACGTGGGGTTGGGTACCCAATAGTGATGGGTCTTCCTCGTGTTCCGTCCGTGTCCCCCATGTGTGTCCCCCACGTGTGGTGGGCTCGGATTATTATGGGCTATGTCCGAAAATTATAAAACCGGGTGGTTTGAACCCGAATATTATTCTTCGCCCGGAACCGAGAATGAGAACACGGTGTTATTAATTAATCACTACAAAATATTAAATAAAATTATTTTTGTAATTTTCGTTTTTTAATAAAAAGATAAAAATATAAAGTACTATTTTTGTATTTTTTCAAGTTTAAAATGACTACGAAACATTAATAAAACTATATTTTTGTTATTTTTTATTTTAAGGTAAAAATAAAGTAAAAGAGTCAAATTTAGCTAAAATAGCTATATTAAAACTAAACTAAATATTTTACGCTAAAAATATAAAAAATCTCGGGAGGGTCAAAAATCACGTGTTTACAATGACTAGATGACATATATGCGTATAGTATATGTATATGGGGCATAGGAAAAAGTTATGGTGTCGTTATATAGACACCATCACCTGATCAGTTGGTATACATTAAGATTATGCCCATAGAGGCCGAGATAATATGATGGGATGCACTTAGAGGCTTGATGATGTTATGTACGCATATACCTATGTATGATATGACATTTGTTCGCACATGCATGACATTATAATTTTTCATGATTCACAAAGCTATTCAGACTTACAGGTTTAGTACTTTACTCCATGTTTCATTCATGTCTTTTATATCCTACTTTTTATTCCTTACATACTTAGTACTTTATTTGTATTGGCATCCCTTTTCTCAAGGATGATGCGTTTCATGCCCACAGGTCTTGGTAGATAGGCTGATAATCCTCCTAGTAGGCTATCAGCTTAGTGGAAGGTGTTGTTGCACTCCACTTGCTCCGGAGTTACCTATTTGGTCAGTATGATTTGGACATGTATTGACTGATATGGCTGGGCCATACCCCGGCCTTTGTGATGTTTATGTACTCTTAGAGGCTTGTAGACAGATGTCATATATATGGATACTATTATGGACTTAGATGCCAATGTTTTGAGTGTAGAAATGATCATGTCGGTCTTATAGGCCCGTATGTCACATGTATAAGCTTATATATTATGTTAAGCCATCCTATGTCTAGTATTCCCTATGTTTTACTCTGGTTATCTCATGACGGCCCTTTCGACTCATTTACTCATGATGGTATGATAAGAAAGATACATTACGTAAGTACTCGGCTGGCTAAGGTACCGGGTGTCGTTGTGGCTCTCATATTTGGGCCGTGACATCATAATACCCATACCGAGTCTGGAAAGATTTCTTAGGGCCATCTGATGCCCTAATCTTTAATTGATGGTAGCCATACCTCAAATTAATTTTTGAAAACACTTTGGAACCCTGAAGCTAATAAAATAAACCATTAATCCTCGAGAAAGGATACTTGTTCTTGGTAGTGACTTTGTTCAACTGCAAGGCGAGACAATAGGTCTAATGAATCCCTTATCAAGTAAATCTTGCAACTGCTCCTTTAGCTCCTTCAACTCAGGCCAAGGCCATATGACATGGTTTAATAAAAATAGGCTGAGAGCCCGTAGCCAAATCAATACATAAGTGAATATATCCGTTGGGTGCCATTCCTAGCAAATTTGCAGGAAACACCTCTAGAAACTCATACACAACAGGTACTGAATCCGTAGAAGGAACATCCACACTAGTAGCACAAATATAGGCCAAATAATCTGGACATCCCTTCTCGAGCATACGCCTAGTCTTCACATAAGAAATAACCCTATTGGTAGAATGACCAGGAATCCCTCTCCACTCTAATCGAGTCAACCCGACATGGCTAAGATCACCGTCTTGGTATGACAATCCAATGTAGCATGATAAGATAACAACCAATCCATGCCAAAAATACATCAAAGTCTACCATATCAAAAGTAGGAGATCTACACTAGTCTCTAGACTCCCAATAGTAATCACACATGAGCAATAATCATAGTCTGGCAAAATAGAATCTCCCATAGGCGTGGACACATACGTAGGAGGGCTCAGGGAATCATGAGGCACAATCAGATATGAAGCAAAATAGGATGACACGTAGGAATAAGTAGAAACTGGATCAAATAGAATTGAAGCATCTTTATGGCCAACTGAAACAATACTGGTGATAATGGCTTCAGATGACTTGGCCTCAGATCTAGATAGGAATGCATAAAAATGAGGATGGGCCCCAGCACCCTAACCTCTACCTCCCGGACGGCCTTTAGTTGGTTGGCCTATACCTCTAGAGGCAAGACACCTAACTCTAATGACCTGAACTCCACCTTTGGCAACTTAACCCCCACCTCTAGCTGACTGAGCAGGCAATAAAGCAACTGGTGCTGGAACCATGACACGAGAACTTTATTGTGGCATGCTTTGGCGTAATCTCAGTCAGTACCTCCTGATGTGACCTATACCCCCACACTCAAAACACGCTCCCCACTATTGTGGTTGTTGAAGCTGAGACTGACCTGGATGGGCCGAATAACCACTATGGTAGCTCTGGATCGGAGGAGCACTAATAGGAGCTGAAGGTGCTCTATAGGCTAGTTGTCCAGGATGAGATGCATAAGGACCACAACTACCCGAAGCACAGTAGGATGCCTGAAGCGCTAACTGAAACAAACTGGAAGGATAGCATCTACCCAAAGTACCCCCTCCAGATGGGGCGCCACTAAAACCTCCAAAATGACCAGGTCTCTTATATGGTACTGGGCCTCTCTCCTAACCCTGAACCATCTCAATCCGTCAAGAAATATCTATGACCCTCCAAAAATAATAAATATCATCTCTAGTCTCATTGTCTATCTGTAGCCTGATAGTGAAAGCAAGCCGATCAATGAATCTCCTCTCTCTCTCTATCTCTCTCTCTCTCTCTCTCTCTCTCTCTCTCTCTCTCTCTCTCTCTCTCTCTCTCTCTCTCTCTCTCTCTCTCTCTCTCTCTCTCTCTCCCTCTATCTCTCTCTCTGTAAGGAGCAAGAGAATGTCATGGCGAGCTAGGTCCACAAATCGAGTCTCATACTGGGTGACAGTCATGCCACCCTGCTGAAGGCACTCAAACTGCCTGTGATACTCTTCTATCAGAGTGAAGGATGAACTTCTCTAGGAATAGCTGTGAAAATTGATCCCAACTAAGTAAAGGCAAACCAGCAGGTCTAGTCGACACATAATCTCTCCATCATCTCTTGGCAGAACTGACAATCTAGAACATTGCAAAGTCGACCACATTACTCTCATGTTGTGCAATACCTCGTAGCAATGATCCACAATCTCCATAAGTCCCACCAAGTGGACTAGAGGGTCTTGAAGAACTAGAGTGGCTATGAATCCCTCCAGGACCTGAGCTAGTTCGACCGACACGGTCTAAGTTGAGATCTCGTCCTCATGATAATTTTGAGGTTCCACTATAGGTGTTACTGCTCGAGCTTTAGGTTGAGCCTCTGCCACAATCTCTAGCTCAATCTCAGCCTCTGCCCCGGGTAGTAGCTGCAATAGGGGGCTTCGGTCTCTGCCGAGCTATAGATGTTATGTGTGATCTCACCATCCGCGAGAGAGCAAGAATGGAATGATTCAAAATAAATGATAGAACAAAATCGCATGATAGGGAAAGAAAGAAGTGAACTTTTCCCCTAAAACTCCATAGCATCTGTAAAATAATTGGAAATGTCTCTGTACCGATTTGCCAAACTCTACTAAGTTTGCCCATGACTCGTGAGACCTAGGAAATCTAGTGCTCTGATACCAACTTGTCAAAACCCAAAATCTAAATCTCGGGGTCATGATGGTGCCTAACATCTACTTGCTAGGCAAGCTAACGTGGAATTGAAAAGTAACTTTTTTTAACAACTTATAGCAAGATATTAACAATGAAAATGATATAAGTCTAAAGTATAGTAAAATTATACAGAACAACAATGTCCAAAACATAAGCGAGAAGTTGGTGTCATTAGTATGTGAATATCTAGAGTGCTACAAACATGGTCACTGTAAACTCAATAAAACAGTAAAGATAGAAGGGAAGGGAATATCATAAACGTGGACGCCACGCAACTGTACCTCAAGTCTCTGTCAGCGACTGAATCCGAGCAAAAACTACTAAACACTGCTAGGACCAACTCTGATATCTACACAAGAAGTGCATAGTATAGTATGAGTACAACCGATCCAATGTACTCTAAAAGCCTAACCTCAGCAAAAGAGTAACGAGGCTAACGCGGACCACTTACAATATAGTGGTAGTGGTAGTGGTAGTGGTAGTGGTAGTGATAGTGGTAGTAATAGTAATAGAAAATGGAATAATAGTAGTAGTGGTGGTAGCGATAGTGGTAGTGGTAGTGGTAGTGGTAGTAGTAGTAGTAGTAGTAGTAGGAAATGGAATAATAATAATAATAATAATAATAATAATAATAATAATAATAATAATAATAATAATAATAATAATAATAATAAATGGATAGGAAATGGAAGTAAAGCAATTAATTTGTGAAAATTAATTCTAAACTCACTATCAGAAAGCCCAGAATAACAAGTCTTGAAATCTAATACAAAAATGCTTAAACCAAGACAACAACAACAACTAGTACAACACACGCAGTCCGCTGCGGTGAGTAACCTGATCCCACAATATCATCCTTTATTAATATTAAGTATCTGTATACAATCTGTTGAAGCGTGCAACCGATCCCACCATATCATCATTCATCAACATCAAGTATCCGTACTCAATCCGTTGTGACTAGATCCCACCATATCATCATTTATCAACATCAAGTATCTGTCTTTATTCCACCTTTTCAATTCATTATCTATTAATTTTTATTGCGGCATTCAACCCGGTCCCCAAACAATTTCAATTAACATAAATAATCCAACAACTCAATTTAGAAGAATTTCTACATCAAAGAGTAAAGTGCAAGACCATAAAGGACCACACAATAATAAAGAATCCTTAAAATTTGAAGTTTCTACTTTGCATGTTTATCTGTATCTAAAACACTCAATAACTCACAAATAGAACTACATCTTAGAATGCAACAAATATTACAAAAATAATAGGACAAGTAAAGCATGTGACAATTAAGGTGTGCAAGTAAAACAGTTAAGGCAAGTAGTAAATAAGCAAAGAGTCATGGAATGGACAAACAATTTTATACAAGAATAATTAAATGATAATAAACAATTATGACATAGAAGTCAAATAAAGCTTGTAACAATTTAAGACATGAAATAAGATAATTCATGAAATAACGAGAAAACAGGAAAAAAATATCTTGATGGCGTATATACATACGTTACCTTGCATATACGCCATTTTCCCACATAATCCACATAACACATAGTTCAAAAATTTCTAATTCCCTCAAGTCAAGGTTTGATCCAACACTTACCTCACTCCATAATCAAATAAAAGATCAACCTGGACTTTCCTCTAAAATTTGCCTCCAAACCAATAAAATTTAACCAAATATAATTGAAACAATTCAAAATATGCTTTAGAAACTACCCACGAGTGAAAAGGATTCAAATATTAATGAATTTAGCAAAAGTCAATAAAAGTCAACCCCGCGCCCTATTGGTCAAAATTTGTTATTCTGAACAAAATGCAATTATCCATTCGCTTCTGAGCCCGATTATGTGATTAGTTTTAAAATTCGATCTTAATATGAGGTCTAAATATGAATTTCTCAAAAATCTCAATTTCTACTTAAATGTAGCTACAATTAAAAAAATATGGATTAAAGGTTGGAAATTTATGGGTGTTTATGGAAATGGAACAAAATAAGTTAAAATCTATTAACTTATGCAGCAGAGATGAATTTTCTTTTTAAAATCGCCTCTATGCCGATCTAAAACTTGGAAATAGTGAAAAATAGGTTAAATCCCGACTTTGGGATATTTAAGTCATTGGACATGCCTTCTTCGCGTTCGCGAAAGGCTTGACGTGAACGCAAAGAGCAGCGTCCCAAATGGCCTTCGTATTTGGGAGGGGTTGTACGCATTCGCAATGGTCTATCCCCCCTGGTTATCGCGGTCGCAAGACTAGGCTCGTGTTCACGTGGAACAAACCCCAGCACGCCCCCCCCCCCCCAGAATCCCTTACCATTGCGTTCGCGAGTGAAGGACCGCGTTCGCTAAGGTTAATCCCTCTAATGCTTCGTGTTCATGACCGCTTCTCCGTGTTCGCTTAGAAGAAAACCTCCTAAATCCTAAGTTACACTTCGCGATCGCAAGAGTACGTTCCCGATCGCGATGAACAACATACTAGAAATCAGCAACAGTGAAAACCAGCAACTTTCTAAGTCTAAAATCTATCTGTATCCTATCCAAAACTTACTTGATCCTCCGTGCTCCAAATCAAACATGCACACAAGTGTAATAACATCATACGAACTCGCTCGCGCGATCAAAATACCATAATGACACCTGGAACTATGAATCGGACGTCAAAATGCATGAAATTTTAAAAGAAACTTAAGAGCTTTCAAATTTACAGTCAAGTATCTGAATCATGTCAAATCAACTTCGATTTGAACCAAATTTTGCAGACAAGTCAAGAATAGTAAAATGAACTTATACCAAATCTCGTCATCGAAACTCGAACTCGATAGCTATAAAGTCAACCTACAGTCAACCTTTTGAATTCTTTAAACCTTCAAATTTCTAGTTTTCAAGAAATCACGTTAAATCAAGTTATGGACTTCCAAATTCAATTTCGGGCATATACCCAAGTCCCAAATCACGATGCGGTTCCATCGGGGACCGTTAAAATGCTGATCCGGGTCCATTTATATAAAATATTGACCGTAGTCAACTCGAATTATTTTTAAAGGTAGAAATTCACACTTTCTTCAATTTTCACATAAAGGTTTTATAAGATACAGGCTGTGCACCAAATCAAAGAATGCTAAATGGGGCTAATCGAGGTTTCGGAACACGAAAATAAAGACTAAAACTCAAAATGATCTATCAGGTCATCATAGCATTTGTATCTTTTTCCTTTATTTTTACTTTGTAATGTCTCAAAATAGTTGGACGTGATATTTTAATTCTTTATTCAAAAAAATCTCTAAATCCCATTTACCACTATACACTATTACAATTTACTACTATGATACACTAGTCTAGACGTATGACTTTTCGACTCCAAGCTTTAGTGTCAAAGAAAATGTGAAAAACGAGTTAAAATTTTAACCGTCCTTTATCCGCAATAGAATGATACCATTATTATTTAGAAGTGGATACAGGTTTTTAAAATATTTAAGATAAATTTACAAAACATAGTCTTTTTTTTTTTTTTTTGTAGTTCCTAATTATGCATTGTTTTCAAAGAATCGACTAATACATCAATTTTAAATAAACACAAAAAATTAATCCGTCAAATTTCATATAAACGGTAAACCCTACTATCGTTATATTGGGATTGGACAAGTTTTGATGTAGCATTATATGATCAGTCAAATACAATAATCGTATATGCATGGGATTACACAATATGGGAAAGCTGTATGTTATATTAAACAAATGCGCACGTGTCTACGCGTGCCCACGTCTCAGTTATGACCTTTTAACCATGTGACTTTCCCTACCAAAACTCAGCAAACAAACCAATTTATTAATCACTCGTTTAATTCATGCTGCATTGTTTACTACTCTCTATTATAGATCTATGTTTGAAAGTTTAATTCAAACTTGTTAAAGACTAGCTAGAAAACACGGTCGTTATGGAGATGGATGTACAAATTATACAATATTGACATATTAATGTTGATCACTTCTAACAGTTGGTGCAAATATTATACTTAGAGAATAATATGGGTGGTCGCATGAGATCAATAGTTTAGTCATATCATACGTAGAACTTTATAAAGATCGATTCGTAGGTGTATTAATTGTTTGATGATTGAACATGATAAAAAGAAACGAAATAGACCTAAAATCAAATAGAGGAAAACAATCTCGAAAGACTTACAATATCTGTAGATAAATGTATTTAAGCATTCATATAGGTGATTTATGTAGAGAAGACTGTGTGATTTTGAGAATTTTTATGTTTAGAGAATATATACCTAATTAATTATTCTCAAAGGACATTAGTATTTGAATGAAAAAATAGATCTGATTAATTAATAGGACAAATGATTTAAATACTCGATTCCAACTAGTCATATTATGATGATTAAGACCAATTTAATTGATGATGAACTTAACATTAAGTCTAAAGGATAAATAGCTACCAGATTTCCTGCATTTTTTCCTCTTACATAGATTATACACTGATATATACGATGTTGGCTAGGCCTCCAACTCATGGTACTGCATATGAATATATATCTTAACTCTTGAGCTGTCTCATTTGGACCATGAATTTTTTTTCTTTTTAAAATGATAAAATGAAACCAGATGAATCCCATGCACAATATATTATTACTGAACTACAAAAATGGCTGACAACTTTCCATGTTCGATCCATATGTCATGGCGTTGAATATTCAATATTCATTAGAAATATAAATAATTTTCCCTATAGACAAGAAAGAACCATGCAATTAGTGTTTGCACCTGGCTAAATCCCTTACTATAAATACTCCTCATACTGTCCTTGTAATAACACATAATTTGTGAGTGTGTTTACTTGTAAGAGAAACTTCTTCTTCCTATACAACTTTATTCACGTCTCAATCAGAGGTACAATAAAACCTTCATAATCTCCAAAAACAATTTCTTCTCATATATTCAGTTCTCTATTATGACTTTTTCTAGACATTACATAGTAAGTTCAAACAATAGAAGAGGCTGCATGTTGGCGGTGTTCCAACAATTAATGTTGTTACAAAGTTTTAGGATATTTTCTTTTTGTTAAATAATTTGAATTCCTACCGGATAGGCTCATTGCATAGTGAAGCGCATCCTGCCCATTTTGTCTCGCCCTAAATGGAATGGCTCTCTTAATTACGCTGCGCCCCGACCCGAGTCCCCACGTGTTGGAAGGACTCAATTCTCCAAACTCAAACTCGAGACATTTTAATTTTTTGTTTATCGTTAGACATATTATTATTATTGTTGGACTAAAATCACCCCAAAAACACTCTTTACTTAGTATGATATATTACGTACATTCTTGTTATGTAGTTTTTTTTTTTTTTTTGCTTATCAACTTATTATGTGTGACTTTATTCACACGGCCTATTAACAATTATCTCAACGTGGTTTGCAGGTCAAGAAAATGGCTGAGGAATCATATGAAAACGCCACTAATGGAGGAGCGAAGAAAGAATTTAACCCGGATGAGAGGATCCGCTCCGGATTCGCCTACTTCAAGACTGAGAAATATGAGTACGTTATCACTATTATATTAAAAAGATTGTAACAGCATTATACATATTTTTATTTTTAGATGAGAAAAGTGGTCTTAAACAATTTCCTCGACTAACAATATGAAAGAAACTAAACGAAAATTTTAATGCAATTTAATGGAAGTCCTAAGATTAATATACGTTCCAAATGTTCAGTTTTTTATGATAATAAAAAGTACAAAAGTAAAGATCTCAAAAGGGGTTGAAAAATCTTTTTATCTTTTTCTTTTTTTCAACAACAACAACAACAACCCAGTATATTCCCACAAGGTGAGGTCTGGGGAGGGTAATATGTAGACAAGCCTTACCTCTATCCGAGAGGGCAGAGAGACTGTTTCCAATCGACCCTCGACGCATGGAAAAAAACATAAACAAAAACAAAAACAAAAACCGCATTAGTTACTTCAGTATACATCTCATCAAAATTATCTAAACATAAGATGCATATGTACCATAAATAAACAGACATGCAAAATATCAAAACAGTAACTACCAGAAATGAGTACCAAAAGAGAACACAAACTAATCATCTGTGTGCGGGCCCTACCACGCCTCACACCCCGGGAAAGGAGTATGAAAAATCTAGAAGCCCCTATCCTACAACCCCGATACTAGACCTCCAGACTTTCCTATCAAGTATCATGTCCTCAGAAATCTGCATCCTGGCCATATCCTGTCTAATTACCTCTCCCCAGTATCTATCTTTTTCTTTTTTCGAAAAGAAAAAACAATATTCTTCCAATTTGAACAGTTTCTTTTAGTCTTTTGCGTAATCTTTTTTGCCAAAACTGACCTTGTAAAGTCAGCATTTCTAACCTTTCAACTTCCCTTTTTTTTCCGCAGCAAAGATCCCGAGTTGTATGAGGAGCTCGCAAAAGATCAAAGCCCAAAGGTAAATCATAATTTACACTATATTAAAAGCAGGAGTATTCTCAACTAAATATCGTTTATTTTTTTAGTATTTAAAAATAGATTTTGCATTGGACAAAATTATACTATAAGTTACTTTCCTAATATTTAGGACTTTAAAATTAACTAATTTTTTTGTCATTAAATCTTCCCTTATAGAATTAGGTCCTAATATTTAGAATTTTAAATTCAATTGAGATTTACCCCCAAATAAGAAAATGATCCCTTTTAAAAATAAATAGTACTATTACATATTAATTATTATGCAACTCTAACAAATCTAATATAATACCTTCATATAATACAAATGGACTGTATAGAGAGAAATATAGCGGGCAAACCGATTTGATTTGATCAAAGTCGGACTAATTATACAAATTCAGGTCACGACATATATAAATTAACCTTTCGAAAGTTTCATTCTATCATTTTCTTGAAACCTCTCAAGATTCAAACAGAGAGAAGTGAAATGCGTTATCCCCTCAGATTATAACAATTTCAATACTAATAATTTTTTTAAAATTTTTGGTAGTATTTTATAACATTATATGCATATACTGAGTTTCTTCGTTATACAAACTAAGAATTTGACAACCCTCGTATACATGAGCTCAAGCTATGTCATGTCCAGTGGCGAAGCCAGGAATTTTATTAAGGGTGTTCAAACTGAAAAGAAGTGAAGAAAATTCTCCGACAAAGAGTATTCAATATATGTTATATATCTCTAAAACCTAATATTTTACCTATATACGCAGTATAATTTTCTGATGAAGGGTTGTCAGTTGACCACCCTTTACATCATGTGCCTTCGCCCCTGGTCATGTCTATGTTCATTTCTTATAAACGAGGTAAGACTATATTGAGTTCAACTTTAAAGAGTAAACGGGTCACTTATCTAAGACTATTTAACTTATATACATCAATAAGAATAAGTATATATATGGATTGTAGCTGATTTTCTGTTTTAAGCTTATTTTCCAAGTAACTAATTTCACTTCTTCTAATTATCCTTTGGTTGACGTCACAATAACAAATATTAAATTCTTAGTAAAAAGCTTGTCCCCTTTTCTCAACATATTTAGGCAATTAATAAATGCTTATAATTTGTCATTAAAAAATATGCAGTTTTTGGTATTCGCCTGCTCCGACTCCAGAGTGTGCCCATCCCACATACTTAATTTCCAACCAGGGGAGGCTTTTCTAGTTCGTAATATAGCCAATATGGTTCCTCCTTATGACCAGGTAAATTATATTATTGTCTCAATTGTATATCTATATATATCTTTTTTTAGTTGTCAAAAAAATTGACGGACGTTATTATTTATTTTCTTCTGCCTTGTGTGGAACAAAAAAGTTACAACTTAAATTATATTCTTTGTAATTTTTCTGAATATTATCCAAGTACAGGTTAAATATTCTGGAGCTGGAGCATCTATTGAATATGCAATTGTCCACTTAAAGGTTAGTTCTTTTTAACACGTATGACGTCTTTTAATTCTGCAGTGGGGCAGATAACACTTTCTTTCATTGTTTATACAAAATTGAAAACACTTACTCTCGGTTTTTGTACAAAATCAAATATTACAACATAACATGTTCTATTCATATAATTTTATATCGTAACAATCATAATTAAGTTTAAAAAATTCTTATACCTTAAATATTTGAATAATAATGCTTCAATTAATAATACTGTGATTCATAGCAAGAAAGAAAAATGAATATCAAATCACGAACCATAAAAATAAATTTTAAACTCATATTTGATTGGCTTTTATTTAAGAAAGCTATTTTAATGTTTATTGATACCGATAAACTTCAGTATTTTATCCACGTGCTTGATAGAAATAAAAAAAAATATTACATTACATCTGTTCATAATTTCATGCTTCTCTAATTAGAGATTTCTTTCCACACTTATTTTAACTTAAAACTATTTAAATTGCCTGCATTTTGCTTTTTCTTCCAATCTATTTTTAATTGTAGATTAAAACTAAGTTTGCATGATAGGTGGAGAATATTTTGGTGATGGGACACAGCTGCTGTGGAGGTATAAAAGGACTCATGTCTATCCCTGATGATGGGTCCATAAACAGGTTGGTTTTTCCTTAGAAAATTTGTTCTAAGTAGTCACTCAATCAACTGTTTAAATTAAAAATAATTAGTAATTATATAATATATAAATAGTTTATATATTATATATGTATAACCGTATATAATCAATATATAAGAGTTAAACTAGACTTATTAACATATGCCACGTCTTAAACTTTGATTATGTTGGTCGCAGTGATTTCATTGAAGAATGGGTCAAAATCTGTTCGATATCAAAGGCAAAGGTAAAGAGAGAACATGGCGACAAGGATTTCACTGAACAATGTACAATATTGGAGAAGGTAATTAAAGTAGTATGCTAATTCAACTATGGCTATGCTATTTTTTAGTTCAATAATTGAAACTTTACAACTTGGGATACTTAAGAAAAGATATATATTAAGTTAAATATTTGTGTGAGATTGAGCAGGAGGCAGTAAATGAATCACTAGCCAACTTATTGACATATCCATTTGTGAGGGAAGCTGTGATGAACAAAAGCCTTGCTCTGAAAGGTGGACACTATGATTTTGTGAATGGTTCTTTTGAGCTGTGGGATCTTGATGAGTTCAACATTAGCCATTCTGGTTCACTCTAATGGTTGCAGAACTGATACTTTTCATGGAACCTACTGTCCACTATTGTTTCAACTTTCTTTTCTGTTTGTATTTTGATATAATCGTATTATGGAACCATGTTTGTTACCGATGCTTTCCAGATTCTATTCGTGGGATTGCATTGGATATGTTGTTATTGTTGTTTAATTGTTGTTGTTGTGGTGTGTCGTCGAAATAAAATGTTCTTGGCTCTTTGGATCTTTTGGGCTTATTCTAAGATTTTTCTTGAGCTTATACTCACTTCACAATTTTCACTTGAGATATTTTATTTTTGTATACATGCAAAATTAGAATAATATTTACCAAGTTTAACTAGGGTTTTCTGTTTACAAAAGTAACTAAAGAGTTTTAGAAAAATATATACAAATTCAGTCAAAAACTATAATTTATATACAATTTACGTATATCTTTTTATTGTATAGAATTTGGAATGATACAACGTACATACAATTTGTATATAATTTTTTTCTATAGAATCCGATAAAAAGCTATAATTGTCATAAACTTACACAATTTATATATAATTATGTAAGTTGTAAATATTCTGTACATCATTTGTGCACCGATATACAAAATATATACAGTTTATTTGTGTCTTCTTTTTTGCGTTTCAGTCTAAAATTCCAACCAAAACTAACTCGAATTTTAACCAAAAACTCCCATATTGAAATGTAGACTCTGAAAAATATTTTCAATCACTTGCAATAACACCCGATGCAAATAAATAATAATTTTTCAAAATCTAATATTTGAATTCAAGCTTCCAAGCGAGGGAAGCATGATCACGCCCAACTATGCCTTATAAAAGGACAATGCGGTCGCTGCAAATATAATCCGGTTTACAAGTGCGGAGTCGAATCCCACAGAGAGTTAACCTATCAACTACAACCTTCAAAACCCAACAATACTTCCGAATCAGCTTCCCAAACTTTCAAATATCTTTGTGAGTTCTACTAACTACTTTTGCAATAAACTAAATAATTGAAAAAAATAATCGAATGTGTTGTAATGAATAATGAGAAAGACTAAGGTGATGATTTTCCCTATTGATGGAATCCCTTCTGTTTATGCTCATAAAATTGTCAATATTTCTTTATCATTCATGAACACTAATTCTACTGTAATTCTCTCCCGAGCAATTACAATAATTTACTATTGCACTCTTCCGAGCTACCCTAGCTAGCTTTAACTAGCACAGTTCACTTTAGATTGCACCCAATGTTTCGTTATTCCTAATCCCACATTTACACCCACAATTATAGATTCCTCCAATAATCTAGGTGTGGTGTTGTTCAACAATAACCTAAATATGCACTCTTTTCCAAGTTATGCATACTAAATAGGCACAGCTAATTGAGGATCCTATCAATTAACTACAACAAGAACGAAGTTGAACGAAGAGAAGTTTAACTAACAATTTGTATTCACATAACCCAGAAGTTCATCAATCAATAGGTTACATCAAAACCTTAGATAAAGATTTAGCTACTCATAATTAAGAAAGCAAAAGAGATAATGGATTTCATAATAAAAATTCAAAGTAAAAGAAAGAGAGATGTTAAGAGAATTCTCTCTTACTAGTTTTCTTACAAAAGTAGTCAATAGTACAAAAACATGCCTCATTTGGGCGAATCCTAACAATATATATAGGGTTTAGGTTTTACAATTTCTGTTTTTACACTTCAGCCCTTAAGTTTTCCGCCTTCCACCGCGATTTTAGCGCGTTCGCGGTGGAACCTCGGTGAGTGATGCCTTCTGAATCTTCAAAACTTTCGCAGGCCTGTTCTACCGCGGTTCTACCGCGATCGCGGTGGTACTGCGGTCAAACAGTGCCTCGGATTCTTTCGGGCTGTTCCAGCACAATTTTTTGATTTGTTTCACACATGGCCTTTTTCACCTTGTTTTGACTCCAAAATTGCTCTTTTAGCCTTCCTCAACTCTTGTGTACCTATAACACACTAAAAATACTAATAAGAGCATTTTGTCATCATATATATTATCAAAACAACATTAAAGTGTGATTATTTAGGGTATAAATATAGTCAAATTCACCTATTATCAACACCCCACACTTAAATCTTTGCTCGTCCTCGAGCAACTTTAATCACACTTTTAGGCCTATTTTATCAATGTCTCCCCCAAAATATGTCATACAAGCTATCATTCATGATTTACCTAAGTAATGTCACACCTCCTTTTGGCGCTTACCCGCGAGGCGCGAGGGAGTTTTTCCAATTAAAGGACAATCGAAACGGGATTTATTTAATTAATTCAGAGTCGCCACTTGGGAGATTTATGGTGTCCCAAGTCACCGGTTGAATCCCGAATCGAGGAAAAGAATGACTCTGTTTAACAGTCCGCGAATCAGAAATCCGGATAAGGAATTCTGTTAACCCGGGAGAAGGTGTTAGGCATTCCCGAGTTCCATGGTTCTAGTATGGTCGCTCGACTGTCATATTCGGCTTATTTATCTAATTTTAACAGTTATGTACTTAATGCAAATTAAGATTCTTGTACCGCTTTTATTATTATTTTACAAGAATTGCAACATCGTGAAAATGTATTTCGGATCACACCATACCAGTACGCCTGTGACCTTTAACGCATTTCGACTTCGTTGAGATTTGGATTTGGGTCACATAAATGTGCACCCGAGTTCAAGAAAGTAAGATTATTAACACGCGCCTAAAGAGACTAACACGTTATTATCTTTGGGTATGGCCGTAAAATTCGCTAAACGGCCCCTCCCGAAATCTAGATATTCATTATAACCATTTAATGAGGGCCCCATAATTTGTGCGTTTTATTTGGCGAGGCTCATCTCATCTTATTGTTTAGAAAGGGCAAACCTAAGGCAACTATGATTTTCTACTTTGCGAGGGCCATGGAAAATTCAACTAATGGCACACTTTGATTTCTAAAGGGTTCTATTATTCCAAAGTCATTATAGTTGGGTTACATGAAGTGTACCCCCGAATTTTTAGGTATCATAACCATGTCGCGGAAACCGTACCCATAATCATGATAATATACAAAAATGACTTATTTAGCAAGTATTCCCAACACAATTTTCCTATTATATTTATTCATTGAGCAATACTTCACATTTTAGAATACTACACGTTAATTTTTAAACATTCTGCCTCATTGAGTTTGGAATTATTTAATGTTAATCTGGGGTAACAGGCTGCCACATTGTAAAATACTACACGTTAATCTTTTTCTTTTAAATCATGGACATTTCATAAACATCACTGTTACTAAAAGATCAAGAAAAAAAATATGTAATATAATGAACTTCAAACAATTTCAAAATATAACAAAGCATAAGCAGATTATATTGTTCTCGTTCAAATAAAATGAAGCTTATATTATTCGATTGAAGAAATACCTGGTCGCGGCAAAGTGAATCAACAGTCACGAATTAGAACACGAACGATACGGCCGTACCGGAACCTCGAACGCAACTGAACTGAAAACCTCTCACTTTTCTATCACTATTTATGCTGTATTTTCTCACTGTCAAGCAGCAATAGCTGAGGTCGTTTGGACGTGAAGAAGGTAGCAACGGAAGGCTGTGGATTGACAACGCAGTAGGAGAAGACGACGGGGATGAGCCGGTTGCTGCTGGGTCTCCGGTGGTTCAGGCGTTGCTGGTGGTCTGGGCAGCGAAAGGATGAAGGTGGTCGGCGACAGTGCTGATCGTTTGGTGAGTGTTAGTGACGACGGAACAGTAGGTGGTTGACTGGGGTGGTCTGCCCGTAGCTGGCCGGCGTGGCTGGAGGCGGGACTGTGGTGGAAGGAGAGAGGTCGACAGGCTGGTGTGCTTGGAGGTGAGGGACTGGTGGTTCACGACCAAGAAGAGGGTTTTAAGTTTTTTTTTTTTTTTTTTTTTTTTGGTCCCCTCCGTCTCCGTTAGTGAGTTATATATATATATTGCATGTATTTCACTTTCTGACCCTTTTTTCCTTGGTTTTTCATTTGTTCCTCTTTTCTCCTTTTTACTTTCTTTTCGTTTTTTCCATCTTTCTGTTTGTATATTTTTCCTTTTTTATCTTTTTGTAGTAGTGTGCATGTGTTTGCATTGCTTTCTCTTTTTAAAATAGAAGCTTTACAGTGCTTTCCTCCCTGTATTTGTTATGTGCAAACCGTGTATCCCCTCTCATGTGAACAATTGCCTTTTTCTTTTTTTAAAACCAAATCTTTTTCTTTTTTTAAAAAAAAATATACTAAACCCCATGTTCAAAAACGTGATGGCCATTATGTGGGTTGGGTATGTTTTGTGTCTGTGTTCCTCGTGTGGTGGACTCGGATTATTATGGGCTAAGTCCAAATATTAGGCCTAAAACCGGGTAGTTTGAACCCGAATATTATTCTTTGTCCGAAATCGAGAATAAGAACACGATGTTAATTAATTAATCCTACGTAAGAAAAATAAAAATAATTATCAAAATGATACTAATAATTGAAACAAAACTATTTTTGGTATTTTTCAAGTTTAAAATAACTACAAAATATTAATAAAACTATTTTATTTTTTTGTAATTTTCATTTTTATATAAAGATAAAAATATAAAGTACTATTTTTGTATTTTTTTCAAGTTTAAAATGACTACAAAACATTAATAAAATTATATTTTTTGCTATTTTTCATTTTAAGGTAAAAATAAAGTAAAAAAGTCAAAATTAGCTAAGATAGCTATATTAGGACTAAACTAAATATTTTACGCTAAAAATATAAAAATCTCGGGGAGGGTTAAAAATCACGCGTCTACAGCTGCCCCTCTTTGACTGAAAACACAAAGAGCTTTCAGACAAAGAACGACTAGACAAGTGTTTTGACCCGACCCTTATTCGGAGATACTAAAACTAAGAGGAAAGGAATAGGATGTGACCGAGCCCTGGTATCTGAGCTGCCTACATATCCTTGGCTATAAAGGAATCAGGCCACGTGTAGTTCGAAAGTGAATGAGGAAGGGGTACACCGAGGTGGAGAGCCAGTCGAGGTGTCGTTCCGCCGAGGTTTCGTTCCATCGAGGTTCCGGTTCGTGGTCCTGCTATTAGATAAAAAATCAAACGTGAAAAAGACTAACTAAGCCTATGAGCTCCTAGTTACAAGATTCCTATCTATGATTCTTCTGAAGCTTGATCTTGAGTATTGGTTCTTGTGTCATTGACCATGTCTTGGACAACTTTCATCAGCTTCTGCATTTTGGATTGGCTTCTTGCCTCTTTTTTTTTTGTTTATTGTGACTAAACTTCTGTTGATCCCCTCGGACTGTTGACTCGCATTCTGGTTGCAAGCTTCTTTTGTTGCTATCTTGCATTGCATTCCGAAGCGAATTCCCTTACTTGTGATCTTCGAGCTATTCTCCTTCGAAGTCTGAATCTATCTTTTCTTATCCTTGTTGCCTTCCTTCTGATTCATGTTGGGGATTTCCGTTGCACTCTGTCACTTTTCGATTGTTAGCTATCCTTATCAAATCTTGGAAACTGAGATGTCGTTCTGCTTTTCTGGCGGGCTTCTAACTTTAACGACAAACTCTAATCATAAATTGTCATTCCATTCTTCAGGCGGGCACCTGACTTCACCAACAAACTTGTATTCCCTCGTTATACAGGTGGGAGCCTAATGCTAAGACATGAAATTTAAAGATTGAATGATTACCATCTCAGGAGAAAAATTCATCTGACTAGGATTTTGATATTTTAGGAGAAAGATTCATCGGACTAAGATTTTGACGCTAGGAGATAATTCCTCAAACTAGGTCTAAATTGTTGCGATCTCAGGAGAAAGATTCATCAGACTAAGATTTTGATGCTAGGAGATAATTCCTCAGACTAAGATTTTGACGCTAGGAGATAATTCCTCCGACTAGGTCTAAATTGTTGTGATCTCAGGAGAAAGATTCATCAGACTGAGATTTTGATATCTTAGGAGAAAGATTCATCAGACTAAGATTTTGACGCTAGGAGATAATTCCTCAGACTAGGTCTAAATTGTTGTGATCTCAGGAGAAAGATTCATCAGACTGAGATTTTGACGCTAGGAGATAATTCTCAGACTAGGTCTAAATTGTTGCGTTACTTGAAATCTTTCAATTGTTACTTCCTTCTTCTTGTTGCTTTCATCTAAAACCTCTAATTGTTGTTTTTTATTTCCTATTAAATTATCTTTAACTATAGCTTCAAAAACTAAATCGCCACTCCATTCTTCAGGCGGGCTCCCCTGACTTCAACTACAACTTCAAAACTAAATCGCCACTCCATTCTTCGGGCGGGCTCCCTGACTTCAACTACAACTTCAAAACTAAATCGCCACTCTATTCTTCAGGCGGGCTCCCCGACTTCAACTATAACTTCAAAACTAAATCACCACTCCATTCTTCAGGCGGGCTCCCCGACTTCAACTACAACTTCAAAACTAAATCGCCACTCCATTCTTCAGGCGGGCTCCCTAACTACAACTTCAAAACTAAATCGCCACTCTATTCTTCGGGCGGGCTCCCCGACTTCAACTACAACTTCAAAACTAAATCGCCACTCCATTCTTCGGGCGGGCTCCCCTGACTTCAATTGCACTTCAAAATAAATCGCCACTCCATTCTTCGGGCGGGCTCCCTGACTTCAACCACAACTTCAAAACTAGATCGCCACTCTATTCTTCAGGCGGGCTCCCTGACTTCAACATCAACTCACTAACTCCATCCCATCCTTTCTTCTGAATTACCTTGTTTCGGAATTGCTTTCCTCCTAGGTCATGTTATTTTTCCCTTGACTGCTGGGGATATCTTCGGAATTGTTTACTTACCTGCTGGGGATGATGCTGCTGGGAAAATCTTCTCTATTTCCTCCTTTTCTACTTCCTTCAAAACCTTTTATTCTCTCCCGGGATCGCGGGGGATTGAAATGTCATTAGCTGAGGATTGTCCTGTCGGGGGACCCCTTTTCCTTTTTCCTCTTTCCGAACCTCCTTCGAGACTTGCGCTTTGCTCCATTGAAAAACTTGTAGGATATAATGCTGCCGGGGAAATCTCGAAATCAGTGTTTCATTTTTCCGAGAACTGCTGGGGATGATACTGGCTTCTTACCTTTCTGAACGCAAGCTTCCTCGTTTTGTCCTGTCTGTTGGGGGTATAACTTCCTCTATCACAGCTTGTAGTTTTCTTTCTTTCAAAGCTGCTGGGGATAATCGGGTTCAAAGATCATTTCCTCGCGTTATCTGGCTTCTTTCCCCAACCGGGTATTTGGTTTCAAGAAAATTTTCGCAACGGGAGAAAATTTTCTGCCCCAGTTTGAGAATCTTCTTCGTGGCATGCTTTTCTGCCAACAACCCCTCTTCTTCCTGTTTCAAATCAACGAAAAATTGGTTAGTTTTAAAATGTGGTGGCTGGTTGTGGTGCTCCTGCTGGGGATGGTTCTCCTCCTCTTTCCCTGCTCTGCGTTTCATTATCAAAACTTGCTGGGGATGTTATTATTTGATGATATTCATGCTGGGGATAGCTTTCTCCTTTCTTGCTTCCACGCCTTCCTTGACGACTCTTTATTCGCAAACCTTTCCACGTGATTTTCCACTGACCACCCGAATTCCTATGATAGTGACCCTTCGTGAAGACCTTGCATGTTTTACTGGTGAACCATTTTCTTTGTTCACCCTTGTCACTGAAAATACCTTTCTGCTGGGGATATCTCTCCTTTTGCGGCATATCTAAGGACTGGGCATTTCCCGACCTTTGAGTCTCATTAACCTTCCTTGAGGTCATTAACCTTCCTTGAGATATCCTTATTGACACAAATCCCTCCCTTTGTCATTTTCCTATTGCTGAGGAATATCCCTCTGGACACTGCCTTGCGCTTGATCCTTCCTGACTTATACCACTTAGGTGTACCAATTAAAATCCCGTCTTGCGCAATTGGAAAGGTGATGGAAAATTTCGCAGTCATTTCTTGCAAATAGACTCTATTGGGGAATTTTTTATGAAAGGAGAAAGATAAAAGGAAACAGAATAAGAGACAATGACTCTCTAAAAAGAAAAATTATAAAATAAACCTATCAAACGTGGATACCAACTCTAATGGACATGACATGCACATATAGCATATCCTCCGTCGTCAGACCGCCTTTTGTAATCTTTGCCTGAGGCTTTCCCATCTGATTTCCATTCTTCGTTCGATTTGTAGTGTCCGAGGGGTTTTCACTCTCAAGCCTCTCTCATTTCGGTTTTTCTTTCAGCTTTCATCGCCTTATGGTGCCTGTGAAGGTTTTCACCGCTAAGACTTTCTCATTCGTGCTTCTCTTTAGCTGGGGATTGGGAGTGTTACCGCTGAGATTCTCTCATATTTCTCCTGCTGCAGATCAGAGTCTTTTCTGATGGGAATCAGAGTGTTATGTTTTGATAAGACTTCTCTCATTTGCCTGACTTGGCCTCTTTCGAAGATTGGTCAAAAGGTCTTTCTTTGGACCGTAATGTGGATTCGGATAGGGCTAGAAAGAAATGGTATTAAAGGCTTGAAACAAAACAATATGGGTTCAAAATTACAACCTTCGGAGTCTATATCTTCCTTTATAAACACAACTTTTGTTGCCCCAGTTTATAGCTTGGGGATTTTTTTATTTCTTATTTACACTATGACCGAGCTGTGAAGCGCCTACGTATCCTCTTTGAGGAATCAGGTCAAACGTAGTTCCCAATTCCTCTTTTTAAAGTTTCTTTTTTTTCACACATTTTTCTTTTTATTTTCTTTATCTCTTTTTGTTGTTTTCTTTTTCTTTACTTTTTTCTTTATCCCTTTCTTCTCTTGACTTTCAAACTTGTGTTTCTAGTCTTTGCAACTAATTCCGAATGAGGGGTATGAAAGAATTTAAAATAAGGCTCAAAGGGTTGATGATGGATAAAGTATTTGGATAGCCGAACAAAATGCCTTCGTTATTCCAATCTTCAATACATGCCAAGTGTAAACAACACAATTAATATTCGTCATATCTTTAAAGCACTGTTGGGCAACACTCTCATTTTCATTATTATGAAACGACCCCATGTCAATTTTGGCCAGCTTGCCTTTAACGGTTTTCGTTTACTTTCCCCAGTTTCTCATGACTCGGGTTTCGAATAATCTCAAACCGTTCTTATTTCATTTAAATATCTCGATCATCTCCCAATGGTTTTGTGATTAACTTTTAAGATCAGGCCAGAACTATGCGCGCACGTCATGTCATTAGAGCTAGCAGAAAAAGAACTATAGGAAGGAGAGGACTAAATAACAAAAAATGTCTAGAAATAATATAAAATAGGTCATTGCATTAACCGATAAAACAACGACTCGAACAACCAAAAAAACAAAACTGGGGTTACAACCCTTAGAACGAACCTAGACCCCTTAGATGACACACTATGATCAAAAGAAAAAATACAAGGATAAAAGGTTTGAGCCACAAAACAACATTCAGATTACCATTCTGAAATAACTCCGACAAATAGAAATGACAACAAAATAAGCCACCACAAATGACTCTCCAATTGATAAGCCTTACATTTAGCCACGAATTTGATTATCAGAACCACTATGGCCTTCTCTCATTTCAGTCGGAAAATTCCCGAGTGGATTCTCATATTCCGTGTCACCAGGCATCACCGCCAAAAAGTGTGTATCATCAAGTGCAGGTAACGGATTCACCGCGATATTCTAGGTGTCACTGTTATGAATCACAATCAATCTTTCTTGGATCATCCTTTCCTATTTCCCTTTTCAAATCCCGACAACTTTCCATGTTGTGCCCCTGGGCATGGGAATGGTATTCACACCTTTTAGATGGGTCAAAGCTCCTTGCACGTGGGTCCACATGATTTGGAGGGATGGGTGCAATCATGTCCTGTTGCTTTAACTTCTCAAATAAGCTTGCATAGAAAACTCCTATTGGTGTGAAATTATCCTTCAACTTCGGTTCCCTTCTATACCCTTGGTTTGGAAGTGGGCTATAAGGTATTTGGAAATTTTGCAGAGGCTGGTAGAGATTTTGTGATGCCCGTGCTCGCTTTCTTGGATGATTTGATGGATGAATAACATACTGGGGTGGATCAACTGAGTATGGTGTGTTCGGAGATGGATAGTAATGCTCAGGGGAGTTATGGAAAACCTGTCGAGACATCGCATACCATCGAGGTGTTCTTCTGGAACCTTTTCTTGACCCTGATATCATCATGACTTCTTCATCCCTCTCATTCGTGTCACTAGATTCAAATTGGACAACCTGAGCTGCAGCCTTGAGAGCCGCTTGACTTATAATTATGCCTGTCTTAAGACCGTTCTCTACCATTTCTCCTATTTTGATTATATCCAAGAAGGATTGACCAACCGCAGACATCATGTTCTGAAAATAATCCGGCTCTTGAGCCTGAAGGAAGACAGTGATTAACTCATGGTCATCCATAGGTGGCTCAACACGAGCCGCTTGCTCTCTCCATTTAAGGGCATATTCCCTGAAACTTTCACTTGATTTCTTCTTCAGATTTGAAAGAAAAATGCAGTCTGGGGCAATGTCGATGTTGTATTGGAATTGTTTGACAAAGGCCTGTGCCATGTCATTCCAAACGTGCCAGCGGGATGCATCTTGATCCCAAAACCATTTAGAGGCTACTCCTGTAAGGCTTTCCCCAAAGTAAGCTATTAACAATTCTTCATTTCTTCCCGGACTCCTTAGTTGATTGCAATACCTTTTCAAGTGGGCTATTGGGTGTCCATGTCCATCGTACTTTTCAAATTTGGGAATCTTGAAACCAGGTGGCAAGTGGACATCGGGAAACAAGGATAGATCTTTGAAAGCAACACTCTTTTGACATGCCAACCCGTGCATGTTTTTCAACCGCTGTTCTAAGCTTTTCAATCTTTGGGTTATTTCCTCATGTACCATCTTTCGGGGATCTTGGGTTGCCCGCTTGTCACAAACCAACCACCTTCTACTTACTTTACAATTCAAGACAAAACATGTTAGAATGGACTCGGACAGTCCTTATCAAATTTTTTATTTTTATTTTTTTATTTCTTTTTTTATTTTATATTATATATACATATACAGTTGTGGTCGAATCTTATGGAGATTGCCTACGTATCATGACCCCGCATGAATCAGATCGAGCGTAGTTCTTGCAAATTAATGCAAGGAATAAAGAGATGTTTATTTGATTTTTTTTTTAAGAAAGATTGTAAAAGCCGACTCCAACTACAAACTCTGATGAAAAACTTTCACACCTTGTGCCAGAGATTTTTACAAGAACAAGAATATTTTTTAGCGCCAATTATGACTATTTCTACAAAATTAGCCATGTAATGACATACTTTACAAAGCGGCTATTTTTGCAAAATTTTATTTAAGAGACTACAAATTCAAAATTTTTCATCTTAGGGCCCATGGGGCATCGTTCAGCACCGACACAGGCCAACACAAGACTGAGAAAGTTTAAATGCCAAATGTGGCCATTTCAGCAAAACCATATGTTTATTTTTTTTTAAATTTTTTTTTTTTGCAAAGTTGAGTGATGACTCAAACTTAATTTTACGGATACGGCCTTTCAATATTTCCACGAGGGAATATTTCAAGGTTGTGCCCAAAAATTATTTACAAAGACTCAAAGTGGCTATTCTTGCAAAAATAGCCTTCTCGCGTCCTTTTGGGGAACATTCGGCTTATTTTAAATAAGAATAGCATCACCCGATTTATTTATAATAAAATCAAAAATTTAACACATTTTTTTGGTTATTTCTGCAAAAGGGGTGTGAACCCGAACTTGATTTTGCGGCTATGGTCTTGGAACATTTCCACAAGGAATATTTCAAGGCTATGCTCGTAAATTATCTAAAATGACTCAAAGCGGCTATTTTTGCAAAAACAGCCTTTCGGCGTCCTTTCGGAACATTCGGCTATTTCCAAAAACGGCATCACTTTGATTTTATTGACGAAATTAAACACACACATTTTTTTTGATTTTTTTTTTAAACGGGGTGGTATCCCAAACTTTATTTTGAAGCTACGGCCTTTCAACATTTCCACATGGAATATTTCAAGGCTATTATTCAAAAAGAAAAAGAAAAGACTTCAAAGTGGCCATTTTTGCAAAAACGGCCTTCCGGTGTCCTTTCAGAACATTCGGCTATTTTCAAAAACAGCGTTACTTTGATTTTATTGAAAACTAAAACTTCGACATTTTTTTTTAATTTTTTGAAGGGATGGTTGGACCCGATGAGGGTTGCCTACGTATCCCACCTAATGGGGAGAATCAAACCTGCGTAGTTCGGTCAAATAAAAACAAACTACATCTGTAAATGAAACAAACTATTTATTATTTTTCACACATTTTTTTTAAATTTTTTTTTTCTTTTTTTTTCACACATTTTTTTTTTAGTTTAAAACAAAATTTTTCTTAAAGTAAAAAAAAACAAACTATTTTGAAATCACATATTTTTTTTTTATTTTACAACAAACGTTTTTTTTTCTTTTTAAGTAAAAAAAAACAAACTATTTTGAAACTATTTTTTTTTCATTTTCCTCAATATAAAAAAAAACGGTTAGCCTGCGAGTCTGAAGCAAATATATGCATAAAACAAACAGGATGCAGCAGGATGGTCTTTTCATTTCAGGTCATCTGTCCTAGACAGACCCAACCCCTGTGTTGTGCCTCTCTAAGTCAATATGCACATGATGCAAATAAGTGCTCCTACTAGGGATCCGGTATGAAGTTTTGTTATACTAGGTTTAAAAACATGGGTTTATTGTTCTAGACCTAGCTTACCCGAGCGGACAACTCGAGCCGAGGAGGAGGCAGCAACCCGGGAATACAGAAGCTTCACCGATTTTGCAACTTATCCAAACCTCGTTCTAAAGTGGGAATTAGACACTATACAGAAAAGAAGTCACACGAAGTGCACCCTTCTTCATGATTTAGAAGACTCAGAGAGGAGATTGGTTTCGGCACAATTTATATGTACAGTTCAAAAATATCAAAGCGATAAAAATATCATTTTTCACATTTAAACCCAAGATAATAATAAACCAAATACAACAATTATTCAAAACTCGAGTTCTAAAACCCTGATCCAGTGGTTCTAGGTTTATCATCTTTTTGGAAAAGGTGTCTAGACTGGCTTTAACTCGAGCGGACAACTCGAGCCGAGGAGTGTCGGTGCACCGGTAGCATGGCTTTCCGGCTTAATTGACAATGCTCTCCGCCTAAACAGGTGTGACTACAAATCCTTCATTGGGTGCCAAGCACCACAGCTATCTTGAGAAAAACGGGCTATGTCCAGCAAATGCCCGAGATTATATTTCAAAGAGACTCAGAAGAAGAAAATGGGTATCGGCACAATTTATATACAATTCACAAAATATCAAAGCAGCAAAAACAATATTTAGCACATTAATACAAACATATAATAAAATCAGATATTAAATAAGCCAAATACAACAATTATTCTAAGCTCGAATTCTTAAACCATGAACCAGTGGTTCTGGGTTTGAGTCCCCATCAAAGTCGCCAGAGCTGTCACACCTCCTTTTGGCGCTTACCCGCGAGGCGCGAGGGATTTTTTCCAATTAAAGGACAATCGAAACGGGATTTATTTAATTAATTCAGAGTCGCCACTTGGGAGATTTATGGTGTCCCAAGTCACCGGTTGAATCCCGAATCGAGGAAAAGAATGACTATGTTTAACAGTCCGCGAATTAGAAATCCGGATAAGGAATTCTATTAACCCGAGAGAAGGTGTTAGGCATTCCCGAGTTCCATGGTTCTAGCATGGTCGCTCGACTGTCATATTCGTCTTATTTATCTAATTTAACAGTTATGTACTTAATGCAAATTAAGATTCTTTTACCGCTTTTATTATTATTTTACAAGAATTGCAACGTCGTAAATATGTATTTCGGATCACACCATACTAGTACGCCTGTAACCTTTAACGCATTTCGACTTCGTTGAGATTTGGATTTGGGTCACATAAATGTGCACCCGAGTTCAAGAAAGTAAGATTATTAACATGCGCCTAAAGAGACTAACATGTTATTATCTTTGGGTATGGCCGTAAAAATTCGCTAAACGGCCCCTCCCGAAATCTAGATATTCATTATAACCATTTAATGAGGGCCCCGTAATTTGTACGTTTTATTTGGCGAGGCTCGTCTCATCTTATTGTTTAGAAAGGGAAAACCTAAGGCAACTATGATTTTCTACTTTGCGAGGGCCATGGAAAATTCAACTAATGGCACAGTTTGATTTCTAAAGGGTTATATTATTCCAAAGTCGTTATAGTTGGGTTACATGAAGTGTACCCCCAAATTTTTAGGTATCATAACCATGTCGCGGAAACCGTACCCATAATCATGATAATATACAAAAATGACTTATGTAGCAAGTATTCCCAACACAATTTTCCTATTATATTTATTCATTGAGCAATACTTCACATTTTAGAATACTACATGTTAATTTTTAAACATTCTGCCTCATTGAGTTTGGATTTATTTAATGTTAATCTGGGGTAACACGCTGCCCAATTGTAAAATACTACACGTTAATCTTTTTTTTTTAAATGATGGACATTTCATAAACATCACTGTTACTTAAAGATCAAGAAAAAAAATATGTAAGATAATGAACTTCAAACAATTTCATAATATAACAAAGCATAAGCAGATTACATTGTTTTCGTTCAAATAAAATGAAGCTTATATTATTCGATTGAATAAATACCTGGTCGCGGCAAAGTGAATCAACAGTCACGAATTAGAACACGAACGATACGGTCGTACCGGAACCTCGAACGCAACTGAATTGAAAACCTCTCACTTTTCTATCACCATTTCTGCTGTATTTTCTCACTGTCAAGCAGCAATAGCTGAGGTCGTTTGGACGTGAAGAAGGTAGCAACGGAAGGCTATGGGTTGACGACGCAGCAGGAGATGACGACGGGGATGAGCCGGTTGCTGTTGGGTCTCCGGTGGTTCAGGCGTTGCTGGTGGTCTGGGCAGCGAAAGGATGAAGGTGGTCGGCGACAGTGCTGATCGTTTGGTGAGTGTTAGTGACGACGGAACAGTAGGTGGTTGACTGGGGTGGTCTGCCCGTAGCTGGCCGGCGTGGCTGGAGGCGGGACTGTGGTGGAAGGAGAGAGGTCGACAGGCTGGTGTGCTTGGAGGTGAGGGACTGGTGGTTCACGACCAAGAAGAGGGTTTTAAGTTTTTTTTTTTTTTTTTTGGTCCTCTTCAACAAAATGAAGAAGATAATCAGTGGTCTCCCCCTCCGTCTCCGTATGTGAGTTTTATATATATATATATATATATATATATATATATATATATATATATATATATATATATATATATATATATATATATATATATATATATATATATATATATATTGTATGTATTTCACTTTCTGACCCTTTTTTCCTTGGTTTTTCATTTGTTCCTCTTTTCTACTTTTTACTTTCTTTTCGTTTTTTCCATCTTTCTGTTTGTATCTTTTTCCTTTTTTATCTTTTTGTAGTAGTGTGCATGTGTTTGCATTGCTTTCTCTTTTTAAAATAGAAGCTTTACAGTGCTTTCCTCCCTGTATTTGTAATGTGCAAACCGTGTATCCCCTCTCATGTGAACAATTGCCTTTTTCTTTTTTTAAAACCAAATCTTTTTCTCTTTTAAAAAAAAAATACTAAACCCCATGTTCAAAAACGTGATGGCCATTATGTGGGTTGGGTGTGTTCTGTGTCCGTGTTCCTCGTGTGGTGGACTCGGATTATTATGGGCTAAGTCCAAACATTAGGCCTAAAATCGGGTAGTTTGAACCCGAATATTATTCTTTGTCCGAAATCGAGAATAAGAACACGATGTTAATTAATTAATCCTACGTAAGAAAAATAAAAATAATTATCAAAATGATACTAATAATTGAAACAAAACTATTTTTGGTATCTTTCAAGTTTAAAATAACTACAAAATATTAATAAAACTATTTTATTTTTTTGTAATTTTCGTTTTTATATAAAGATAAAAATATAAAGTACTATTTTTGTATTTTTTTCAAGTTTAAAATGACTACAAAACATTAATAAAATTATATTTTTTGCTATTTTTCATTTTAAGGTAAAAATAAAGTAAAAGAGTCAAAATTAGCTAAGATAGCTATATTAGGACTAAACTAAATATTTTACGCTAAAAATATAAAAATCTCGGGGAGGGTTAAAAATCACGCTTCTACAAGTAATGCACAATCCTTACTCAACTGTAAACTCAAATGCCAACACGTCATTACTTACTCTAATTATTATCACAGACTTACAAACTTACCCTTTTCTTCCTGAGTTACATGCCCTCACACAATCATACTGAGAGAAGTTCTCACACATATGCAATTTATAACATGGAACTTATATATATAGAAAAATTTCACTCACTCTCAGCAAAGAGCATTTATATGTACACAAACACACCATAAGCTTGCCCCTAGTGTAATGCTCCATTAATCGAGTCATTTAATCAAAGATCAAGAGGTCTTTAAGGGTTGTAATGTAGGCTATGGGACGGGTAGGATACTTTTGGTTATAGTGACTAACCTCCCTAAGCACTTCTTTTACACAAACTTCCCTTTAAGCTTTTTGTTATGCTTCCCCTAACCATTCCTTCACCTTTTATTCACTTTTACTCCCCCTTTTCTTTTGGTGCAACTGGCTTTTTTTATTTACATATATACATCTCTTTTTTTATTGCTTACTGTACATTGCCAGTTCACCATTTTCTATCATTCATTCTTGATTTCTCTTTTTTCAATTTTCCCTCACCCCACACTTTCACTTTTGCATATTTATTACAATTCGAGTGCGCTAGGAGGTAAGGTACATCAATGTATAATATAGATTTTGAACATCATAGGGTTATTAAAGAATAGGCTTAAGGCTCAAAGGGGCTAACTAAGATATTATGTATAGGTGAATTCACAGTTTTTTTAATTTATGGGGTTACACAAAGAAATGTTTCTATCATCTCTATAACTAAACAACTTCTATTTCGCTTCGCACACACACAAGGCAAGTTCTAGGTATCATGTATAAACGTATAATGCAGGTAGAAACTCACACACATTTAGCATGCAACTCATTCTAAATCAGGTTCATCTACAAAGTCATATCAATGTTCAAGCAAGCTGTATTATGTAATTTAAGGCATATCCTAGAATCTACAATCAAGCTCAGATAATACACTCTCAAGTTCATTTTAGTTTTGCTAGTGTGCATACTTGGGATTACATATTAACCTTCATCCACTAATCCTAAAAAGAAAAATCTACCTAACCCAGTTCAATAAAAACCCTTGGAAAAGAACCGTGGCCAAAAGAAAAACCAAGAGGGAGGTGATACACTACCTAGAAAAAGAAAAGAAAAGAAACAAAAATTCCTACATGGACTACTTCCCTCAAGAGTACTGTCCAAGTAGTCCGTCATCAGGAAGAGTCCTCTAGTCATATTTTTGGAATTTGTTTTTTCTAAAAAACAAATTGTTTTTTTTGTTCCGACTTAAAGCCTTAAGAAACCCGTTGCCAAGTGTCCATCTTCGGACTAAACCAGCTAATATACTATACAACTAAATCCACTATGTACAACATACAATTACTACAGAATAAGTCTCCCACCCCACACTTAAAATCATGGCATGTCCTTATGGCATAAAAATCAATGTAAAGCACAGAAGGGTTAGAAGACTTACCTGGGACTCAATCTGAGTCGAAGATGGTGGCGGGGTCGACATTGCATGCTCGACCCAATGCTCTGAACCATACCATGAAACGGCTCTCAAACCTGGAATGCCTTTGTGACATCACGTTCATGCGCGTGTGCAGGCCGTCCACAGAAGTGCATAAATCTACAACTTCTTCCTCCAAAGACCTAAGCATAAGTCTGGTGGACTGGGACCGGAATAGTCCAACTCCATAGTGGGCTTGCCTAGATGTACCTGCGGAGTCAGTGGACCTCCGGGACTAGACAATCGGGACAGGGTCGTCATCGTCATCAATGTCAATGGGGTCTTTGCCTCTACCCACCCGAATACCAGAAGCTTTAAACGGAGCTTTTTATGTAGGCTCACCAATAGTAGGTAATACGAGTGTGTGGTGAGAGAGGCAAAGAGTAGTGACCAAAGACGGGAAATAAAATCCCTCGAACTTGAGGGGTCCCCTCAGCATCATCTCATCACAAATCAGTCGGGCAAAGTCAAACTCCCGCTGGGTGAAAAAGCACCAAGTCAATATTGCCCTATTAAAGTTAACATCAGTGGTGTTGCTGGAGGGGAGGAAACGGTTACAGACAGTCGTAAACCAACATTTTGGCAAGATTTATGAAAAACAAGTGGAGTTAAGAGTAATTTGGTCATTGATCCAGAAAGGACGTCCACATACACATAAGGCCTCTGTCATGGTGTCCCAAGTGACACCGGTCCTGTCGTGGTAGTAATCCACGTCACTGCTAAAAGAAGGCAGTCCCAAGGCTTGCCTAACACTAGGCACCTTGGCCCAAACACACTTACCTCGCACGAAGACCTCCCTAGCCATGCCATAGGTTGCATTTGCATAGAACTCCATGACAATCATTTTGTTGACGAGAGAAGGTTCCTGGAATAAGAATTCCATGTCCCTACGTCGAATTTCCTCATACATGTTGGTCTTTTCTGCCCGAAGAGCCATCCTGTCAATAGAGATGTCTGCATCTCCTGCAGCCATGCCTTGGTAGCCTTGGCGTGAAAGTCATTTTCCACCTCTTTGCACTCAAAACGAGACTCATCATTGGCAGGACGCCTAGACGAGCTCGCACCATTCCTTGATCGCTTTGGTTCCATAATCATGCACATAGGAAGCATACAAAAATTTCATTATATTAGTGAGTCGAATGGTTACTCAGACTTCACCATCCGTTGACTACAAACGTACTTCTTTTAGTGCCATCATACCATGACCCCTAATTTGACCATATATTCCCAACGATTTTACCAACTCTAACCTAATGCACCCCACACTTACTTCTTTTATCATGCCAATATCACCCCACATATAATTACACTATCTCCAAATTTTTACAACAACAACCAACCAAACCTAAGCATCACATCCCATAAAATTTTGCAACACCATATATTACAACATACTTGGCCAAACCATGGCCCAAAACCAAACTAATCAATCAACAACTAATTTGGGTCTCCAAACCACCATAACAAAGCACAATTACATAATAATGGAGACCCAACCAAGTTAATTATCAAAAATCCCAAAAATCAATTATATAACAATGGTGCTATACTAATGGGGCATATTTACATATATACACCAAGCCTAGGTATGGTTTAAGAAAAAAAAACTACAATTTAACTATAATACACTAATTAACTAACAAAAATTAAAAAGAGAAGAAAAGGAAAAAGAAAAAAGAAAAACTTACTTGAAGAGAGAATGGAGGAAGGAAAGTAGTGACAATGGAGGTTGGGGGAGGGTGAGGGAAGAAGAAGAAGAGAATGGGGGTTTTGTTTTAGAGAGAAGGAGGAGAAGATGGAATTTAGAGAGAGAGGGAGAGTTGGGTGGCGGCTGGACTATTTAAGAATGGGGGGGGGGAGGTTTTAGGTTAGGGTTATTAAAAGAAAAGGGGGAAAGGGTAAAAAAAATAATAAAAAATTCGGACTTACCTGGGCCCATCGTGGTCTACCGCGGTTTCACTGCGTTCACGGTGGAACCGCGAGCTGTGAGGATCAGAGAGGTTCATCCACCGCGGTTTGACCACAATCGTGGTCCAACTGCGGTGGGTTAGGTTCAGAGGGCCTCTCACTGCGGTTTCACCGCGATCGCGGTGGAACCGCGATGGAAGGCGACCTCTGAATCTTAAGCCTGTCAGCACGTTTATTTTCTTTTATATATATATATATATATAGACTAACTATAATATTTTATAATTATAATAATTTCGTGGGTTGCCTCCCACGTAGCGCCTGATTTAACGTCGCGGCATGACTCAACTTAGCGCATTTTAAGGCTCGCTCAACCTTTGAAGATCATCCAAATGCAATCCAACCATCTCTTTGGCTTCATCCATGCCAACGTATAATTTCAACCGCTTTCCATTTACTCTGAAAGTGCGAGAGCCATCTTCATATTGTATTTCCACAGCGCCCGACGGTAACACTTCAACC
This sequence comes from Nicotiana noctiflora, assembly GCA_032618575.1. Lineage (NCBI taxonomy): Eukaryota > Viridiplantae > Streptophyta > Magnoliopsida > Solanales > Solanaceae > Nicotiana > Nicotiana noctiflora. The sequence goes on from JASVEL010005492.1 coordinate 95,176, forward strand.
ACCCGGAATGGGCCAGACCATCTTGATTTCAATTTGCCCGGGAACAACCGTAATCTTCAGTTATAGAGTAGTACCTTGTCCCCGGTTTTGAAGTTGCGCTCTATGATGTTTTGGTCATGCAGCCGCTTCATCCTCTCTTTATATAATCTAGTGCTCTCAAAAGCCATATATCGGAACTCTTCTAGCTCATGTAATTCTGTGACTCTTGTTTTGCCCGCTTCATCCCAGCTGAGTTTTAATTGCTTGAGTGCCCATCATGTTTTATGCTCTATTTTAACGGGTAGGTGACAAGCTTTTCCAAACACCAATTTGTATGGTGACATGCTGATTGGTGTCTTAAAAGCTGTCATATACGCCCATAATGCATCATCGAGCTTTCTTGACCGGTCGGTCCTTGTGGCATTCACTGTTTTTGTCAATACACTCTTTATTTCCCTGTTGGATACCTCAACTTGCCCACTGGTCTACGGGTGATATGGAGTAGCCACCTTGTGCTTCACATCGTATTTTGCCAACAATTTCTCAAATGCCCGATTACAGAAGTGAGTGCCCCCGTCGCTGATAATTGCCCTCGGTGTCCCAAAGCGAGTGAAAATGTTTTTCTTGAGAAATCCCACCACCACCTTAGCATCATTGGTGGGTAATGCTACAGCTTCCACCTATTTGGACACATAGTCTACAGCAACAAGAATGTACTTATTGCCATAGGAGCTGATGAAGGGACCCATGAAATCTATCCCCCAGACGTCAAATACTACCACCTGTTGGATTGGGTTCATGGGCATCTCGTGACGCCAGGCGATATTCCCAGTGTATTGACATTCATTACACCCTTTCACCCACAAGTGTGCATATTTAAATACCATTGTCCAGTAGAATCCGGCCTCTAGTATCTTGGCTGCTGTTCGAACTCCTCCAAAATGGCCACCATATGATGAAGCATGAAAAGCCTGCGAGACAGAAGATTGTTCGATCTCGGGGATGCATCTCCGGATCATGTTATCAAGGCATATTTTAAACAAATAGGGCTAATCCCAAAAGTACAGTTGGCTTTCACGAAAGAATCTTTTCCTCTGGACCGACGACAGATCGTGAGGAACAATACCACTGGCCAGGTTGTTTGCATAGTCTGCATACCATGGCGCTTCAATGAGAGTGGTATCGAGCAGCTGCTCGTCTGGAAAGGTGTATAGAATTTCTCCACTTTCTTTAACAGATTCAGTTCCTTCAAGTCGTAATAAATGATCATCGACTTGATTTTCAGTGCCCTTATGGTCACGAATTTCAAGATCGAACTCTTGCAGAAGAAGCACCCAACAAATTCGGCGCGATTTAGAGTCCTTCTTTTCAATTAAATACCTTAGTGCTGCATGTTTCAGTGTATACTATTACCTTGGATCCTATGAGATAGGACCTGAACTTGTCGAACGCGAACACTACCGCCAGCATTTTCTTCTCCGTCATAATGTAATTTAGCTGTGCTCCACTCAGTGTTCTACTAGCATAGTAGATTGGATGCATCAGCTTGTCCTTCTGCTAGCCCAGCACTGCCCCCACTGCATAGTCATTTGCATTGCACATAAGCTCAAATGGTTGCTCCGAGTTGGGGGCAATAATGATTGGTGTTGTGACCAGCCTCTTTTTTAGCTCCTCAAATGCAGTCCTGCAATCATTAGAAAATACAAAAGGGTGATCTTTTTCAAGTAACTTACAGAGGGGATTGGCAATTTTGAAGAAGTCTTTAATGAACCTCCGTAAAAACCGGCATGTCCAAGAAAACTTCTAATGGATTTGACAGACGTTAGTGGAGGCAGCTTTGCAATGACATCAACTTTGGCTCGGTCCACCTCAATACCCTTGCTCGAAACCCGGTGCCCCAATACTATTCCTTCTTGTACCATAAAATGGCACTTTTCCCAATTTATCACCAAGTTGGTCTCAATGCACCGTTTCAGCACTCTTGTCAGATTGACAAGGCATTCATCCAACGAATTCCCTACCACTGAGAAATCATCCATGAATACCTCCATGATATCTTCCACCATGTGAGTGAATATGGCCATCATGCACCTTTGGAATGTGGCAGGTACATTGCATAGGCCGAATGGCATCCTCCTGGAGGCAAAAATGCCATATGGGCATGTGAAGGAGGTCTTCTCTCTATCCTCAGGGGCAATTAAAATCTAATTGTACCCTGAGTACCCATCTAAGAAGCAAAAGTGTGACCTCCCTGCCAACCTGTCGAGCATCTGGTCAATGAAGGGAAGTGGGAAGTGGTCCTTAGGGGTGGCTACATTCAATTTTCGGTAATCCATGCAGATCCTCCGGCCGGTGACGGTTCTTGTTGAGATTAATTCATTGTTTTCATTTTGCACAACCGTCATGCCACCCTTCTTTGGCACACATTAAATTGGGCTAACCCAGCTACTGTCAGATATTGGGAAAATAATTCCCGCGTCTAGCCACTTTATCACTTCCTTCTTTACCACTTCCTTCGTATTCAGGTTCAGCCTTCTTTGGTATTCCCTGGAAGGTTTGTGTCCCTCTTCCAGGAGAATCTTATGCATGAAGTAAGAGGGGCTGATCCCTTTTATGTCTGCCATGGTCCAACCTATGGCACTTTTACATTCCTTGAGTACCTATATAAGCTATTGAGCCTGCACATCTAGCAAACCAGATGAGATAATAACAAGTAAAGTGGAGTTAGGGCCCAGAAATTCATACCTGAGATGAGCTGGTAATGGCTTAAGTTCTAGCTTTGGTCGTTCCTCAATGGATGGTTTTGCTGGAGGGGTCTCTCTCTTTTCTAAGTGTAGAGGTTCAAACTCCAACTCTCTATCCCAAAACCCCTTGCCTTCCAGTGCTAATACCCATTCCTCCAAACTTTCACCATTTACCTCCTCTAAGTTTATTAGGCATGCCTGAAGTGGATCTTCAGCTGTCAAAGCTGCATCGTCTGTCTCCACTATCACATCTATTGCATCAATGAGAGAGCAATTTGCGAACTCACTAGGGCGCCTCATAGATTTTTGTACATTGAATATGATCTCCTCATCATTTAGCCTCATCTTGAGCTCCCCAGTTTCACAATCGATCAAGGCTCTCCCCGTGGCTAGGAATGATCTTCTTAAGATTATAGAAATCTTCTCATCCACTTTGTAGGCTAGAATCACAAAATCAGCGGGAAACACAAACTTCCCCACCTGAATAAGCACATCATCTAATATCCCGAATGGACGTTTTACCGTCCTGTCAGCAAGCTATAATAACATAGAAGTATGCTTGGCTCTCTCGATGCCCAGTCTGTTATAGATCACCAAGGGCATAGGATTTATAGTAGCCCCCAAATCACACAATGCCTTAGCAAAGGCATAGTTTCCTATAGTGCACGAAATAGTAAAGCTACCTGGGTCAGATAACTTCTCAGCTATTTGTCTAGATACCACTGCACTACATGTCTGAGTAAGAGTCACGGTGGCCAAGTCTTGGAAATCAAATTTCTGCGACATCAAGTCTTTCATCATTTTAGCATACCCAGGCATCTCTTTCAAAGCATCAATTAAGGGGATGTTTACCTGGATTTTCTTGAGCATTTCGAAGAACTTCTTGTATTGCTCCTCTTTCTGGTGCTTGGCCAACCTTTGGGGAAATGGGGCTGGAGGCCTCTTCTTCCCAATCACTTGGAATTTTTCTTTCTCTACTACCTGTTCCACAACCGGTTGTTCTACCGGCTTAACTGCTTTCTATGTTTCCTGCTGCACATCATTACTTTCAGTTGCTAGCTGGACTATAACTTCTGTCAACCCTGTGGACTCATCCAGTTTTCAATGGGTACTGGAATGAGTATCTCAGGCCGCAAGTTGCCTCTAGTTCTCTCCTGCTCAGTATCAAGATCTCTACCGTTTCTCAGACTTACTGCCATCAGCTGCTTTGGGACTTGATCTTTTGGGTTTGTTTGAGTGTCTGCAGGTAATGTCCCTTGAGGACAATTGTTTAGTTTCAAAGAGTTTTTCCACTTAAAGGACAATCGAGGCGGGAATTATTTAATTATTTCAGAGTCGCCACTTGGGAGATTTATGGTGTCCCAAGTCACCGGTTAAATCCCGAACCGAGGAAAAGAATGACTCTATTTAACAGTCCGCGAACCAGAAATCCGGATAAGGAATTCTATTAACCGGGAGAAGGTATTAGGCATTCCCGAATTCCGTGGTTCTAGCACGGTCGCTCAACTGTCGTGTTTGGCTTATCTATCTGCTTTTTACAGTTATGTACTTAGTGCAAATTAATATCCCTTTACCGCTTTTATTATTGATTATGATTTACGAAAGAGAAAGTTGCTTAAAAATATGCTTCCGAATCACGTCACATGAAATGCACCCGGATCCTCGACATATTCTTATTCAACATTTCGGGGTTTGGATTTGGGTCGCATGAAATGCACACCCGTATTTAAGAAGGTAGAACTAAAATATGCGCCCGGAGCGATTACTTATTTACGCTGTTGAGAAGGACGTGATATTCGCTAAGAAACGACACATCTCAAAATCTAAGTATTTTATATGTACATTTATGAAGGCCTTACGATTAGTGTAACTATTGGGCGAGGCGCACCTTTAATTCAAATCTAAAGCGAACTACATCCCACCGTATTTTACTTAGGAGTTGATTCCAAATTATTTAAAACTTGCTACGAACCACACCACATGAAATGCGCCTATGGTTCTCGACACGCTTTATTTGCTCTTGCCCGAAATTGGGGTCGGGTCACATGAAATGCACCCCCGACTCCTTTAATCTAATTACGTTATTCAGTTGAGTAATAACTCACTAGCTAATCTTGCTTTTAACATAAGATCTAACATTAACAGATTTGGAGGTTACACACATGAGTAGAGAAGATTGAACAGAGATACAACAGACTAATTCAGGTTTACGTGCATATCTACTGATAGTGTATCTTTGATCTAGCTACATTTTTCCATAACCAAAACTAGCACTACAAACTTAATTAAAGAATAACAGAACGTAACAAACATAAGAACTTTGGACGACTACATGATTCGACGGACTTTAAACATAAGCTTCAAGCTTCATTCTTTTCGAACCAAGGAACTACAATAACAGAGATGTGTACCTGGAATGCGGAAGAATAAAGAAGAGTGAGCGATGGCAATGTGGCAATCAACAGTAGGTGAACCAGCAGCCACAGGAGAGAACAAGGCAGTAACAGTAGCAACAACAGTCAATACAGACCAGCAGCAACAATAAACAACACAGACCAGCAGCAACACTCAACACAGCAGCAATAACAAAACCAAAACACCCAGTGAACCAGCTATAACCCTCAATAACCAACAAGCCAACAGTAATCAAACTCTACCAATTAATGAACCAGTGGCTAAACTTGAACCAAACAGCAATCAAACAGTAGTCCAAACCAATGGAACAATAACCCAGGATATTTATATCTGTGTGGATTTCTACCTCTGCTTCTCCTAATGTATGTTACTTTCTTCTAGCTCACCCAAAACCAGTAGAACACTCAGCAACAATCAGCAGTAGACCAATGACTCAGCCAGCACAACAACAAACAAGGATAACAAGCAGTGGCAGTCACAGTTGCACTAGCACAGCAACAATAACAACACAAGAACAACAAGTAGTGGCAATCCAGTCACACTCAGCAGATCAGTGGCCAAACAACAATCGACACAGCAGCCACAACTATAGACCAGCAGCAACACAATAACCACACACGACCAACAACCACCACATACAAACAAACAGGAAACCAGTGGCCTTTCTCACCAACAGCAATCAAACAGTCACCAAGACTTCAATGAAACAGTGGCCAGGATCTATGTGTGAATGACTATATGCTTTTCAATATTTCTCTATGTGTTTTCGAAGTGTGTCTTTGCTGTGTGTATCTCTATCCCCAAAGTCCCTGATCAAAAAACCTTTTTCTAATTGAATGCCTAAGCCTCTCCTTATATAGATTTTCATCCAGCTCCTAGTGGTATTCCCCTTAAAACTGAATCCCCAGCCCATCATATTCCCTGCAACCTCCACTATCCAGTGTCCAGGTATGGACTACAGCATAAAATAATGCTGGTGGCAGGACATCAGTGGGATACCCTGCTGTACAGGTTCCACTAGCCCTTTTATGGGCAAATGATTAAACAATTAATCTTAATTAAATCCTAACACTATAACCAATTAACTCTTAATCCAGAATTAAACAAACAACCAAAGCCTAAACTTGTGCATTGCATACGGGCAGGCCAGAGCATGAACAAATCATACAAACAAATTAATTTATTGACGACATTAAACAAACTAGGCATACAAGCTATCGCAGCATTGAAATCAAACAAGAATTGGCAAAGAATAGGAATCGACCAAATAAAAGGTCTGTTGAGAAGGGTAGAAGAATGCTAAGAATTTCTGAAGCTAAACATAAATACACATACGGATTACAACCAACAATCGTAAAGGACACGAATTACCTCAAAGAAAAATGCCGACCCAAGCTTCGAACTTTGATTTTTAACTATTAAAGCCAAACGGGCTTTAATCGAGATGTTCTCGATTGAGAACACCTAGACTAAAGTCCCTTGGACTTCAATTACGATTAATTCAGCTCGAATCGGGCCTCTTCAAAAATTAGGGTTCTTGAGACTCGATTTGGGGTTTGGGTAGTTCGGGCTTGATTCGAACCCAGCCAGGGTTAGTAGGGGTGTGAGGGTGGTCTGGAGGGGCTAGGGTATGAGTTTGGGGCGATTTGGCGTTGGCTCGAGTTTGACTCGAATCTTCAAATGAAGATTCGAGGAGCTCCGGAGTGATTCGAGGCAAACGAAGGCTGGATTCGTAATGGGGGAGGTGAGGGGAGTATTTGGTGTTAAGATGGTGGCCATTGGCCTACCGGAACCGCCGTGAGGCGATTTCCGGCAGGCGGTGTGCGGCGGAGGCACGGCGAGGTTGAAGGTCTCTAAGAGAGACGGTATGTCTGAGGGGGGGTCTGGCTTGGGGGGGCGGGGTGCGTTTGTGAGATTATATACGAATTAAGAGGTTAAATCCTGATCGTTGGATCAAACTTGATCAACGACCAGGATCTCTTCTCATAACCAAACGGTATCGTTTGGTTAAGTCACAGCCCGGATGTATATTCGAATTAAAAGATTAATCTGGGCCGTTGGATAATAAAATCCAACGGTCCAGATCAAGCGTTACATTCTGATGCTGGGCGAGTGTTTTGGGATTTTAGTGATTAATCTGGGCCGTTGGATAATAAAATCCAACGGTCCAGATCAAACATTACTTAAGGTGATGCTGGGGTAAGTATTGGGCTGGAGCGTGTGGGCTGGACGGGTGAGGGGTTTGGGCCAGTCTTTTGGACTAAAACATGGCCCGAGTCTGCTCTCCATGATGTACTATATGTATATGTGTATATATATATATATATATATATGTATATATATATATATATATACACATATGTATATATACTAACCTATAACACAGCTATTTTTTACTACAATTATCGTACATAATTACATATCACCTAAAAATGTAAATCACATGACTTCGATATCAAACACTAAAAATGCAAAACCTAATATATATTTTTTTGTATTTTACTAATTTAAATAGATAAACACGCACACAAAAATGCAAATTTAAGATAAAAACAACACAAAAAATCACAAAAGTCATGCCCACCACGAAACTATTTTTATTTTGAATTTTCTGGGAGTACTTCTCCGGTAAGGCAAAAATCACGTGCTCACAGCTGCCCCTCTTTGCGCGTAAACACGCAGAGTTTTCGTGCAAAGATAAGTGAGCGGATATAAGCGATTTTTTGCCCATTCGAGCACTCCGTATGAAGCATTTTGGAAAAGTTTTGATCGAACCTTGCTTCAAAGGTCTCCTACATATCCCTGGCTAAAAGGGAATCAGGTCAATGTAGTTCGGGAAGTTCTGGTAGCTGGGACTACCATGACTGTTGCGATCTCGCTGTTACTGCCGTTACTGCTGTTACTGCTGTTGCCACCGCTTAGCTGATCTCCTTGTTACACCGTACTAAGCGACAAAAACAAGAAGCTAGACTAAGTTACAGTACTACAAGTTCTTATCTATCCTTTTTAACTTGATCTTGTCGCGCTCCTTGCCATCCTGTCTGACTTGGTGTTCCTTCTGATGCTTCTTCTCTTCCGCCAATTGTTATTTCGGCCTATCTTGATTGCCGAACTCCGACCATTGTTTCCTTCTTTATGATCTCTGAACTATTCTCCTTTGCAATCTGAGTCTATCTGTTCTGATCCTTGTTGCCTCCCTCTGCTTACGAACTTGGATTCAGGCCGGAGATTTCCGTTACATTCAACCGCTTTCCTCAACCGAATTAAAATAGATCGCCACCCCATTCTCCAGGCGGGCTCCCTGACTTCAACCACTACTTCAAAATAAAATCGCCACTCCATTCTCCAGGCGGGCTCCCTGACTTCAACTACTACTTTCAAATAAAATCGCCACTCCATTCTCCAGGCGGGCTCCCTGACTTCAGCCACTACTCAGAATAAAATCGCCACTCCATTCTCCAGGCGGGCTCCCTGACTTCAGCTACAACTTCAAAATTAAATCGCCACTCCATTCTCCAGGCGGGCTCCCTGACTTCAACTACTACTTCAAAATTAAATCGCCACTCCATTCTCCAGGCGGGCTCCCCGACTTCAACTACTACTTCAAAATTAAATCGCCACTCCATTCTCCAGGCGGGCTCCCTGACTTCAACTACTACTCACTGATTACATCCTATCTTGATTAACTTCTCTTTGCCTCTTATACCATTTCCTTCTTCCTGCATTGCCTCTCGGACCACCTTCTCTTCTGAATTATCCTGTCTTGGAATTGCCTTCCCCTGGGTCGTATTACTTTTTCTTCTGGCTGCTGGGGGTATTTTGGAACTGTTTACTCGCCTGCTGGGGATGATGCTGTTGAGGAAGTATTCTTTGTTTCCTTCACCCCTCATTCTCTTCCTTCTTCCCATACCTCCTGTGGGACTCACGCTTTTGCCTCCTCGATCAAATTATGGAATGTAATACTGCTGGAGGAATCTCGAAGCCATTGTTTCATTTTTTCCAACAACTGCTGGGGAATCTCGAAGCCATTGCTTCATTTTTCCAACAACTGCTGGGGATGATACCAGGCTCAAAGATCATCCCATCTTGTGTCGCTTTCTACCCTTATCCCCTGGGTCTTTGCTTTCAAGAAAATTTTCGCAATAGGAGAAAATTTTCTGCCCCAGTTTGATAAACTTCTGGACGGTATGCTTTCTGCCAACGAACCCTCTTTTCCTGCTTTTAAATCAAAGAAAAATTGTTAGTTTCAAAATGCGGTGAGTGGTCGTGCCGCTCTTGTTGGGGCCATTTTCTTTTCTCTTTCAGCTGCTTGGCCTCTCTCGAACTTTGAGGGCGACGTTGACGCTTGCTGGGGACGATGCTCTTTCCACGAATGACCTCTCATCTTTCCTTTTATTCCAATCTTTGGTTTGATCCGACTCTTTTTAGCCGGTGATCTGTTGCGTGAAATCATCTTTCGGACATGCCACATGTGTCCACCGTACTCCATAATTCTTGCGAACCTTCCACTCAGCCTGTCATCCCAATCTTACTATCGTAACGACTTCTGTCTTATTGGCTCGTTCCACGCCTATTCACTTTCAATATACTGCTTTGGGAGACTTGGTAGTAAGCTTTGAAGAATCAATTTTCGAAAATGAAAGAAAAGAAAGGAATACCGACCGCAAATGACAAAAGAAGAGAAAAACTTTTCTGAACTCAAAAATAGGAAAACTTATCTGAATGTGTGCCTGATCCAATGGTTATGCCGCGCCTTTGAGATTAAACTACCCGGTCTATTCATGTCAATCACTTTCTGATGCCGCGTTCTGCTAGAGGTAAACGGATGTCCAAACCTTGTTTCATGCAGACATCTTGTAACCATCTCGTCCTGTCACCTCACAGTGCCCTTCAAAGGGTTTTCACTAATGAGATTATCTCATTTCTCTCTATCTCCCGTCGCCTTAAGGTGCCCGTAATGGTTTTCACCGTAAGACTCTCTCATTTTATTTCTCTCAATTTCCTTCGCCTTAAGGTGCCCTCGAGGGTTTTCACCATTAAGACTCTCTCATTTACGCTTTCTTTCCCTGCGGCGGGGTATCACCCCTGAGATTCCTTCTAGAGCGTTATCCCCTTTCGGCTTGTGCATCCTGGATTCAATCGAGGGTCGGGATGTCACTCTTGGCTTTCGTTCACATGACTTGGCACTTCTCAAACACTGATCGAGAGGTCTTTCTGGTTCTTAATATGGTTTCTGCGCGTGAGGCCGAAGAAAGGGGTTTAGCCTCAACGGTTAGCTTATTACAACTTTCGGAATCCACACTATCTTTCCAACGAAACAATGACTTCTGCCCCAGTTTTGTTGCTTGGGGGATTTTTTTGATTTTTATTTTATTATGACCGAGCCGTGTGGCGCCTACGTATGCTTCTTGAGGAATCAGGTCGAACGTAGTTCACTTTTTCTTGTATTATTATTATTTTTTTTTTGTTTCTTTTTCTATTCCGTTACACATCTTCCTTGATGATTCCGAAAGAGGGTATATGAAAGAATAATTAAGGCTCAAATGGGGAAACAAAGGTTAAAGTGTTTGGGTAGTAGAAAAATTGCCTCTGTCATTTCATTCTCCGAAAAATGCCAAATACACACAAACGAAACCAAACGTTGACAAATGCATTAAAGAATTACACGTAATATCTCTTGACTACATCAGAATTGATAGCCATATCGGTGCATCTTCCCTCAACATCAGTTAGGCATAGAGCGCCGTTGGATAATACTCTAGTCACCACAAATGGTCCCTGCCAATTTGGAGCGAACTTGCCTTTCGCTTCGGCCTGATGTGGTAGAACTCTCTTCAGCACATGCTGTCCCACTTCAAATCTCCTGGGACGTACCTTCTTGTTATATGCTCTCGCCATTCTCTTTTGATACAATTGGCCGTGACATACTGCTGTCAATCTCTTTTCGTCGATCAAGCTCAATTGCTCTAATCGGGTTTTGACCCATTCATCATCGTCAATCTCAGCTTCAGCGACAATTCGGAGGGATGGGATCTCAATTTCCGCGGGTATTACTGCTTCAGTCCCGTATACCAACAAGTAAGGAGTTGCACCTACCGAAGTCCGGACGGTAGTGCGATAACCCAACAGCGCAAATGGTAACTTTTCATGCCACCGCCTAGACCCTTCTACCATCTTCCTCAATATCTTCTTTATGTTCTTGTCTGCTGCCTCGACCGCACCATTTGCTTTTGGGCGATACGGTGTGGAATTTCGGTGTGTAATCTTGAACTGTTGACATACCTCTTTCATCAATCCACTGTTAAGATTTGCACCGTTATCTGTAATGATTATATTTGGAATTCCAAACCTACAAATGATGTGGGAGTGTACGAAGTCCACCACCGCCTTCTTGGTCACCGATTTGAATGTTTTGGCCTCCACCCACTTGGTAAAATAATCGATCGTTACCAGGATGAACCTATGGCCATTGGAAGCCGCAGGCTCTATAGGTCCAATAACATCCATACCCCATGCGACAAACGGCCATGGTGCTGACATTTTATGCAATTCAGTTGGCGGAGAGTGAATCAAATCTCCGTGTATCTGACACTGATGGCATCTTCGCACAAAACTTATACAATCACGCTCCATCGTGAGCCAGTAATATCCCTGCTCGAAGAATCTTCTTTGCCAATACGTATCCGCTCATGTGTGGTCCACAAACTCCCGAGTGTATATCTGTCATAACTGTGGTGGCTTGACTTGCATCTATACATCTCAATAATCCCAAATCCGGGGTTCTTTTGTACAGCACCCCTCCACTAAGGAAAAATCCGTTTGCCAATCGCCGAATAGCCCTCTTTTGATCTCCAGTTGCTTGCTCTGGGTATACTCCTAACCCGAGGTACTCTTTGACATCATGAAACCATGGCTCACCATCCATCTCTTCTTCAATCACATTACAATAAGCATGCTGATTCCGGATCTGGATATGTAATGGATTGACACGAACCTTGTCTGGGTGGTGTAGCATTGACGCTAAAGTAGCCAACGCGCCGGCAACCTCATTATGCATCCTTGGGATGTGTCTGAATTCTACTGATCGAAAGCGCTTGGTCAGATCATGCAAACACTGACGATACGGGATAAGCTTTAAATCTCCGGTTTCCCATTCTCCCTGAATCTGATGTACCAGAAGGTCCGAGTCCCCCAAGACCAAGACGTCCTGTACATCCATGTCCACCGCTAATTGCAACCCCAAGATACATGCCTCGTACTCAGCCATATTATTGGTACAATGAAAACGCAGTTGAGCAGTAACAGGATAATGATGTCCTGTTTCAGATATGAGCACGGCCCCTACTCCGACTCCTTTTGCGTTCGTCGCTCCGTCGAAGAAGAGCTTCCACCCTGGATCCTTGGTTAGTTCTAACCCCTCAATCTGCAATACTTCCTCATCTGGAAAATACGTCCTCAAAGGTTCGTATTCGTCGTCAACGGGATTCTCGGCTAAGTGATCGGCCAGGGCTTGAGCTTTCATAGCCGTCCTTGTCACGTATATGATGTCGAACTCCGTAAGTAGTATTTGCCATTTTGCTAACCTCCCTGTAGGCATAGGTTTCTGGAAAATATACTTCAACGGATCCAAACGCGAGATGAGGTAAGTGGTGTAAGAAGACAAATAGTGTTTCAACTTTTGGGCTACCCAAGTCAGGGCGCAACATGTCTTTTCTAGATGAGTGTATTTAACCTCGTGGACCTTGAATTTCTTACTGAGATAGTAAATGGCCCGTTCCTTTTTGCCAGTAAGATCATGCTGCTCAAGTACGTAGCCGAACGAATTCTCCAAAACTGTTAGATAAAGAATCAGGGGTCTACCCAGTTCAGGCGGAACTAGTACGGGTGGATTTGACAGATACCCTTTGATTTGGTCAAACGCTTCCTGACATTCTGTCGTCCATTCTATCGCGACGTCTTTCTTCAACAGACGGAATATGGGTTCACAGGTTGCTGTAAGTTGAGCAATAAACCTACTGATGTAATTTAACCTTCCCAACAGACTCATTACCTCTGTTTTATTCTTTGGCGGGGGTAGCTCTTGAATGGACTTGATTTTGGATGGGTCCAACTCAATGCCCCGTCGGCTGACAATGAATCCTAGCAACTTTCCTGATGGAACTCCGAATGCGCATTTGGCCGGATTGATCTTGATGTCGTACCTTCGAAGTCTTTGAAAGAACTTCCTGAGGTCGGCAACATGATCTTCTTGACGTCTGGATTTTACGATCACATCATCCACGTACACTTCAATTTCCTTGTGTATCATGTCATGGAATACCGTAGTCATCGCCCTCATATATGTTGCCCCTGCATTCTTCAAACCGAACGGCATCACTCGGTAGCAATAAGTTCCCCACGGTGTGATAAAAGCCGTCTTTTCTGCGTCCTCTTCATCCATCAAAATCTGATGATATCCCATAGCAGTCCACAAAGGATCCGATTTCGCGTCCGGCGCAATTATCAATTAGGATATGGATATTGGGAAGTGGGAAATTATCCTTAGGACTTGCCTTGTTGAGATTGCGATAGTCCACGCATACTCTGATCTTTCCGTCTTTCTTTGGCACCGGTACTACGTTAGCCAACCATTCAGGGTATCGAGTGACACGAATGACTTTCGCCTGCAACTGCTTAGTTACTTCCTCCTTAATCTTCACACTCATCTCCGTCTTGAATTTCCGCAGTTTTTGCTTGACGGGAGGATATGCCGGATCAGTGGGTAATCTATGAACCACTAGATCAGTGCTGAGTCCTGGCATGTCGTCGTACGACCATGCGAAAATATCTTTAAACTCCATGAGTGTTTTGATCAATTCTTCTCTCGGATTGGGTTCAATATGGACACTTATCCGGGTTTCTTTGACGTCATCCGCATTCCCTAGATTAACGGCCTCAGTATCATTTAAATTCGGTTTGGGTTTTTCCTCAAAGTGACTTAATTCTTCACCGATCTCTTCTACGGCTTCATCATCGCCGTACTCTGACTCACTCTCGTCGCTTCTTATTTCATGCGTTATTATTTCCAAACCCGATTGACTTTCTAGACTGGGTTGATTAATCTTTAAGCACGCCATATCATTAAGATCAGTTGAAAGAAGGTTGTTCAGAAAAGTAAAAGAAGGAAAAATAAACAAAATTAGACACGAAGGGAATCAAATTTCATTAAATGGGAACTGTACAAGGGAAAACAAACCTGCAAACTTAAAAAAAAAATGAACTAAAAACGACTGGATTTTACTCCGGGACAAACCCCCAACACAAAATTTCGAAAGAAAAACAATCCAAGACAAACTACCAAGACTCCTTCCGGACAGGGAGAGGAGTAGCCTTCCAGTTATTCGGTTTTGCCTTTGGTCCCACAAATTGTATCTCGGCATGACTGGATCCTTCACCATCTTCGAGCATACATACATCTGTGAATAGGTTTTCGAACTTCCTGAAGAACTCTTCGTCTGGCCTGACCGTAGGACCGGGAATCTTTGGCGCTGGATGTCCTCTTGCTCCGGACCTGACAAAAGATTGGGAAAGGCGTGGAACAGGCTTTGGGAGCACCCATGCCTTCTGCTTACTCCTCTTTGCTCGCCGGATGTCCTCTGATGTTGGCTTGAATCCCAAGCCGAAGGTTCCCAAGTTTTCGACCACGGATACCGGTTGTATGATTCCTTGCAGAGATGCACCTAGACCTTTACCGGGTATGAAACCATGTCGCAACATTTCATGAGCCACCATGACATCCGCAGTAATTGTTCTGTCATCGGGAATGCATTCCCCTTCTGGAACTCGGTTGGCGGACACCACATCGCAGACCTGGTATACCCACGGCCCAACATCTTCTTCTGTTTCAACAAAGGGGATGATGGTGCCTGATTGTAGATCGTTCTCTCCATGGACGACGATCTCCTGTTGGTCCCACTCAAAGTTGGTGTAAGCTGGATGGAACTGCTCTTGCGGCATGGATCCATGGTCGCCCTATCAGGAGGTTATATGACACCACCATGTCCAGCACTTGGAATTCCATGGTGAACTCCACTGGCCCAATCGTCAAGATTAACACTATGTCCCCAACCGATGCCTTGCCTCCTCCATCAAACCCTCGAACACATATGCTGTTCTTGCGTACCCTGCCGATGTCCACTTTCAACTTGTCCAATGTAGAGAGAGGACAAATGTTAGCACTGGACCCATTACCGACAAGGACTTTGGTAACCACCGCCTCCTCACACTTCACCGTAAGATATAAAGCCTTGTTGTGCTCGGTGCCTTCCTCAGGCAACTCATCATCGGTGAAGGTGATCCGATTTGCTTCGAAGATCCTATTGGTGATCTTCTCCAAATGGCTCACCGAGATTTTATCCGGTACATGTGCCTCATTCAGGACTTTCATCAATGCTTGCCGATGTTCTTCGGAATGTATCAGCAAGGATAGCAATGATATTTGCGCCGGAGTCTTCTTCAACTGCTCTAAGACAGAGTAGTCATGCAGCTTCATCTTTTTCAAGAATTCTTCCGCTTCTTCATCAGTTACCGGCTTTTTCAATGCTGCCGGAGTGGTCTTCCTCAATTCCGCAGGGGCAAAACATCTCCCCGAGCGGGTCAACCCTTGGGCTTCACAAACTTTCTCTTTCACTTCCTTTCCTTTGTAGGTTGTTGTAATCCGAGCATAATTCCATGGAACAGCCCGGCTATCAGTTATTGGCAACTGTGTTGCTGGCTGGATGATGAAAGGATCCATTCGAACGCTTGCTACTGTCAAGATGGGCTTGATTGCTGCCCCTGGTACAACTATCTTGGCTTCCCCCGGCTTCACCGGTACTTCGTTCACACTTCCCTTTCTTGCTTCCGACCCTCCTGGTATGTCCTTCTTGCAACTGGGTGACTCATCAAGGCTTGGTCCTTTTCTCGTTCCTACCCCGCTAGACTTAATCATCATTACAGTCTGAGAGGCTTTCTCCTTTCCTTCCTCTGCCCGTACCAACTCGATCATATTGGTATCATGATGAGTTGGAAGCGGGTTTTGGTTGATGTTGGGCTCTGTTGGAGTCTGGACCTCAATCCTGCGAGTGTCAATGAGCTCCTGAATGGCCGTCTTCAGCCTCCAACACTTTTCTGTATCGTGTCCCGGACATCCCGAGCAGTAGGCACAATTTACTGAATGGTCCAGGTTCTTCGGGAGAGGGTTTGGTAGCTTAGCTTCAACCGGATTTAGCAATCCTACTTGCTTCAACCGGTGGAACAGACTGGTGTAAGACTCTCCTAAGGGAGTGAAAGTCTTTGGCCTCGGCGCCCTGTCGCCCCTGAATGCCTGGTTCGGACGGAAACTCGCGCCCGAGGGGTTTCGGTAAGCTCTTGGGGGTGGATGATTGTTCTGGGGGTTGGGTGCACGCCACGGTGCATGAACGGGAGGTGCAGAATAGGACTGTGCGTGGTGGACAGTAAAATGGGGATCAGGTGCGGGATAGTAATGTTGCGGGTGGTTATATGGGTTGTGGGAGTAATTTTGGTGATGAGGCTGGGGTGGGCTATATTGGGGTGCGGGGCCTCTATTTCTGAACCATGCCCCGGACTCGACGGCCGCAACTTCCTCCCTCCTCTTTTTCCCCAGTACTCCTCCAGTACCACTTTGGATAGCCTGAGTGGTGGCTTTCAGTGCTGAGTAACTCATGATCTTGTTGGCCTTCAAACCTTCCTCGATCATACCCCCATTTTTATCACCTCGGTGAATGATTTACCTACGGACGTTACCAGATGTCCGAAGTAGGTGGGCTCTAATGTCTGCAAGAAGTAGTCCACCATCTCGCTTTCTCTCATCGGCGGATCTACCCGGGCCGCCTGTTCCCTCCAACGGAAACCAAATTCCCTAAAGCTTTCAGCGGGCTTCTTCTCTAATTTTAACAATGACAGGCGGTCGGGGATTATTTCAAGATTGTACTGGAACTGGCCGATAAAAGCTTGAGCCAAATCATCCCACGTAAACCATCTACTGGGATCCTGTCTAGTGTACCACTCCAGAGCAGATCCTCCCAGACTCTGACCGAAGTAAGCTATCAGAAGCTCGTCCCGTCCTCCGGCCCCTCTCATTTTACTGCAGAACCCTCGGAGGTGGGCTACCGGGTCGCCATGCCCCTCGTATAGGTCGAATTTGGGCATTTTAAACCCTGCTGGCAACTGGACGTCCGGAAATGGACACAGATCCTTATAGGCGACGCCTGACCTGGTTGCCCAAACCGTGCATGTTCCTGAAGGACTGCTCCAGGCTTTTAACTTTTCTGACAACTTCCTCGTGTTCCGAACTTTGGAAGTGCTTTTCCGGTTCTGCCGGATTATCCCAATGAGGTGTATGTGATTGTGGTTCAGGAGCCCTGAAGGTAGGCTCTGGAGGATAGTAAGAGTTGTCATGGATCTGAACATATGGCTCGCTGGCCGGCCTTTGCAGAGGAGCAGGTGGAGGTGCCACAAAAACAGGGGTGGCTGGAGGAGGATTTGGTTTGGCTGGTGGAATGTGGGTGGCATATGGGTTTTCCCCCTGAAAGTATGGATAGATCGGGGCGCTTGTCGAAGGATCGATGGGCGGATGTTCCGGAGCCGAGGCGAGAGTAGGGCGGTTTGGTGAAGACTGTTCCCTGGCCCAGGCCAGGTGCATCTCTGTTATCTGTTGTTTTAACCGGTCTACCTCTTCTTTCATGATTTGTAGCTATGATTTTTCTTCCTCGAGACTCTTGCCAGAACTAGACATGCTTACTGTAACCGGTCCTTTGGATCTAGTACGGTAGTGATGGCTGGCCAGTATATTCTGTCAAACCAACTGCTAAACTTTCTGGAAATGCAACAAACTTGTTAGTTCACCGAGTTTGACAGATATGTTATAGCACGTTGGATGCAATGCACCTAACCAAATAACCCTTTCTACATGTACTCTTAACATGCGTCATTCCAGCCCTTTTTCTTTTTCTTTTTCTTTTTCTTCTTTTTTTTCTTTTTCGACTATCTTTGCAAGCCTTATTGTTATTTAACCTATGGATTCCTTTCTTTTTAGTGGTGGTCGAATCTTACGTGGATTGCCTACGTATCACGACCCCGCGTGAATCAGACCGAGCGTAGTTCTGGTAACAAGATTGTGGCAAAATTCAGTAACTTTTATATCAAATAAAACCGTGCAGTTACAAAACACGTCTTACAACAATCAGCAAAAACAAAAGAAATGCTTGACTTGGGAAAGTAAAGATAAAAATGCCAACTAGCTTGACTCAACATTTCAAAATACATTTTCAATCAAAAATCTAATGCTCTAAAATCCCTGGGGGCCTGCGAGGCATCATTCGGCCTTGCCGCAGGCCTTGGTGTGAGGTCCTTGTGCAGTTCCCTCAACTCTTCCATGATCCGATGAACATAACCCATAATTGAAGCGAAGAGGTCGGCGCGGGGCATTCGTTCACAAGCTAGGCACTTCATGGTGACATAGTGCCCGATTTCTCCAATTCCGTCCTTGATCATGTCCCTTTCTCCGAGTAGCCGCTCTATCTGCTGGCTTTTCGCCCCCAATCTTCGAGCATTGTTGGTGACTTGGTCTAGGAGCCTATCCACTTGTCCTTGCAGTCGGGCCATCAAATTGTGGCAACGGTCGAGGTCCGCTCTGGCATCTTGGGCTTGCTTGAAAACCCGCTCCCCTGAGGACAACATTTGCTTCCCTCAGACTAGTGATGATCTCAATGTAATCTTCTTCCACCCGTTTTAGGTGAAGTGCATGTTGATGTGCCTCCTTTCTCCAGCTAGCACGGATCCTCGTTGTCTGAGCTTTCGACTCGTCCAATTCTCTTTGGATATCGGTGACTTGGCTTCTCAAACCCTTTATCAATTTTTCGTCGGCCCGACTCCTCAACTGTCTGTCGGCATCTCTTTTCATTTGCTGGATTTGAGCTCTCAAGAAGTCATTTTCTTGTGCCAACTTCTTTTTGTCTCCTTCGTCGGTGGCAGCTTGCATGTTCTTCTCGAACTGAAGGTCCCGGACCTGCTGTTCTATCCTGCCAATCTTCGTCCTGTACCCCTCCTCCTTTGCTAACCAATTCCATTGTTCCCGTGAATCTTCCGTGAATTCTTGGACATGGGCTCTTTTAGAACATTTCTGACGAATCTGAAATCTTTTCCCGAACCACGCATTGTACTTTGGGTCCACCTCTCCCTTAGCTAGTTCCCGGACCATGGTTTTAGACTCAAGGAACCGACATTCGTGCCACAGCCTTCTAATCTTCTCTTCGGGGAATACAACTCCCGGGCTCAACTCAATGGCGTACTTCCTCAAGTCTTGATCGGTAGGAATAACCTGAAACCTTCCTAGTTGACGTAATACACGGTGAGGGACATATGGTTGGACACTGCGGATCCCCATCAGAAGGATATAACACTCCTCGGCTGCCATATATATTACTTCGGTATCGGGTAACCACCCGAACGCCCATTCAATCTGATCGGCTTCTATTGAGCTCAGTCGTGCAAGCCATGCCTCGACGCCTTCAGGGAATACAGCACCCATCATCCGTTCTTCGAAACCCCTGATACAGATTTTTCCGGTCAACCCATGGTTCATGTATTGTGTTCGGTGATGGAGGTGTTCTTGCATCCATAATTGGAGTAACAGATTGCAACCTTGGAAGAAATTGCCCCTTCTCGGCATACAGTCAAGGCTCGATAGATTTCGGACAAAACCAAAGGGACCACCGTGCTGGTAGCCTTTTTGATTGCAACATTGGCTATTCCTACCAGACTTATCTCTATTTTCTTGTCTTCGCGCGGACAAATCACAATCCCCAAGAATGTCATTATGAATGCTAGAATTCGTCTGGCCTCCCACTTGGTTCTATTCCCTGCGTGAGTTAGTCCAAGGTTTGACTCTTCAAAACCCCGAGGAGTGCCGTACCGTTGATATAAGAATTGGAGATCGCAACATCCTTTCAACAGATCATCATTTTTCACCTTCCGACTAATGCTCAGCAAATCCAGAAACCCATGTGGAGATACCGGTCTTGGTGAGAGCAGGTATTGCCCTCTTAATTTCCCATTTAGTCCTGCATAGCCCGCAATTTCCTCTAATGTGGGCGTCAGTTCAAAGTCAACAAAACGGAACACATTGCGGGTCGGATCCCAGAAAGATACCAGTGCCTTGATGATGTCTTCCCTTGGCTCGATATTCAACAGATCAACCAAACCTCCCAAAATTCTCCCTACTACCTTTTTGCTACTGTCTTCCAAATCGTTCCACCATATACGGAGCTGCTGAGGGACCTCACTAAAGATTGAAAATGATTTATTCTGATTCGTGCTCATCCTGCACATTTATTAAGGTGATTTAAATAAGAAAAACAACTTTGTTTTGCTAAAACTAAAAAATTAGTTTTCAATCACGGCCTTTCAACGTCTCGGGGACGAAGGCTTTTAAGGCTGTGGGGTAAATTGATCGAAATCAAAATTGACCCAAAGGTGGCCGTTTATACGAAATTAGCCTTCCGGCGTTCCTTTCGGGAACATTCGGCTATTTTTAAAAACAGCGTCACCGACTTATTTAGTACAAAAGTTAGTTTTGATATTTCGGCCATTTTTCAAAAGGTGAAGTTGGACCTGATGGAGGTTGCCTACGTATCTCACATCCAATGAGAATCAAACCCACGTAGTTCGGTTTTGACGAAACAAACGACATTATTTATTTATTCATTTTACTAAAGGAAAACAAGTAAGCTATTTCTATCTTAAGAACAAAACACATTTTCCCTTCTTCTTCTTTTTTTTTTTTTTTTTTTAATCTCTAAAGCCGGTCGGCATGCAAGTCTATAACAGATAAATGCGCAAGACAAACAGGATGCAGCAGGATAGTCTGTTCATTTCAGGTCACCTGTCCTAGACGGACCCAACCCCTGTGTTGAGTCCCCTAAGCCAAATGCGACATGATGCAAATAAACGTTTCCTACTAGGGATCCGGCATGAAGCTTCGTTATTCTAGGTTTAAAAACCTGGGTTTATCTGTTCTAGACTTGGCTTACCCGAGCGGACAGCTCGAGCCGAGGAGGAGGCAGCAACCCGGGAATACAGAAGCTTCACCGGTTTTGCAACTTATCCAAACCTCGTTCTAAAATGGGAATTAGACACTATACAGAAAAGAAGTCACACGAAGTGCACCCTTCTTCATGATTTAGAAGACTCGAAGAGGAGATTGGTTTCGGCACAATTTATATGTACAGTTCACGAAATATCAAAGCAGTAAAAACAACATTTAGCACATTGATGCCAACATGTAAAAGAATCAGATAATAAATATGCCAAATACAACAATTATTCCGAGCTCAAATTCTAAAGAAATCCCCAGCAGAGTCGCCAGAGCTGTCACACCTCTTTTTACCGCACCCGCGAGGGTGCAAAGAGTTTTTCCAATTAAAGGACAATCGAGGCGGGAATTATTTAATTATTTCAGAGTCGCCACTTGGGAGATTTATGGTGTCCCAAGTCACCGGTTAAATCCCGAATCGAGGAAAAGAATGACTCTATTTAACAGTCCGCGAACCAGAAATCCGGATAAGGAATTCTATTAACCGGGAGAAGGTATTAGGCATTCCCGAATTCCGTGGTTCTAGCACGGTCGCTCAACTGTCGTGTTTGGCTTATCTATCTGCTTTTTTACAGTTATGTACTTAGTGCAAATTAATATCCCTTTACCGCTTTTATTATTGATTATGATTTACGAAAGAGAAAGTTGCTTAAAAATATGCTCCCGAATCACGTCACATGAAATGCACCCGGATCCTCGACATATTCTTATTCAACATTTCGGGGTTTGGATTTGGGTCGCATGAAATGCACACCCATATTTAAGAAGGTAGAACTAAAATATGCGCCCGGAGCGATTACTTATTTACGTTGTTGAGAAGGACGTGATATTCGCTAAGAAACGACACATCTCAAAATCTAAGTATTTTATATGTACATTTATGAAGGCCTTGCGATTAGTGTAACTATTGGGCGAGGCGCACCTTTAATTCAAATCTAAAGCGAACTACATCCCACTGTATTTTACTTAGGAGTTGATTCCAAATTATTTAAAACTTGCTACGAACCACACTACATGAAATGCGCCTGTGGTTCCTGACACGCTTTATTTGCTCTTGTCCGAAATTGGGGTCGGGTCACATGAAATGCACCCCCGACTCCTTTAATCTAATTACGTTATTCAGTTGAGTAATAACTCACTAGCTAATCTTGCTTTTAACATAAGATCTAACATTAACAGATTTGGAGGTTACACACATGAGTAGAGAAGATTGAACAGAGATACAACAGACTAATTCAGGTTTACGTGCATATCTACTGATAGTGTATCTTTGATCTAGCTACATTTTTCCATAACCAAAACTAGCACTACAAACTTAATTAAAGAATAACAGAACGTAACCAAACATAAGAACTTTGGACGACTACATGATTCGACAGACTTTAAACATAAGCTTCAAGCTTCATTCTTTTCGAACCAAGGAACTACAATAACAGAAATGTGTACCTGGAATACGGAAGAAGAAAGATGAGTGAGCAGTGAACAAAATGGCAATCAACAGTAGGTGAACCAGCAGCCACAGGAGAAAACAAGGCAGCAACAGTAGCAACAACAGTCAACACAGACCAGCAGCAACAATAAACAACACAGACCAGCAGCAACACTCAACACAGCAGCAATAACAAAACCAAAACACCCAGTGAACCAGCTATAACCCTCAGTAACCAACAAGCCAACAATAATCAAACTCTACCAATTAATGAACCAGTGGCTAAACTTGAACCAAACAGCAATCAAACAGTAGTCCAAACCAATGGAACAGTAACCCAGGATATTTATATCTGTGTGGATTTCTACCTCTACTTCTCCTAATGTATGTTACTTTCTTCTAGCTCACCCAAAACCAGTAGAACACTCAGCAACAATCAGCAGTAGACCAATGACTCAGCCAGCACAACAACAAACAAGGATAACAAGCAGTGGCAGTCACAGTTGCACTAGCACAGCAACAATAACAACACAAGAACAACAAGTAGTGGCAATCCAGTCACACTCAGCAGATCAGTGGCCAAACAACAATCGACACAGCAGCCACAACTATAGACCAGCAGCAACACAATAACCACACACGACCAACAACCACCACATACAAACAAACAGGAAACCAGTGGCCTTTCTCACAAACAGCAATCAAACAGTCACCAAGACTTCAATGAAACAGTGGCCAGGATCTATGTGTGAATGACTATATGCTTTTCAATATTTCTCTATGTGTTTTCGAAGTGTGTCTTTGCTGTGTGTATCTCTATCCCCAAAGTCCCTGATCAAAAAACCTTTTTCTAATTGAATGCCTAAGCCTCTCCTTATATAGATTTTCATCCAGCTCCTAGTGGTATTCCCCTTAAAACTGAATCCCCAGCCCATCATATTCCCTGCAACCTCCACTGTCCAGTGTCCAGGTATGGACTACAACATAAAATAATGCTGGTGGCAGGACATCAGTGGGATACCCTGCTGTACAGGTTCCACTAGCCCTTTTATGGGCAAGTGATTAAACAATTAATCTTAATTAAATCCTAACACTGTAACCAATTAACTCTTAATCCAGAATTAAACAAACAACCAAAGCCTAAA
Organism: Nicotiana noctiflora; assembly: GCA_032618575.1. Taxonomy (NCBI): domain Eukaryota; kingdom Viridiplantae; phylum Streptophyta; class Magnoliopsida; order Solanales; family Solanaceae; genus Nicotiana; species Nicotiana noctiflora. The sequence goes on from JASVEL010005492.1 coordinate 119,020, forward strand.
TTTGTGCATTGCATACGGGCAGGCCAGAGCATGAACAAATCATACAAACAAATTAATTTGGTGACGACATTAAACAAACTAGGCATACAAGCTATCGCAGCATTGAATTCAAACAAGAATTGGCAAAGAATAGGAATCGACCAAATAAAAGGTCTGTTGAGAAGGGTAGAAGAATGCTAAGAATTTCTGAAGCTAAACATAAATACACATACGGATTACAACCAACAATCGTAAAGGACACGAATTACCTCAAAGAAAAATGCCGACCCAAGCTTCGAACTTTGATTTGGAACTATTGAAGCCAAACGGGCTTTAATCGAGATGTTCTCGATTGAGAACACCTAGACTAAAGTCCCTTGGACTTCAATTACGATTAATTCGGCTCGAATCGGGCCTCTTCAAAAATTAGGGTTCTTGAGACTCGATTTGGGGTTTGGGTAGTTCGGGCTTGATTCGAACCCAGCCAGGGTTAGTAGGGGTGTGAGGGTGGTCTGGAGGGGCTAGGGTATGAGTTTGGGGCGATTTGGCGTTGGCTCGAGTTTGACTCGAATCTTCAAATGAAGATTCGAGGAGCTCCGGAGTGATTCGAGGCAAACGAGGGCTGGATTCGTAATGGGGGAGGTGAGGGGAGTATTTGGTGTTAAGATGGTGGCTATTGGCCTACCGGAACCGCCGTGAGGCGATTTCCGGCAGGCGGTGTGCGGCGGAGGCACGGCGAGGTTGAAGGTCTCTAAGAGAGACGGTATGTCTGAGGGGGGGGTCTGGCTTGGGGGGCGGGGTGCGTTTGTGAGATTATATACGAATTAAGAGGTTAAATCCTGATCGTTGGATCAAACTTGATCAACGACCAGGATCTCTTCTCATAACCAAACGATATCGTTTGGTTAAGTCACAGCCTGGATGTATATTCGAATTAAAAGATTAATCTGGGCCGTTGGATAATAAAATCCAACGGTCCAGATCAAGCGTTACATTCTGATGCTGGGCGAGTATTTTGGGATTTTAGTGATTAATCTGGGCCGTTGGATAATAAAATCCAACGGTCCAGATCAAACATTACTTAAGGTGATGCTGGGGTAAGTATTGGGCTGGAGCGTGTGGGCTGGACGGGTGAGGGGTTTGGGCCAGTCTTTTGGACTAAAACATGGCCCGAGTCTGCTCTCCATGATGTACTATATGTATATGTGTATATATATATATATATATGTATATATATATATATATACACATATGTATATATACTAACCTATAACACAGCTATTTTTTACTACAATTATCGTACATAATTACATATCACCTAAAAATGTAAATCACATGACTTCGATATCAAACACTAAAAATGCAAAACCTAATATATATTTTTTTGTATTTTACTAATTTAAATAGATAAACACGCACACAAAAATGCAAATTTAAGATAAAAACAACACAAAAAATCACAAAAGTCATGCCCACCACGAAACTATTTTTATTTTGAATTTTCTGGGAGTACTTCTCCGGTAAGGCAAAAATCACGTGCTCACATCTGCAGGTAATGTCCCTTGAGGATAATTGTTCAGTGTCATAGCAATTTGGCCCACTTGAACCTCTATATTCTTAATAGCTGCATCATGTCCATCTATCCTTTCATTGGTTTTGGCATGCCCAATCATCTGCTGCATCACAGCTTCTAACCTTATTATCATGTTCTTGACCAAGCACAGACGGGCAAAACCCATAAGAAGTTTCAAATGAAAGCAAGGCTCAGACAGAACAACAGAAATTTTCCAGAAGATACGAATTAATCTGAACATGCAGATGATCTAAGTAATAGACATGACATCAGACATCAAAGAAAGAACAGACCTTAAGCAAAGAAACAGAACAAACAGGAATTTCTCAAAGACAAAAACCCTAATCTAAACATGCAAGATATCTAAGTGAAAAACATGAAGATGGATTAAATAAAGAAAAGAAGATCTTAAACAGGGAAACAAAATCAACAGGAATTTCTCAAAAACAAAAACCCTAATCTATCATGCAGTTGTTCATGAACCCATCGTCATGTCTACCACCATGTTATGGTGGAGGTGGATGATACCTCTGCTGCTGATTATTGAAGGCCTGAGGTCTAGGATATGGAACCATATTGTTGGGTTGCATCATACCTCCTACATTGTATTGTGGCTGAGGGGGCCTGTACTGCTGTGGAGCCTACTGACCCCAATTCTGGTTTCCCTGTCGCTGCCCTCTATAATTTTCCACGTAGTTCATGTCTCCATGCTGATGATGATGTTCCTGGTCTGCAGCCCATGGATTACCTATGGGTTGGCTAATGCAAGATGTGTATAAACCCCCATTGGTAGTATCTACAATATGAACCTGTTGCTTAACCCCAGATTCTTCCACCTTTTTCGCCAGGATGCTCATCTGTGTCAAAAGAGTAGCCATGTTCTCCTCCATAGTGTTGGAAGGATTCAGAGGTACAGAGTGTACCACTGGAGTGATAGGAGCATTCCTGATTGTCCACACTGAGTTCTGAGCCATCTTGTCAAGCAAATTCTGGCCATCTCTCTAGGTCTTGCTCAAAAAAGCCCCACCTGCTGAGGCATCTACTATATTTTTCATGCTATTTGAGAGCCCCATGTAGAACCTTTGACCCAACATCTGTTCAGGAACCCCATGGTGAGGACACATGACTGACATACCCTTAAATCTGCCCCAAGTCTCATGCAATGTCTCCATCGGTTTTTGCTTGAAGCTCACAATCTCATCAATTTGCTGACCTGTTTTGTTAGGTGGATGAAACTTGTTGTGGAATTGTTTGACTAACTCATCTCATGTTGCTATAGAGTTAATGGGAAGTGAGTTGAGCCATGCCTGTGCAGCCCCTGTAACTGAGAATGGAAACAGCAATAGCCTTATTGCCTCCGGTGTCACATTTGGTTGCCTCTACGTCTTGCATATAGAAAGAAAATTCTTCAGGTGCTGCTGTGGATCTTCAACCTGAGTCCCAGAAAATAGTCCATTGTTTTGCAACAAGTGCAACATGTTGTTAGTGATCTGGAATGATTCAGCTTGAATGGCTGGCACAATAATGGTAGTTGCCAAATTATCAGCAGTTGGTTGTGCCTAGTCAAACAGTGCACCCTCATGCGCCTCTTCCTGTACATCCAACCCAGCTTGCTGCTTTGGATCGTTTATGTCTCCCATGTCAAAGTCTAGTTTCAGTGGTTGCTGAGATTGTTGAAGTTGTCTGTTTGCCCTGTTTCGTGCCCGGAATGTTTGCTTTGGGTCTGAGAGTCCTTCAAGTAGTTCTCCAGTCCTTGCAGATTTCCTAGGCATACATCTGAACACCCAATTCAACAATCGTCAAAATTTTCAATTTAAGGTGTGTAGAGAGAATTTGACTACACAAGAATCTTGCAGTTCTGTCAATGGCAATTGATAATTTCGTTAACTCCCCGGCAACGGTGCCAAAATTTGATCACGCCTAACTATACCTTATAAAAGGACAATGCGGTCGCTGCAAATATAATCCGGTTTACAAGTCCGGAGTCGAATCCCATAGAGAGTTAACCTATCAACTACAACCTTCAAAACCCAACAATACTTCCGAATCAGCTTCCCAAACTTTCAAATATCTTTGTGAGTGGTTTCTACTAACTACTTTTGCAATAAACTAAAGAATTGAAGAAAATAACTAAATGTGTTGTAATGAATAATGAGAAAGACTAAGGTGATGATTTTCCCTATTGATGGAATCCCTTCCGTTTATGCTCATACAAATTGTCAATATTCCTCTCTCAATCATGAACACTAATTCTACCGTAATTCTCTCCCGAGCAATTACAATAATTTACTATTGCACTCTTCCGAGCTACCCTAGCTAGCTTTAATTAGCACAGTTCACTTTAGATTGCACCCAATATTTCGTTATTCCTAATCCCACATTTACACCCGCAACTATAGATTCCTCTAATAATCTAGGTGTGGTGTTGTTCAACAATAACCTAAATATGCACTCTTTTCCAAGTTATGCACACTAAATAGGCACATCTAATTGAGGATCCTATCAATTAACTACAACAAGAACGAAGTTGAACAAATAGAAATTTAACTAACAATTTGTATTCACATAACCCAGAAGTTCATCAATCAATAGGTTCCATCAAAACCTTAGATACAGATTTAGCTACTCATAATTAAGAAAGCAAAAGAGATAATGGATTTCATAACCAAAAAATCGAAGTAAAAGAAAGAGAGATGTTAAGAGAATTTTATCTTACTAATTTTCTTGCAAAAGTAGTCAATAGTACAAAAACTTGCCTCCTTTGAGCGAATCCTAATAATATATATATAGGGTTAAAGTTTTACAATTTTTGTTTTTACACTTCAGCCCTTAAGTTTTTCGCCTTCCATCGCGGTTTCACCGCGTTCGCGGTGGAACCGCGGTGAGTGATGCCTTCTGAATCTTCAAAACTTCCGCAGGCCTGTTCTACCACGGTTCTACCGCGATCGCGGTGAAACCGCGGTCAAACAGTGCCTCAGATTCTTCCGGGTTGTTCCTGCACAATTTCTTGATTTGTTTCACACGTGGCCTTATTCACCTTCTTTTGACTCCAAAATTGTTCTTTTATCCTTCCTCAACTCTTGTGCACCTATAACACACTAAAAACACTAATAAGAGCATTTTGTCATCATATATATTATCAAAATATCATTAAAGTGTAATTATATAAAGTATAAATATAATCAAATTCACTTATTATCAAAGCATAACTGAGAAACATTTGGTTTGCAGAGTTTGTTATTAAAAACTCTTGCGTGGAATTTCACATTAACTTTGATGATATTCATAATTAAATCTTCATTATTCAAGTCCCTTGCTTTGCCTTGAATGAAGAGTTCTATACTCCAAATTGGTATAGCATTGATATTTATGGACAAATTACTCTAGAGTCTAGACCAAATTGGAAATAAAAATTACTCTGAACCAAATTGGAAAAGGAAATTTACACCAATAACTTATAGAGGAGAAATTGAATGGGAAATAAAGAGGCAGTTGTCTGTGATTTCAATAACAGAAAAATAATGATACAGTAAACTACCAATAGTGTAAGAACTTTGGAAGAAAATTAACAAGAAGATACGATACACATTAACTCTAATTCATAGTTTCATTCAACCGTTCAAATCATTCGTGACCGAGCTGGAAACAATTTTGATCTTGAAACTATCAAAAACAAAACCAGAGAAGGATGAAGTCTAAAATGGATAAAATTGGAGTTTAATACATTATGTTGTATATTAATGGTAAATTATATATGCTGGTGTAATTAAGTGATAACATCTCTAAAGGGTGAGAAATTTAAAAATAGCCAGATTTACTACTAGTCGTTGAAAGATAACCAAGTTTCAAAAGTCATCGAAATTTAGCCACTTTTTATGTAAAGGGAAATCTGAGCAAAAATACTGTTCAATATCCGGAAAATATGCCCGCAAATTTTACCGGAGTTCAGCATAATTATGCTGGAACTCCCGCATATTTTACGGATGTTCCAGCAAGTATAAATATCCAGTATAATATATTGGATTTAGGAGCACTGATGCTCCATTCTCCCGCAAATTTTACAGGAGTTAGCAAAGTATACCGGTCCAGCATAATATATTGGAGTTCGTACACAAATGCACCAGAACTCCCATAAATTATAAGGGGCCGGTCCATGTTGCAGCAAATAATGGCTATTTTTTATTAATTTCGTAAACTGTGGCTATTTTTCGATAGCCAACTGTAACGCGATTTTGACCTCTAAAGGGATAAATAAGTTCATAAGGTAACATAGATAGATAAAAGTTCCTTTTTTACTTGGACTTATATGAACTTTGTCTATTTTTGGGGTTGTTTACACCAGCAAGCCACTTTTCCGGTCTTGTATTTAGAATTCAATTAGACATGTGGTTTGACTATTAATTTGAACTTTAACTTCAAATACTTCTTATTAATTTATTTTATCTCTTTTATTACTATTCTTGTTAGATCAAGGATTATCTAAAATGATAAATACTTTTTGAAACAATTATTTTTAGTAAACATGACAACTAATCTAGCTCTTGGGGCTTTGATTTGTTTCGAACGAACTTCTAGCACTTCAGCAACGATTGGTAAAACTTTTGTATTATTTGAGTACATTTTTATCCTTTGGCTAAGAATTCAAAGGTTAGTAAACACAAAATACGAAAACCATGTTTCAGAAAGAGTGCACACGAAAATTCACCTTAGGAATTTATTTCTCTGTGTGCAACAAGATATATCACAATACATGTTATTGTTATCTACTACATGCTAATATAAGCTTTGAGGAACAAAAACTTTTCCTTTTCCTAAGGTAGACTCAATTTAGAAATTGTCCAAAATGAGAGCTACCTTTCAAGGAATGGGATGAATGACAACTTTTCCAGTAGCTCTGCCTGTTTCAAGATAAGAGAAAGCTTCCACTACCTTATCAAATGTGAATGGTCCTTTTGGATCAATTACTGGTTTCACCTTTCCACTCTCCAAGTATGGATTCAGTTTCTTCAACATCTCTCCATTTGATGTTACTACAAATCTAAAACCTGGTGGAGTTACTGCCCCTGTTAGCACTACCACACTTCCTCCTTCTTTCACTGCCTTCACCGCCTTTTCGCCTTGACCTGTAGTTTTTAAATGAAAATGTTGGTTATCAACGAACTTTACTGTTATATTGGTTAAAGTTCAATTTTTTTAATGTGAGGATATAATTTGGTTACATTAAGTATTATAGGGACAGAGTTTAGTGATCATCAGTAAAATTAACTTGAGTGTCGAGCATTTTTTGGTCTTGTGAGATTTTACTGGATCGTTGTTGTTATATCTTCTCCTGCCAGTGTCTATACTAGATTGGAATTGTATACTTGCAACAGAGTTCTTACCAACTGTATCATAAACAACATCAAACTTTTCAGGAAGATCTTCAATATTGTCCTTGGTGTAGTCAATAGCTAAATCAGCTCCTAAGCTTTTCAAGAGTTCCAACTTCCCTGTGCTTGATGTAGCTGCTACTTTTGAAGCTCCAAATACATGTTTAGCAACCTAAATCAGAGAAAAATGTGTAATTCAGCTTCCATTTTTAGCAGGCAGACACGTGAATATGCAAATTGTTAGGATCGAGATAATCAGGTGTCGTACGGAAGCTAACAAAGCAAACCTTGAACGACGATAAATCAAATAACAAAAGAGAAATATAGCAAAAGAAACAAAATTTTTAATTTGCTTCGGTCAATTGACTTACATCAATAGATGAAAATGAACAATTCAGTACATAAAAGAGAGTACAAAATATCAAGAGAACAAACTTACAAAGAGGTACACACAAGTGACACCATATCACTTGTCCCGCCTTATGGTTACATTGTGGATGCTACTAATTGAGAAGGAATGATCCTTAATTCATAGAAGTTCAAACCTTTTACTCCAAGAAAAGAGACTAGCCAAATACGAAAGATTTAATATTTTCTTCTTTATAAGAAAAAGAAACTCAATTATGGCAATTACGTTACCCTTTTCTTCAAGAGATAGAAAATTCAAATATGGTAAAAAAATCAGGACAAACATCTAACACACATTATAACAATAATAACTACCCAGTAGAATCCCACAAAGTGGGGTCTGGGGAGGGTAATGTGTACGCGGACCTTACCCCTACCCCGACAGGGCAGAGAGACCGTTTTCAATAAACCCTCAGGCTCAGAAAGACGAAAATAAAAAATAAAAAAAGATAATTCATTAGTAAGTCCAGTAGAAACCATCATAGTAACAGAAGCATAACAATCAAAAGATGAATGACATTAAATAACAGTAACCAGAATCTAAGGTCCGGTGCTAAGATAAACAACATCTAACACACATTACACTATCATCAATATCGAGTGTTATACAATTAACAGCTTGTAACATTACAGTTATAATAGGTATTGTTCAGTAATATATGTGAAACTAACCCCTTTTCTAGAACTGAAATAACACATTCAAATGATTTAACTAAATTTTCTTACCTGGATTACAAGGGATCCAACACCACCAGCACCTCCCAAAACAAGAATGGATTTTCCAGCAGAGAATCCAGCTTTCTCAAGACCTTCATAAGCAGTTTCAATAGCTAGGGGAAGACTAGCAGCCTCTGCAAAACTCAGATTCTTGGGTTTCAAAGCAACTAGTTTCTCTTCTACAGCAGTGTACTCAGCTAAAGATCCAAATTGCTTTGGTCCATCTAATGCTTTCTCATGTATGTCTCCATACACTTCATCCCCTACTTTTACCCCCTTTACTTCACTACCAACTTTCACTACCACACCAGCAACATCATAACCTGGCACAGTCTACACAAAAATAACACATATTTTACAACTATTAGAACCACACAATAGACAATATTTATCATTTTGTCATATGTTAATGTTGAATTGTGTGACCGTCTCATCTAAAAATATAAACTATTACATGGGGTACACTTTTGTTTACTAAATTATAACTTCAAAATGCCCCCTCACGTGCGGGTCTGATTCATTTTCATGGGCCAAGCGCATATTTGTTTTTTCCATAATATATGATGGAGAGACTTGAAGCCAGGATTCGTGTTGCTATGATACCATGTTAAATAGCATGACCATCATGGCATAATCCAAAAGATTAAACTCTAAGAGATAACACTTTTATTTAATTAATTATATCTTCTAACAGTTATGGGATAGTGCAAATAGTCTCTACTTTATTGGTAAATAATGCCTCCAATGATTTCTAAGGTAAAATTTAAGTCACAGAAATCTAAACACAAAGTAGCGAACCCTCTACTCATGAAGTAAAATGTACATAGAGAAATAGTTGAACATTTTATGTGCTGAAACCTAATTAAGGAGGAAATTTGCACAAACACTATGAAACAAGTGATGAAAAATGCAAACCAAACTCAAGAAAACAAGAAAAGGGTGTCTAAACTTACAGGAAGTGGAGAATCAGTGGCCTTGAATTTTCCGAGCCGACGTTTAAAATCAACAGGGTTAAGAGCAGCAGCAACAACCTTAATCAAGACTTGATCTTCCTTAATTTCTGGAACTGAAACATTGGACTCAAACTTCAAAACATCAGCACTTCCATAATCAGAATAAGTCCAAGCTTTCATTTCAGAAGGAATAGAAGTGCTTGTTGATGTTTCAACAGGAGCAGCTTGAGAACTAGCAGAAACTCTAAGTGGCAAAACAGTGGAAAATTGGCTCCTTTGAATGTAATTTTCAGTTTTTCTACTACCCTTTAATCTAAGAACAGAACATGAAGAAAATGGAGAATGAAGAGAAGAGAAAGAAGAGGGAGTGTGAAGGGGTTTGAGTTGAAGAGTAGTGGAAGATAACAGAGCTTCCATTATTCTTCTTCTTTTCAACTGTTTTTACCTGATTCTGTTTTTCCTCAAAGCTTAACTTTATCTGTGTGGTAGAGGAGATGGAATGCTTGTTGTGGGTTTCTTTTTGGGTAGATTTCAATTTTCAGCCATCCATTTGTTAGTAACTTAGTGATTTGAAATATCCTGTCCTCAAATTTTTCCCTCTGGTTTTTAAATTTTTTTATGGGGGCATAAGGAAAATAATAGCCACAAACTAACAAGAGCATTGAAGAGACAACATACATGGGTTTTATGGAATTTTTTTTGAAGTTTCAATTTGTTGGAGGCTAGTGACTATGGGTAGATAAGATTTGAAATATAGGTTTTGCATTTTTGTTAGCACCTTTTATTACTCAAAGTGTGCATGAGACAGTTTTCTATGATTTCTATCGATGGTACTGATATACTTTTCGTCTTTTCCGTCTTCTTAAGTCGAGGGTTTATCGGAATCAGCATCTTTGTCCCATGATAAAATCTGCATACATACTATCTTCCCCCGACCCCACTTATAAAATTTTACCGGGTCGTTATTATTGTTATCGTGCATCAGACAGTTTAAGGTATTCGGGAACTTCACTTATGTTAGTGATTAATAAGCCAGACATGAAACCTTGAAGGTGAAGCAGCAGATGGCCATTTAAAGAACCAAAGCTTAAAAAATAAGAATTCAAATTATTATACGCTACCGTGTCTGAGAATTTTTACACTATCAGTGCAATTTAATCGTTATAGCATGGTATTATTCTTTTAGGTTATACCAAGAATTATTTATTATATGTCAAACTCAACATGATAGTGTAAAAAAAATTATACTATTGGTGCACATAACATAATCTCGAAAAAAAATCACTAGCGTGACAAAAGGCTCTCGATTATTACATATACTAGAAGCTCAGACACAAAAAATGACACAAACTTACACAAATCGGATGTTTAATCACAAGATGAATTAGAGGTCACAAAGTTAAAGTGGTTCTATTGCTAAAAGGGGCTTGAGTGTTTTTCATCAATCATTTGCTTTTAGTTCATTTCTTCTTGTTTTGGAGCACATTTTGGATGTATCCCATAATCACAACGTTTGCAGAAGAAAGACCAACCATACCCCATCTCCTTGCACCCACTGCAGAGATAAACTTGCTGATGTATGCAAGTTCATGCTCATTGTGAATTTCATCTTTGCCTTTCTTGGGCCAACCCATTGTTTTTTTGTCGAGTCGTTGCTGCAGATTTTTTATGTGTTCTTCTGTGAAGGGATAGGCTCCTGCACCATGTGTCTCTAACAGCTGCCTTACTTGTGTATTCACAGTGCAGCCACTAGGACTAATTGCTATTGTTGCGAAAGCCAAATGTATATAGTGTGAATGAGTCATAACTACTATACCAAAAATTATGGCAGCTATCAAATAATAAATAAGACAATAAAGCAACAATAAAAGGAACGCCAGAATTTACATGGTTCGGCTAATTTTGCCTACTCCTCGGACACAACAAATATTTTATTCCACTCCAAATACAAGTGAAATAATACTAAAGAGAGAAGATACAAATGCCGAGATAAGAAAGCAAATGAGAGGTGTGTTTAAATCCTAAACATTAAGCCTCCTTTTATATAGAGAAACCTTCCCCCAAAACAAGTTCCCCGCCGATGTGGGAGAGGAACTTTTGACAAATCAACAGCTATGGCCACCGGAATGCCTACTATGTTGAAGTTGCGCGACAGAAAAATTTTGGTTGTGTCTTCATCTTCAATCGTCAGTGTTCAACAATGTTGATCAAATCCAAACAATGTTGAAACTTGATCGCAGTCACCACCTTTGTCAGCATATGAGCAGGATTCTCCGTAGTATGAATTTTCTTCACCGTAACTCCACCCTCTTCTATGATTTCTCGTACGAAGTGATACCGAACATCAATGTGCTTCGTCCTTGCATGATAAACTTGGTTCTTCGCTAATTGAATAGCACTTTGACTATCACAAAAAATTGTGATACCCTTTTGTTCAACACCAAGCTCCTTTAGCAATCCTTGAAGCCAAATTGCCTCCTTCACAACTTCTGTAATAGCCATGTACTCTGCCTCTGTTGTAGACAAAACAACTGTTGATTGCAAAGTAGACTTCCAACTAACTGGTGCATTTGCAAAAGTAAACACATAACCAGTAGTTGATCTTCGTTTGTCGAGATCACCCACAAAATCCGAGTCACAATATCCAACTACAGACTGATTGTCTTCCTGCTAAAAAATTAACCCGACATCTATAGTATTATGAATATACCGCAGAATCCACTTCACAGCTTGCCAATGCTCCTTTCCTGGATTATGCATATATCTGCTAATAACTCCAACAGCTTGTGAAATGTCAGGTCTCGTACAAACCATTGCATACATCAAGCTACCAACAACATTTGCGTATGGTACCTTTGAGATATACTCTCGTTCAGCTTCATCCAATGGCGACATAGTAGTACTTAGCTTAAAATGGGGAGCAAGTGGAGTACTAACTGGCTTAGTCTTGTCATCTATGCCAAAACGTTGTAGTACTCTCTTCAAATATTCATTCTGAGATAAAGTTTCTTTGAACGTCTATATCTTATTATCTCCATGACAAGAATTTTCTTCGCCTCACCCAGATCCTTCATCTCGAACTCCTTCTTCAGTTGAATCTTCAACTTATCAATTTCTTCCGAATTCTTGGAAGCTATCAACATATAATCAACATATAGGAGAAGATATATAAAGGAACCATTTTTAAGCTTGTGCAAATACACACAATGATCGTATTTGCTTCTCTTGTACCCTTGCTGCAACATAAACTTGTCAAATCGCTTGTACCATTGTCTAGAAGATTGTTTCAACCCATACAATAATTTTTCAAGTTTGCACACCATATTTTCCTTACCATCAACTTTGAATCCTTATGGCTGAGTCATATAGATTTCCTCCTCCAAGTTTCCATGTAAAAACACAGTTTTTACATCCATCTGAACTAGTTCCAAATCCAACTGTGCTACCAAAGCCAACATAATTCTAATGGAGGAATGTTTTACAATTGGAGAAAATACTTCATTGTAATCAATTCCCTCCTTTTGAGCATATCCTTTGGCCACCAATCTTGCTTTGTAGCGAACATCTACATGGTTAGGAAATCCTTCCTTCTTTGCAAATACCCATTTGCACCCAATTGCTTTCTTTCCCTTCGGGAGATTGGCCAATCTCCATGTATGATTCCGATGAAGGGACTGTAATTCATCATTCATGACAATCCTCCACTTATCTTCTTCTGAACTTTGGACTGCGTCTTTATAAGTGGTGGGAACATCATCAGCTGCAATTGCGGTTGCACAAGCAACTGTCTCTATGAGACGAACAGGTTTCGTTACTTTCCTTTTTGGCCTGCTGGTTGCTATTGATTCAAGTTGTTGTTGAGGTTCCTGAGTTAGAATCTCCTCTACTGGCTCTCCTTCTAGAGGATAATCTTCATTTGTTTCCTCCTCTGCTTCTTGTGTAGGAAAAATAAATTTTCCCTCAAACTCCACCTGCTTAGAAGCACCATCATCTTGTTTGGTATCTTCATTTGTTACCTTGTTTACCATAGAAGATTCATCAAAGGTAACATCCCTGCTGAATATTACTTTCTTTGTCACAGGACACCATAAGCGATGTCATTTGACTCCACAAGTAATCCCCATAAAAATAGCCTTCTTTGCCCTTGGATCCAATTTTGATTCTGTCATATGATAATATGCAGTTGAGCCAAACACGTGCAAAGAGTCGTAATCTACAGCAAGCTTTCATACGATTTTGCAAATGGTGTCTTGCCATCAATAGTAGCAGATGGTAAGCGATTAATGAGGTGGCATGCATATGTAATTGCCTCAGCCCAAAATTCTTTGCCCAAGCCAGTATTGGACAACATACACCGTACCTTCTCCAGCAAGGTCCGGTTCATGCGTTCTGCCACTCCATTCCGTTGTGATGTATGTCAGACAGTAAAGTGTCGGACGATGCCATCATTTTCACAGACCTTATTGAAATGATCATTTTTGTATTTACCTCCATTGTCTGTGCGAATACACTTGATCCTCCTGGCCGTTTGATTCTCTACCATCGTCTTCCATTTGAGAAAAATTCCCAGCACTTCATCTTTGCTCTTCATCATACACCCATACTCTTCGGGAAAAATCATCAACAAAGGTCACAAAATAGTGCTTCCCACCCAATGAAGGTGTTTTGGAAGGACCCCAAACGTCAGAGTGTACATAATCCAAAATGCCGTTAGTATTATGGATTTTTGTACCAAATTTAACCCTTGTATGTTTCCCTTTGACACAATGCTCGCAAAACTCCAAATTGCAAGCTTTTACCCCTTTCAACAATCCTTGATCTGATAGAGTGATAATAGGCGAAAACTAAGTAGTTTAGCCATTAATTATGCATCCATTTAATCATGATCCAATAACATAATTTATGAATTTTATAAGATATAAGCTATTAATTTGTGATTTATACAATGTGCAGAAAAAGGAGCTTATATCTACAATTGAAAATGTTATGGTACAATTTTGGAGCAAAAACAATCCTTCGGACTTGAGTCTTTTCAATCAAGAAACAAGCTTGAATGAGAATTTCTTCCAGGTGCGCGAAGTGGCTACTTCGCGCACAACTTCGCGCGTAAGGAGAGACGAATTGGGCTATATGTGCGCGAAGTGCCCACTTCGCGCACCACTTCGCGCAGGGACTTCGCGCACACTAATCCGGTTAAGATTGATTTTTCTAAGGTGGAAAAGGAAGGGACACATATTTCCACTCAAATCAAAATAATGCAACCTTATATTAGGGAGGAGATCAGATTTTTAGCATTATGGGATTAGAGTGGAAAATTACTATTCATTTTAGAAAGAAGATTTTGAGAGAAAACTTACCAAGAGTGTTCTTGAAGCCAAGGAAGGGAGTGAAGATCAAGTTTTGAAGTGCAACAAATTAAAGAGTTCATCTAAACTTTCATCTTGTATTCTTCTTTGTAGTATTTTAGACATCAATATTATTGATTTTAGTATGAACTTGAGTAGCTAAACTCTCTAATATTCTAGGGTCATGGATGTTAGTTGATCTTGTTATTTGAAGCTTAGATTGATTTTATTGAAGTTATTGATATGGGTTGTTTATTTGATTTTGATCTTAATTATTTTATTGCGTAGCTAACAGTGAAATATTATCTACGAACTTTGAATTAAACTTGACAAAGGAAATTCTTGGTTGCATGTAAAATCAAATAGAACAAGTTTTGAATCCCGGGCATCGGGTGAAGGATTTGCAATTAAGATAGATATATACTTAATTGCCTTGTTTGGTTGAAGAATAAGAGTTGTAAATGCATTCTTGTTAATATTAATACCATAGACATATAGGTATTGATTTAACTTGGATAGGGTCATAAGAACTCGAAAGATTCTTATGAATATTATTAACCTTATAATCAACAACCCGGATAATTAAATAAATCAATTCTAAGTAGAAAAATAGCATGATTACTAGCAAGTCCATGACCCTGGAATATATTTGTCCAAATTGTTATAAACATAAATTGCAATTGGTGTAGTAATTTTACCTTGAATTATTGTTCTATTATTAATAAGTTTTAGATATATCTTGTGATAGTCTAGCTTGAATTGATAACTAATTTAGTCTAAATCAGTCAATAAGTTAATCACAATTCCTCGTGGGAACGATACTTTACTTACTACTATATTACTTGTCGATCGCGTACACTTGCGTGAGTGTTTTGGTCGCAACAAGTTTTTTGGCGCCGTTGCCGGGGAAAGCTCATAAGTCATGCGCGAAGTCATGCGCGAAGTCATCACTTCGCGCACCACTTCGCGCACCTTAAACAGAATACTCAGGTTTTGTGCGCGAAGTGACCACTTCGCGCACCACTTCGCGCAGAACAGACGGGGTGTGTATATACTTACATTATTTTTATTTTAACCGACACTCTTCAAAATTTTACCACTTTTTCTCTCAACATACCCTAAATTCTACCTTCTTCTCCAAACCCTAACACCATAACACCATAATTCCTCTATTAATTACTCTAATCTTCTTCAACAAATTGTGAAAGCTCTTCATCCTTACTAAAGATTCATCTTAATCCCATCAAGTAAGAACCCTAAACTTTTAATTTATTGAATTTTTTTTTTATGTTGATTTTTTTTTTATTTCGTTACTCATGGCTTTAATTTGTTAATATAGTTGATATATATTAGAAATTATAGTATGTATATTGTTTTTGTAGTATTTATGTTGTTTATGATAAATTAGAAGTTCTTGTGAAAAATTAGAATGTTTGATCAATGTTGATAGAATTTATCATAGTTTTATATACTTTTGGGTTTAAATTTGTGAATAAATGGGATGGGTAGAACATGAATTGGTTATAGTTGAAATTTGGTTGGGAAATCCTTAACCAAAGCATTAACATTAAGGATGAATTAGGCTTGCCCACAATGTGTTTGAGGAAAGTCCTCAAAGAAGTTTGATAGAGCAATTAACTTAATTGCGTGTGTGAATTCTGAGTAACCGCATTGAAACACATTATCCATTCATTTTAGATTAATGTGTTTTTGTATTGTAGGAATTATGGCACCAAAAAGAAGATTAACTTCAGGAGCATCTTCCAGCCGATCACGAGCCAATGTTGCAACTAACTATGATTCAAGAAGGTTTATTTCACCTGAAGCTCAAACCCGGTTCACCAACAAAAGGACAAAGAAACCGGTTCCAGAAAGGGGCATTGATGTTAAAAATCTTCAAGAAAAGTGCCCTAGCATGTACCAAAAGTTGATTGACCGGGGGCTTCAAATCTTTATGAATGAACCGGTGACTGCAAATGAAACAGTGGTTCGCGAATTCTACGCGAATGTACCTGAACATCAAAATAATATTGTGACTGTGCGAAGAAGACAAGTCAATGCTTCAATTGAGGCAATTAGGGCAAGTTACAATTTACCTGATGCTGTGCCAGAGAATGAAGATTTCTATGAGTTTGGAAAATGTCCAGATAATGCAAAATGGGAAAGATTCATCTCAAAGATTTGCACCCCGGGAGCTGAGATAGAATGGTTAGAGAGTGGTGACAAAATTCATTCAGCTGCTCTAACTATAGAAGCAAAAACCTGGCTTTATGTGATAAATAACAGGCTCATTCCTTCCAAGAATACAACTGAAGTAAATGGTCCCAGAGCTGCACTGATATGGTGTCTTGTAGAGAACTTGACTTTTGATGTGGCAAAGATCATTCATGATGAAATGTTTATTAGAAGTCCAATTCGTAAGTATGGATTTTTCTTTCCATCACTAGTCACTTTACTTTGCAGGCAAGCCCAGGTACCAGAGGATCCAAATGTAGATATAACTGTAAGGAAGGGATTTAAAATCAAACCCAAGAAAGGTGGAGATGAAGAAGAAAGCTCTGAAGAAGAAGAGAATGATGGAGAGGATCAACCAATGGACACTGACAGAGGAGAACAATCCCAACCGCCCAATGCACCAGCAATTGCATTACCAAGAGCAGCATCCTCTTCAAGAACTGCTAGCATGCCGAGACAACACACATGGGAGCATGAGATAGGTGAATTGAGACAAACAGTAAACACATTAAGCACCCGTGTGGAGCAGATAGCAGATCGACAAGTCAAGTCGGAAAAGAAATTTATGGGATGGCTGCGAGCATTGGGGCGAGCTTGTAACGTCAACCCCGACACAGTGTCAGATCAAGAATAGATCGTCGGGGAAGTATTTTTATCTCTGTGTTTATAGCTTATAGTCATGAGGACATGTCTATTCTTAAGTGTGGGGTGTGTTTGTGTTTAGTATATTTTGATGGTGTCAGATATTAGTTAATGTTTTGTTTGTTTTGGAGTTTGGCTTGTTTTGAATTTTATGAATAATAGTTTAGTTAAAAGTGGTTGTCTTTGTTATTAAAAGTTTTATTTTGAAGTTTTTTTTTTAAAAAAATAAAAATAAAAATAATATAAAAAAAATAAATAATTTGGTATCAAATTTCGAGGAATTATATCCTCTTTTTCTTAATTTTGTGATTAATGTGAATAATTCCCCTTGGTTTTTCTTTAGGCCACGGTTCTTTTCCAAGGGTTTCAATTTGAACCGGGTATAGATAGATTTTTTTTAGATTTTATCATTGTTTTTGCTTTTAAGAGCCATAATGTTAATACACTTGAACATACCTAATCCTAGAGTATAATGCCTAGTTTCTACTGGATTTTTAACTGAAAGTGATTTTATTGCATATTTACTACTGAAATGAATATTCACAACAGAGCGTCTTGATGAGTTGATCTTAATGAATCTTATGCCATGTGTGGAGAGATTTTTGATGAGTCCATGTAGTGTAATTGTGTCTAGAACTTGCCTAGTATGTAAATTGAAGCGAAATTTCAGGTGACACTCGGTTTTAAAATATGATGTTAGGCTTTCCTTGATCTTTTTGAACTTAATTGCTCAAATCAAATAAAATTTATCCTTAGTTAACCATTTCTAGCCTTGAAACTTTTATTTGGTAACCACATTGCAAGCCTATACCATTTTTGTTCTTTATTGATATTTTGAACCCTTTAACCTCTTAAAGCACTTTAATTGTAAAATGAGCGCTAAAAGAAGTACAAAGGAACTAAGTGTGGGGTGATTTGTAAATGGAACCAATGAAAGTGAGAAAGGTGCACACAAAAAAAAAAAAAAATTTTATATATATATATATATATGTGCATATTGTTTTGATTAATGCCAGTTGAGTATGAATTAAAGCAGTGCATAAAAGAAAAATGGAACACTGCTAGGAATGAATTGATTGATTGATTGATGCAATTGTTATTAAGATTAGAGAATTTGCGCTAAAAATGATTGAGTAATGTATTAAAGTGCTTAGGAGTGCTAGTCACTAATTCCAAAATAAATCTTACCAGCACCTTAACCCACATTACAACCAGAAGAAAAAGTCCTAATTGATTTTTTACCGAACAAGCTTGTATTAGTAGAGATTTACATTAAGGGCAAGTTTATGGTACCATTTGCATGCATGTGACTTCTTTTGTGAGTGTGAGTGAGACTGTCTTGTTGTAAATAATTTGGGAACTCTTTTGTACATATTGATATGTGTAATGTTGATAAAATTGTGAGGGCATATGATTCGTGACAGATAAATAAGTCTTGATCTCTGTATAGAGTACTTCAAAGAAGTGTGAATATTGTATAGCACTTGAAAGTTAGTCCAGAAACTAGAATTTTATATTACTAGGTGAGAGATATAATTCTTGTTCTAAGTGTAAAGCATTAAGGTAAAATAATTTTATTGATGACTCTTTTATAAGTATGGTGTGATTGCTCGAGGACTAGCAATGGACTAAGTGTGGGGTGTTGATAATAGGCGAAAACTAAGTAGTTTAGCCATTAATTATGCATCCATTTAATCATGATCCAATAACATAATTTATGAATTTTATAAGATATAAGCTATTAATTTGTGATTTATACAATGTGCAGAAAAAGGAGCTTATATCTACAATTGAAAATGTTATGGTACAATTTTGGAGCAAAAACAATCCTTCGGACTTGAGTCTTTTCAATCAAGAAACAAGCTTGAATGAGAATTTCTTCCAGGTGCGCGAAGTGGCTACTTCGCGCACAACTTCGCGCGTAAGGAGAGACGAATTGGGCTATATGTGCGCGAAGTGCCCACTTCGCGCACCACTTCGCGCAGGGACTTCGCGCACACTAATCCGGTTAAGATTGATTTTTCTAAGGTGGAAAAGGAAGGGACACATATTTCCACTCAAATCAAAATAATGCAACCTTATATTAGGGAGGAGATCAGATTTTTAGCATTATGGGATTAGAGTGGAAAATTACTATTCATTTTAGAAAGAAGATTTTGAGAGAAAACTTACCAAGAGTGTTCTTGAAGCCAAGGAAGGGAGTGAAGATCAAGTTTTGAAGTGCAACAAATTAAAGAGTTCATCTAAACTTTCATCTTGTATTCTTCTTTGTAGTATTTTAGACATCAATATTATTGATTTTAGTATGAACTTGAGTAGCTAAACTCTCTAGTATTCTAGGGTCATGGATGTTAGTTGATCTTGTTATTTGAAGCTTAGATTGATTTTATTGAAGTTATTGATATGGGTTGTTTATTTGATTTTGATCTTAATTATTTTACTTGCGTAGCTAACAGTGAAATATTATCTACGAACTTTGAATTAAACTTGACAAAGGAAATTCTTGGTTGCATGTAAAATCAAATAGAACAAGTTTTGAATCCCGGGCATCGGGTGAAGGATTTGCAATTAAGATAGATATATACTTAATTGCCTTGTTTGGTTGAAGAATAAGAGTTGTAAATGCATTCTTGTTAATATTAATACCATAGACATATAGGTATTGATTTAACTTGGATAGGGTCATAAGAACTCGAAAGATTCTTATGAATATTATTAACCTTATAATCAACAACCTGGATAATTAAATAAATCAATTCTATGTTAGAAAAGTAGCATTATTACTAGCAAGTCCATGACCCTGGAATATATTTGTCCAAATTGTTATAAACATAAATTGCAATTGGTGTAGTAATTTTACCTTGAATTATTGTTCTATTATTAATAAGTTTTAGATATATCTTGTGATAGTCTAGCTTGAATTGATAACTAATTTAGTCTAAATCAGTCAATAAGTTAATCACAATTCCTCGTGGGAACGATACTCTACTTACTACTATATTACTTGTCGATCGCGTACACTTGCGTGAGTGTTTTGGTCGCAACATAGAGTTTTCAAGGATTTTCCTCCAGCATGTCCCAAGCGCATGACCCATAGCCTGGTTGCTTCTGCCTTTTTGTTGTCATTGGACGTCACTGTCGCTATCCCAATAACTGTACTATCGAGATAACGGTACATGTTATTATTTTTCCGATTGGCCTTCATTACCACTAGTGCACCGGAACATACTCTCATCACTCCATTTTCTGCAATAATTTTGAACCCTTTTGATTCCAGGGCTCCCACAGAGATGAGATTTTTCTTCAAACCCGGTACATATCGAACATCTGTTAATGTTCTGATCATTCCATCATGGTTCCTCAATCGTATTGAACCAATTCCATATAAGGTAAGAGGGTTGTTATCCGTTGTTTGGACGACTTCATATTCTCCTTTTTGAAAGTCCACAAACCAATCCCTGTTGGGACACATATGATAGCTACAAGCCGAGTCCATCAACCATATGTCTGATGATGTTGACGGCTAAGTTGTAACTAATGAGAAATCTCAATCATCACAATCAGCTACATTTGAATCCATAATGGCCTTTCCATTGTTATGTTTGGCCTTATTATTCAACTTCGGACGGTCTTTCTTCCAGTGCCCCTTTTCTCGACAAAAGGCACATTCATCTTTGCTGGGTTTAGATCTTGACTTAGATCTTCCTTTCCTTGTCGTCGTTTGATTTTGAAGATGACCCCTCACGAACAGTGCTTCTCCTTCTCAGCCCTTCTATTTTTCTCGCTTTCTTTGTTCATAGTTGTACAAAGCCGAACAAACTTCTCTGAGAGAAACTTCGTCATTTCCATAGAGTAGAGTAGTTTCAAGGTGCTCGTACTCGTCAGGAAGTGACGCCAACAACATCAAGGCCAAGTCACCATCATCATAAGTTGTATCCATATTTTGCAAATCCGTGACCAACTTAGTGAAACTGGTGATATGTTCATTCATTGTGGTACCGGGAACATAAGTGAAGTGAAACAGTCTCTTCTTCATGTACAATTTATTTTGACTATTTTTCTTCAAAAATTTATCCTCCAGTGCTTTCCATAATTTACTTGCAGAAGTTTCCTTTGTGTATGGATATTTTTGCTCTCTAGCAAGGTAGGATCGAATGGTACCGCAAGCAACACGGTTGATAATTCTCCAATCTTCTTCTCCAATACCATCTGGTCTCTTTTCTTCAATAGCAAGATCTAGCCCTTATTGAAAAAGGACATCTACAACCTCGCCTTGCCACATCCTAAAATGTCCGGACCCGTCAAAAATTTCTACCACAAATTTCGCATTTGACACAATTCTTGTCATAAGCGAAGATGCCAATGATGACGTATTGCTGACACTTGATGTAGATTCTTCTTGTTTATTGTCTCCCATCTTTGACATAAATATTATTTAATAGCTGACGACACAAATCAAGATTATTTCCTTTCTGATGTGGAAGATCAGACTAAGCTGCAACCACAGAGCATACCGAGAAAGAACCTTGACTCAATTACCAAGATAAATCTTTTCTGATGTGGAAGATCAGACTATGCTGCAACCATAGAGCATACCGAGATAATACCTGAGCTCTGATACCAATTGTTGCGAAAGCCAAATGTATATAGTGTGAATGAGTCACAACTACTATACTAAAAATTATGGCAGCCACCAAATAATAAATAAGACAATAAAGCAACAATAAAAGGAACACCAGAATTTACGAGGTTCAGCTAATTTTGCCTACTCCTCGGACACAACCAATATTTTATTCCACTCCAAATATAAGTGAAATAATACTAAAGAGAGAAGATACAAATGCCTTAAGAAAATAAGAAGGCAAATGAGAGGTATGTTTAAATCCTAAACATTAAGCCTCCTTTTATATAGAGAAACCTTCCCCCAAAACAAGTTCCCCACCGATGTGGGAGAGGAACTTTTGACAAATCAACAGCTATGGCCACCGGAATGCCTACTATGTTGAAGTTGCGCGACAGAAATGCCTTCCTCTCATCGTCGAAAGGGAGTGCTAACCACGGCATACTTGAAAATAAGTTATTAAAGGAAGATTCATCTTATCACTAGAGATGAAAATCACTTCATAATTTTCATCCTTCTTCTTGATTTCTTGGTATGTAGTGATGAGTTTCGGTTGAAATTGTCTACTTGGAAGACTCCACTGAGCTGCATCCTGCAAAATACAGTACAATGTTGTTCTCCACTAGTTTAGACACATGAACCTAAAACAAGAACAGAGCAAAAATAGCATGATTAGCAAACATCAACTTTATCTCTCCCTTTGATATGAATTCACACTTTCAATCTACGAAAACTTACCTTTAAACCACCATTCAAAATGACAAAATCTCGATCTGCAGTAACAAGAATAGACTAATGTTTGTGCTTCTAGTTTTTTCTTCTTTAGATTAGCCAAAGTAACAAGCTTTTCTTGTGTGAAAGGAAAGGCTTGATCACCATATTCTTCGACAAGTTTAACTGCATTTTGCTGCAGAGTCTCCCCATCTGGACTAATTACAACTAGCTGCGGTAGAAGTTTATGCTCAAAGTACCTAACAAGTCTCTCACAGTTCTTGTCTTTGAAAGGTAAAGCCAACCATGGAATGGTCTCTAAGCCTTGTTTAAAATCCTCATATTCTTCATCCAGAGAAATAAGCACATTTTGAAAATTTTCTTGTTTAAGCTTTTTATATACATCAGCTAGCTTCAAGGTAAAATTCTTGCACCCTTTATGAGAAGCCATAGCAAAATATAGGCTAACTGTTTTCCCTTCAAGCTCTGACACAGAAATCTGAAAACAAACATGTCGAAAATGATGCACAAAAAACTGAAATGCATAAACATCATCCAGCTTGAGGACAGTACCTTGCTTTCTTCGTTTGAAATTAAAAAATCGCGGGATTCATGTACCAAAATAGACCTCAAAGACTGATTCTCTTTAGCCTTCTCTTCTACTTCTCTCAAGTAATTTACTCTTTCAGATGTAAATGGATAGGCTTCAGGACCAAAGTGTTTGATAAATTTTAACGCCCTTGTTGCTCAAAACATTGCCTATCCCATCAAGAATCACAAGATGTGGAATTGCCCTTACTTTGAACAACTGCTTTAACTTCTTACGCGCCTCAGCATCAGGAAATGGAACAGCAAGCCATGGCATTTTCCCAAAGTACTCATTAAACGATTCATTATCTTTATCAGATGAAATGAACACTATTTCAAAGACACCTTTAGGATAAAGATCCTCATAAGCTTCCACCAACTTTGGTGTAAACTGGCGACATAAACCTCACCACGAACCGGAGAAACACAAGCCCACAGTCTTTCCTTTTATGCTGCTAATCTCAACCTACAGACACGTATATAAGAGCAGTGATCCAGTTAGTTTTTATTCAATCTTTCTTATTCTTGAAGGGCCGGCTTGGCTCAGCGGTAAGCTTGCTTGCCGTGGTGTGTCAGGTCGCGGGTTCGAATCAGCCTCTCTGCAAAGCAGGGTTAAGGCTGCCTAGAGTATTCCCTTCCCCAGACACCCACGAGGTGGGTATTGAAGCTGAGTCGGCCCTTTTTTTTTTAGAGAAGACTATAGATGAAGTATGCAAGTCAGAAATAAACTTGAAGATACCTGTTCATTGTTTTCTACTTATTGGAGTCTCTTTCCTCTGAAGACAGTACACAACCGCGAGATCATGAAGGAAACTTTCTTGATCAATTGCCATAGCCACCAGTTAGTGATTCTTATATCCTCAGAACAGTACAGTATATAACATGTTTCATGTGATATGTTCTGTTTGATTCTATCTTAAAGAAAATGGATAATGTTAGCACGGAATGTGAGCACTTGCCGGTCAATTTCATCTGAAATCTCAAGCTGGCCGGCCGTGCCACAAATACATATTAAATTGGTTTTAAGTGCATTATTGATTAAATTAATCCCCTCAAATGGTTTTTTATTAGCCTTTCTTGTGAACATGGATTACAAGTATTATAGCTGCCCAGACCAAACTTTGAACAACATGTTATTACAATGTGTTACAATATTGTAATCAAATCCACCAAGTATATGATAGTGACAAATGAAATGCAATACAATTATTTAGGTGGACAGTGAATCTTGATTTCTCAACTTCCTGGATTCCTTTATATATGCTGCTTTGTCTTTACTGAAAAAAGCTACAGAATTTGCCCGCCGGCTTCTGCCAGTGGACTTACTAAAACTCCATTTACAATATTTTGATTGAAAATCTAGTATAATGAGCTGTGATTTTAGTAGTATTAGCAAATGCACAAGGGTTAAATGAATCCTCTAAACATTAGCTAGAAAGTTGTAATGGTTATGATCTTATGGACCAAAGATTGCTCTCATCTTTTAATTTATGGGGGTAAAGAACTGGTTAAAGAAATTACTTGTTGGAAATTCTTTAAGTTATCAGTAGAAGAAGAAAAGTGAAATTTTATCTTATAGAACTAGTTGATGTAAATTATTACAAGCTTTTGCAGTCCAGATAAGTGACATCATTTTCAGGTCAATCATCTCATCCTAAGACTTTTTGTTAGATTTGGAGGGAGTTGGGAGCATTTGGACTGTGGAAAAAAAGAATAAATCATTATCATACAACAGATGTGCCTTGTATTATAAAACATAGTCATAAAGCAAGACTAAAACCATCAACCCATAATAACGAATTAACCTTTGTAACAAATTTCACCATCACAAACCCATCCTTCTTTTGGTTCCTGCTCCTCTTTGCCTTCCTCGGGATCCATTTTGCTTTCCTTTCTCTCTTCTAGAGCACATTTTTGGTGCAAAGGAGTCACATTCATCAGAATAGAATGAGCATATCCTACTGACTCACTGCATCCATCACAATTGTAAGATATACACTCAGTAAGCAGAATCATGCTACTTGAGTTTCTCCGCCCACCCCTTTGCTTTTTCTTTGAACTCTGCCTCAATCTCGTTATATATTCCTCAGTGAACGGAAAAGCATCAGCACCAAAACACATGATCAAATTTATGGCTCCAGTTTGAACAGTCATTCCTGATGGTGCTATAGCTACCAACATAGGGATGCCTCGAACTTTGAAAAGGCGACTCAAGCATGTATTCCTTTCCGCACTAAAGAGAAGAGCTAACCATGGCATTGTAGCAAAATAGTCATAAAAGGAGGCTTGATCTTGGTCACTAGATATGCACTTCCATTTGTGGCTTTAATTTTGTTATATGCTTCTGTAAGCTTTGATGTAAAAGCACGGCATGGCAGACACCAGTGTGCAGAAAGGTAAAGGAGAATATGCTTCCATACAAGATCAGGCACCAAAATCTACAAATGGAGGATTATGATCACTTGTTGTAGTTACGGATAAGAGCAAGATATCAACCAAAAGGGTGTCATGTTAATCATAATATAGTAGTCCAAGCATTGTGAATGGCATGTACAGAAAGTATATCTCATGCCTAAACTGATTGATTAATGATAGATGGTTGTGAAACTCCGAAGCTCCAGGATCTTAGGTAAGAATAACTCATGTTAAATGGACTCGGCTTACTGACATGTAAGTATGGGTATAGAACAATAGATATGTGCATATTTTGTTAAATTAACTGGGGTTCCGAAATATTTGAACATAGTACCTACACCATGTATCATACAACATAACAATAACACCAAGATGTGATGTTTGCATCTTACCTTTTAACTATCTTTTTCAATGGCGGAATCACATATCTCCATCGATTCCAGTGTCTCTGCTTCTCGCTTAGCTTTCTCTATCTGCTCAACTTCAAAAAACTTCTCACGTGTAAAAGAATATAACAGGATGCAATGCTCCTCAATGGCTTCAACAACATTAAAATGAAGAGCCTTCCCGTCTGTTCCAATGATGACTAAGGTAGGAACGGTAGAGAGCTTAAAATAACGGGCCAGCTTGTCACAGGTCTTGTCTATCAAGGGAAGTGAAAACCAAACGCATGCTTGCAAACCCCTTCTTTAAAGGTTCATCATCAAGGAGAATCGTCACAATCTCAAAGTTTTCTCCTGGTGGCTTCAGCTTGGCATACATCTCAATCAGCTTCTGTGTAAATGACTCACATTCTTCGAATGAGGTCATTGAGAAATACAGGCCTACAATCTTGTTATCAGGACAAGTGAAATATCATTGAGGCCAGTATAAATTAAAGAACAAGAGTAATAATGCAGAATCTTGATAAGAAATGGCATCTTGAATCAGCCTCCCTCTCATCAGCTGCAATTAAAAAGTTAATTGATTGTAACTCAAATATAGATTTCAAAGATTGTTGAAGAGAACTCAATATCAAAGAAAAGCATCAGGGCAGCTTCTCGAACAGAAAGTTATCAAAGGTTTGATACAAGTAACAATCACAAAACTTCAATGCTATTAATAATCATAAGGATGCTGTTAATAATCATAAGGCCAAAATCAAGGGGTACATCACAAATGGCAGCTGGGACATTACTAAGCTCTTCCTGGGCACATGATCCAGCAGATTAGCGACATTGAGATAGGCCACAATAATCAACCTGACTATGCGATGTGGAATGCTACTCAAGATGGGCGATTCTCCAACACATCGGTATGGCATATGATCAGACACTCAAAGGAGAAAAATAGCAATCTTGCTCAGGTATGGCATAAAAGTGTTCCTTTTAAAATATCTTTTCTAACTTGGAGATTATTGTTGTGCAGGTTACCTTTTGATGAAATTATTATCAACTTTGGAAATCAATTAGCATCTAGATGTTTCTGCTGCTGCAACTCCAAGTATGACTCAATCAAACATGCGTTTATTGAAGGCGAGGATATGAACCACATATGGAACTTCTTTGGGGCACCTCTGGGAATCGGACACCAACATTTATCACCAAAAATGACATTGAAAAGATGGAGAGACATCAAGCCTAAGAATGAAGTTCACAAATTGCTACTTCGAATTGTTCCTATTTGTATATTCTGGGAAGCTTGGAGAAGCTGGACAGCTTGTAAATATGGAGAGCAGAAAAGATTTATCAAACTTAGAATGGAGGTGCAAATACAATGGAACATCAGTGCAGCCATCTTGATAGCATTTCCAAAACTGAAAACAACTGGTACTTGGGCTCATCAACGCGATACTATTGAATGGCTTAAGCCGGTAGTAATTTGGAGAAAGGTGACATGGAGTAAACCTGAGGCAGGGAGGTACAAAGTTAACACGGACGGTAGCTTTCTTGGGAACAACTCGAGAGCAGGGATCGAAGGAGTAATCAGGAATGAAGTAGGTGACTTAATAATGGCCTTTTCTCTTCCAATCCAATGCAATAGTAACAACCAAGTGGAAGCACAAGCAGAAAATATGGGGTAAACTGGTGCCTCCAAAATGGAATCCGTGCCTTCGACTTGGAACTGGACTCTAAGATTGTGACTGATATGTTGAATATCAAAGACACCAAGAACCTCAAACTCAGAAAGACTATCACAGACATCACTGCTGCAGTAAATGGAACAGAGGTAATCTTCAAACATTGTTTTAGAGAAGCTAATCAAGTGGCGGATTTCTTAGCTAAGCTTGCCTCATCTATTGGAAATGGTACCTTCTAATACTCTTTCCAACATCTTCCAAGAGTGGTGAAGGGACACTTTCAACTAGATAAGTGGCAACTTCCTAGTATTAGAAGAAGATATGGCAAATGTAATTTCCTTGTACGTTGAATAAGTAGATTGATAAGGAAGAGTTATATAGGCCCCCTCTTCCTTATTATTGCAGATTGACTCGTCAATCGCGGAGGTTTAGGCCCATGTCCCCCTCCTTTTTGTAATTTTGGATTCTTATGAATAGACATGGTAGGGGTCGAGCCTAACCCCGCAATGCCTTGGTGGTGGTTTTAAAATTTTAAAAATAAACAAAATCAATGCTATTTGACAAGGGTTGCAAAATAAAACATTCCCAGAGCCTAAAGATGTTGTGTCTGGATCTGTCAGTCCTGAAAGGTCCACGAAAAAAGAGCTACAAGAAAACTTCAACACAACAATGTAGAGTGCAACAAACAAACGCTTCCAGAACCAAGCATCCATAACATTTGGCTTGCCATAAAACATTATTACTTACATAGACAAGTTAAAGTTACACAATTTCATCAGCATAAATCACATACAAAGCACAAGTTCTAATGTGCTCAGAAACAAAACCACTTCCACTTTGACTCATGGAAAATCATCATAAAATTGGAAGAACTTGGACAACCTAACAAATTCAAAGCAATTTGTGATGAATATGCAGACACACACTTATCTGAATAGTTCCAGCGTTTTCTTCTCTTTGGTAAGATAACGAACATCTCCAAAAGCATTGCATTTTTTAGCAAGGATTTTGAATGTTTGAAAAGCTTATCGTGGCGAAACCAACACAGCCCAGCGGAGCAGATAATCTTAATATTCTTGAGATTGGGAAACGAAAAATTTGAAATCCAACTCCGCAAACCAATATTGTATCCTTCGCACAAAAAACATGACTGAGGGCAACACGGGAAAAATAAACATGGAGATCAACAGTATCACGATCAAATACAGTCCAATGTATAATGAAACTTGTATTGCACAAAAGAGACAAAACAAACAATTTCACGGTAGAAGTGAGCGATTTCAAATCCCACAAATATGCTTCCTAGAACACGATTTTCAAAGAAAATTCATGTCTAAAGGATGATGTAGTAGGTAAACAGAGCAAAGAAATGAAAGAAGTTCAGTCTGTTTGCTATCTCCTTTTTTCCTTTCAGAGCAATTTTACCATGGAGAAAGTAAAAATTCCTGACCAGATCGACATGAGATTTTACATTAATTAAACCAAGATAGACTTGGCTTTTCCAGTCAAGATTAAGTGCCATCATGTCTCATTCATCTAATTGTAAGATCTTTGATCTGACAACTACAGAAGGGAGTGAGCATATGGACTGTAGTACCACAGAATGATATTTATTTATGTGCCTTATAATGAAACATAGTTGTCTGAATAAGACAGTACAACATAGTAATAAAACACGATTAAAACTAAGAGCCCATAATAAACAAATTAACTTTTTGAACAAACTTCACCATCACAAACCCATCCTTCATTTGGTTTCTTTTCATCTTTCCCTTGCTCCTTTTGATCTTTCTCAGGATCCAAGTTGTTTTCTTTTTTGTCTGCAATTTCTGCCTCAATCTCCTTCATACGCTCCTCGGTGAATGGAAAAGCCTCAGCGCCATGACGCATGATCATGTTTCTGGCTCCAGTTGTAATAGTCTTACCCGATGGCCCTATAGCAACCAATGTTGGTATGCCTTGAACTTTGAATAGGCGACTCAAGGATGCCTTCCTTTCATCGCCAAAGGGAAGAGCTAGCCATGGCATTGTAGCAAAATAATCATCAAACGAGGCTTGATCTTGATCACTAGATATGAAAATCACTTCCAATGGACCACCTTTGGCTTTAATCTTCTCATATGCTTCTTTAAGCTTTGGTGTAAAAGCACGGCATGGCGGACACCAGTGTGCTGAGAAGTAAAGGAGAATATTCTTCCCTACGAGATCAGACACCAGAATCTACAAAGAGAAAATTTTGGTCACTTGTTCTAATCAAGGACAAGAGTAAGACATCTAACTGAAAAAGGTGTCACGTAAATTATAGTAGTTAAAGCAAAGCCTTAGTTTATTTATCAGCAGATGATTGCAGAACTCCAAAGCTCCAACATCTCATGTAAAAATAACTTAGGTCACATCGACTCGGACTAGAAATATATGTAAGTATATGCTATAGATATGTCATAGTCCTTTGTTAAATTTATTGGAAAAGCTTAGGAGTCTGAACAAATTTATTGGAAAATTTATTGATACATTGAGGCAAATAAAGGATCCATGTTCTATGACATAACAATAATACCAAGATGTGATATTTTCGTCCTACCTTTTCACCATCTTTTCCAATGACGAAATCATGATCTCCGGTGACCAAAATTGACTCCAGTGTTTGTGCTTCTCGCTTAGCTTTCTCTATCTGCTCAAGTTCAGCAAACTTCTCGGGGGTAAAAGGATATGCCAGGATGCCATGCTCCTCGATGGCTTCAGCAACATTAGAATGAAGAGTCTTCCCATCTGTTCCAATGATGACTAAGGTTGGAAGGGTAGAGAGCTCAAAGTAACGGGCGAGCTTCTCACAGGTCCTGTCTTTTAGGGGAAGTGAATACCAAGGCATGCTTGCAAACTCTTTCTTAAAAGATTCATCATCATCTTCACCATCAAGGGGAATCATCACAACCTCAAAGTTTTCCCCCTGTGCCTTCAACTTCTCATACATATTGATCAGCTTCCGAGTAAATAATTCACATTCTTCGAAAGAGGTCACTGAGAAATACAGGCCTACAATCTTGCCTTCAAGCTCAGCAACAGATACCTAATAGTAATCAAGACATAGTAGTTAGGGAAATTTTAATTAAAGAACAAGAAAAAAAACATGCAGGAAAAAGAACAGCATCTTGAATCAACCTTTCTCCCATCAGCTGCAACTACATAGTTTCTTGATTGTGACTCCAAGATAGATTTCAAAGATTGTTCTCTTTTAGCTGCTTCTTCTTGCTCTTTAAGTTCATATAGCCGTTCTTGAGTAAAAGGGTAACCTTCCACCCCATGCTCAAGGATGATCTCAACCCCGTTATCTGTCACTACCTTTCCACTGTCATCAAGGATCACTAAGTGGGGTATTCCCTTAACAGCAAACAATGCATCCAGACGTTTACGTGTTTCAGAATCAGAGAATGGGACAGCGAGCCACGGCATTTTAGAGAAGTACTCCTTAAATGATTCATCATCCTTGTCAGCAGTAAGGAAAACAACTTCAAAGTCTCCTTTTGGTAGGAGCTCATTGTACGCCTCTACCAAATTCGGGGTGAAATGTTGGCATGGACCACACCATGATGCTGAAAAATACAAACAAACTTTTTTCTCCTTTAAAGCACCAAGCTTAACCTGAGATTCATATATGTGAGTAACTTGCCCTAAATTAGTTAATCTTTTAATCAAAGCTAGCTACTAATTTCCAACATTCACCTTAGACCTTTTCTAACACGCATGTCTATACCAATAAAACCAAAAAGTCAGGCATGTGTAAAAAAAGATGCATAGCATATACAATTGAACTACATGAAAAATGTTGCGGTTCTAGTCTTCCACAGAAACCAGAAATAGCAAAATCAGATAGTGGTTCTAAAGTCCACCACAAAAGACACTCTAACATTAACAAAGAATAGTCAGAGAAAACACTTCTGAAAGACAACTCCCGTCACACCTCAGTTTCTTATTCTTGGATACACCTCATACTTACAAACATATTATCATAATTGAAATGTTAGGAAAAGCTATTCCCACGAAATCCGACCACCCGACCCAAACAACTTTTTGCAACAGTTTCCTTGAAACGAACAGCATATTTATTTGGTTAACAGAACGAATTGTTTTCAGAAAAATAAAACAGAATGAAAAGAAAAAACAATAATTGGATGTTTTTCCATTCCAACTCAAACAACTAAAAATAGAAATAACCACGATCAACCCAAACTTACTTTCACAATATCCCGCTAACTCTAGAATATTTACATTGATCCTTTTATGTATGTTACATTTTCTTTTAATTATTACATATTTAATCCCTCCTATTATTATATTCATAATTTTCTTTATGAGCACTTTCATCTTATTTTTTAACCCTGCAAAATACTTAAATTTTTGTTTAAAATTATTTTCATCTGTCACGTTACAAACTTCTAAAACTCTTATTGAGGTTAACGTATGGATATTTCTTTTAACATACATAAAGCATAAGTGGAGTAAATAATATGGATAGCTTTGCAAAGTAAAGGGCTATAAATCATAAACCTCTCCTCCTGAATAACAAATCAATACAAAAACTGTTGAGTTTTAAAGAATTTCCATTCGAAAGTAATCCATCAAATTTTGACTTTCTCCGCGACATTATCAAAAAATTGTCCAAGGCCTAGACCAATCTCAGAAGAAAATTTCTTACTAAGACATAAAGGAATAGGCTATCTGGAAATTCCATTTGTTCATATATTGTGTATAGAAAGTAAGAAACTACCACCAAGGAACGTGGTGCATACGTTCGATCCCTCTATGCTTAACCAAAGGTCCTTGGGAATGGAAAAACTCAAGCGGATCCATGATTTTAAGAGGATGGGTGCACTCCGAATTGTGGGCGTTTTCTGTTGGATTTCGGCGCCGGAATTTGTCGATCTCTGTATTCATTAATTTGATTTATATCAAAAGGGATTTTCATTTATTCCACGTGTTAATCGCGACGGACGAGGCGAGCTTGCAATAGCTGGAAGAGTAGAGGGAATCGATCTCCGTCCGGGAAGTGCAAGAGCTGAAAGTATCCAACTTCGGGAGCATCAAAACCAACTACCAGGTTATTATTTTCTCCGGGAATTGGTACCTCCCGATCCCTTATTTACACTGTACTCATACTGCGTTTCCTAGCTACCTTCTCTGTGGTTCTCTCGGGTGCTATATAGCTTACCCTTCTCCTCATATATTGCTAAATTTTGGGTGTGCATCTCTGGTATTCGTAGGCGGTAAGAGGGATAGTGGCCGCGGTTGGGGATGGTAGAATAAGGTCATGTCCTCGGGGGGTGGGGATGGGGGTAGGAGTGGGCAGGGGGCAGAACCATTTCTGGGGGCGGCTCGAGAGGCAAGGGTAGTAAGGGGTTAGCGGACGTTTTGCGTTTAAGAATAGGGTCGTGGAACGTAGGCACCCTGACTGGTAAGTCCTTCGAGCCGGCAAAAATTCTTCAAAAGAGGAGGGTCAATTTAGCTTGTTTGCAGGAGACTAGGTGGAAAGGGTCGAAGGCGAAGAATGTAGACGAAGCTAAGATATGGTACTCTAGGTCCGTGAAGGGTAAGAATGGAGTAGGTATCTTAGTGGACAGGGACCTTCGGGAGTCCGTGGTCGAGGTTAAACGAGTGAACGATAGGTTAATGTCTATCAAGTTGGTTATAGGTGGGTGCGTCCTCAATGTCATCAGTGCTTACGCGCCTCAAGCAGGATTAGAGGAGGAGGTTAAGAGGCGCTTTTGGGAAGGATTGGACGAGCTGGCTAGTAGTATCCCTCTATTTGAGAAGTTAGTTATTGGAGGAGATTTTAATGGCCACATTGGTGTCGATGCTGGGGTTATGGTGAGGTGCATGGGGGCTATGAACTCGGGGTCAGAAACGGAGGAGGCTCTTCTCTGCTTGATTTTGCCAGGGCTTACGATCTTTGGATTGCGAACTCGACTTTTCAGAAAAGGGAGGAACACTTGGTTACTTTCAAAAGTTCGGTAGCAAGGACTCAGATAGATTACCTCCTCGTCAGACAGAACGATAGAGGGTTGTGCAAGGACTGTAAGGTCATCCCGGGAGAGTGCCTCTCGACTCTCCATAGACTCCTAGTGATGAATGTCGGTATATGGGTGAAGAGGAAGAGAAGGGGCGCCCGAGGCCGACCGAGGATTAGGTGGGGAGCCTTGCCTATGGAGAATGCCCTGGAGTTGGAAAGGAGGTTAGTTGATGGAGGTGCCTGGAGAAGTTCTGGGGAAGCGGATGCTATGTGAACTGTGACGGCTGATCTGGTCAGGGAGGCAGCGCGAGATGTGCTCGGAGTAGCCAAGGGATATTTAGGCAGGCATCAAGGTGACTCGTGGTGGAACGAGGCTGTCCAAGGAAAAATGGAGGCGAAGAAGGCGGCATTTGCTCGGATTGCGGAGAGCTCGAGCGAGGAGGAAAGGAGAGTGAACATGGACAGCTATAAGGAGACGAGGAGGGAGGCGAAGTTGGCGGTCACAGAAGCGAAGAATGCAGCGTTTGGGCGCATGTACGAGGAATTAGAAGAGAAAGGAGGGGACAAGAAGTTGTTTAGGTTGGCTAAAGTGAGGGAGAAGAATGCGCGGGACCTGGACCGAGTTAGGTGCATCAAAGACGAGGATGATAGAGTTCTGATGGGGGAGGCTCCAGGTCAGGCAGAGGTGGCAAGCATACTTCCGAGACCTGCTCAACGAGGAAGGTGACCAAGACATAGAGTTAGGGGAGCGGAGGGACTCAGAGCGCCATAGGGATCTGGGGTTTTGCAGGCGCGTTAGGGTAGAGGAGGTCGTGGAGGCTTTGCGTAGGATGAGTAGGGGTCGAGCGACCGGACCATATGAAATTCCGGTGGAATTTTGGAAATACATGGGTAGGGCTGGAGTGGAGTGGCTGACGGGTTGTTCAATGCAATCTTTAGGTCCAAGAAGATGCTAGAGGAGTGGAGGTGGAGCATAGTTGTGCCTGTGTATAAGAACAAAGGTGACATCCAGTGTTGCAATAACTATAGAGGCATCAAATTACTAAGCCACACCATGAAAGTATGGGAGCGGGTGGTTAACGCGAGGGTGAGGGCGATGACGTCAATCTCGGTGAATCAGTTTGGTTTCATGCCGGGCCGCTCCACCACAGAAGCTATACACCTTGTAAGGAGATTGGTGAAAACGTTTAGGGACAAGAAGAAGGACTTGCACATGGCGTTTATGAAAGCGTACGACAAGGTTCCAAGAGAGGTGTTACGGAGGTGCCGGGAGGCGAAGAGCGTGCCGGAGGCCTACATTAGGATGATCAAGGATATGTACGATGGCGCTAAGACGAGGGTTAGGACGGTGGGTGGCAACACATACCACTTCTCGGTGGAAATGGGGCTTCACCGAGGATCGGCGCTCAGCCCCCTCCTAATTGCTTTGGTGATGGATGCTCTAACTCGGCATATCCAAGAAGACGTGCCATGGTGTATGTTATTCACGATATTGTCTTAATAGACGAGTCGAGGGTCGGTGTTAACGAGAGGTTGGAAGTTTGGAGACAGACCCTCGAGTCAAAGGGTTTCGGACTAAGCAGGTCTAAGACTGAATACTTGGAGTGCAAGTTTAGCTTCGAGCCGAGCGAAGAAGGAGCCGGTAGGGACGTGAAGCTTGGTTCTCAGGTCATCGCCAAGAAGGACAGTTTCAGATATCTTGGGTCGGTGATCCAGGGTGACGGAGAGATCGATGGGGATGTCACTCACCGAATAGGGGCTGGGTGGTCGAAATGGAGGCTTGCGTCGGGAGTCTTGTATGACAAGAAAGTGCCACAGTATCTCAAGGGGAAGTTTTATAGAGCTGTGGTTAGACCAGCAATGCTGTATGGGGCGGAGTGCTGGCCAGTGAAGAACTCCCATATCCAGAGAATGAAGGTAGCGGAGATGAGGATGCTCAGGTGGATGTGTGGGCACACCAGGTTGGATAGGGTGAGGAATGAAGTTATTCGGGAAATGGTAGGGGTAGCCCCAATGGATGAGAAGCTGCGAGAAGCGAGACTCAGGTGATGCGGGCATGTGCGGAGGAGAAGCCCCGATGCACCGGTGAGGAGTTGCGAGCGGCTGTCGGTAGTTGGCGCGAGTCGTGGCGAGGGAGGCCCAAGAGGTATTGGGACGAGGTGATTAGGCGGGACATGACTATTATGCAGATTTCCAAGGACATGTCTCTTGATAGAAAAGTCTAGAGGTCCAGTATCAAGGTTGCAGGTTAGGAGCTTCTATTATTTCGCGGGATAGGGATGAGTCTGGGGGAGGGTTCCCGATAGGTTAATATCTCTGTGAGTGCTCCTAGAATTACTAATGCCTTTTGTTCATGTTGTTGCTTTATTTACTTTGCCCTTTTATATGTCAGTTTTTTGTGGTTTATTTTGGAGTCACTAATGCTTTTTCTTTTTGTTCTGTTTTTGTTTTTTTTCCTTTTCTCGATCTTTCGCCGAGGGTCGATTGGAAACAGCCTCTCTGGCCTATCGGGTAGTGGTAAGGCCTGCGTACATATTACCCTATCCAGACCCCACCCTGTGGGACTATACTGGGTAGTTGTTGTTGTTGTTGTTGTTGGGTGCACTATTGTAAAGAGTTGGATCTAAAATTTAACTTTGACGGGTTTAACTTTAGTTTCTTACCCTGAACCCACTATACTTTTGAAATTATAGTTTCAAAATTATATTTTTTGAAATTTTACTTATTTCCTCATATTTATGTATACTCTATGTAAAAAAACAAGACTGTCCGGAGTTTGTTTTGAACCATTAATTTCACTTGTGGAGGTACACCCAATAATTATTGAACCATAGGAGTTCTTGAGTATGGGTGCACGCACATATATATGTAAGTAATTTTAAAAAAATATAACATTATTATACATAATTTAGGTAGAAGAGCATGGATTCACGTGAAAGCATATCCTAAGACTCAGATACGCCCCTCAATTAAGGGTAGCAAGCTCTTCCCCATTTAATGGGCCATATGCGGGTCGGGAAGGGGATTAGTCGAGCCAATGGGTTCTGGATACCGGATTGTTAAACCAAAAGAACAACAACAAACTATAATCAGATACTCCAATTCAAATCCAATTCATTCACTATACCAAAACATTAGTAGAAACATATATGCATTTATCATAAAATCAAAAGAAAAACTTAAACACACACACACACAGATCAAACCCAAAATCCTGCTTTATAACATACACAGTAAAAGTTAATGGATATTCAATTTTTATAAATAAAACACACACACACACACAACACACAAAGAATTTATTG
Organism: Nicotiana noctiflora; assembly: GCA_032618575.1. Taxonomy (NCBI): domain Eukaryota; kingdom Viridiplantae; phylum Streptophyta; class Magnoliopsida; order Solanales; family Solanaceae; genus Nicotiana; species Nicotiana noctiflora. The sequence goes on from JASVEL010005492.1 coordinate 155,944, forward strand.
AAGTATAGATACCTGGTCACCGTTGTTGCGAATGAGAAAGTCACGGTTAGAAGAACCAAGTAGCTTCATCAGATCATGAGAATCGTCCCCAGCCATTATTTTTCGTGGTACTAACAAAGTTTTGTAGTTTATGCAAAAAAACAAAAAAAGTAATTAAGACTTAGATGCCAAGTACCGCATACTTGGACCTGGTTATATAGGGGCAAATAAAATTAATTAATGAAGAATAGAGGAAACTCTCTAGATTCTTCTGAATTAGTGATTAAGAAAACATATATGATATGATGTGAATTGAGACGATGTGAAAAAGAGAAAGACGACTTCAGAGTGGACTAGCGGTTGAGTGAATATTTTATGCAGAAGATGTTTTATACAACATCCTTAAAGTAGTTATCAAGGAAGACACGATTTCTTCGTGACACAAAAGAAAAAGACTTCTTTAAGTCAGCGAAGGAATATCCAAACAAAAAACGTACAACTCTTTATTGATTGGTATATTAGTATTACTTAAAAAATATTCCCTCGTGGTTTTTTGGTTTTTTTGTGGTCCAATTTTTTTTATTTTAAAAATGACTTAATAATATTTTTTCTATATTGTCTTTGGAGTAAATAATGTTGGAATATGTGTTAGGGGTGTTTATGTGAGATAGTAAGATTAAAATGATAAATTCAATTGCTAATTAATGCTAAAAAGTGATTACTTTGAGAGATTCGCAAATGAGATGTTTGAGGCGGTGAAAGATGTTACGGTGTAAAGTGGAATGGTCTTCGTCACATACGTCAGAGAGCGTTTGGCTTACTAAGGAAGAAATTAAAGCTACAAATTTCTAAAGTTTACACCCTCTCTCTTTATCGTTTTAATTTAAGAAAATATTGATTAGCTTTACCAAACAAATGAATCGTAATATACGTGTTATAAGAATAAAGTTTGTCATTTTGACATGGTTAATTGATGTTAACTAATTCAGTTTGTGACTTGTATAATTAAATCCCCTCCAACAATTATTTATTTAACAGAAAAGGTCCAAGAATATCTTTAAACTATTTGAAATAGTTCAGAAGTATCCTACATTTATTTTTGTGTCAAAACTATTCATGTCGTTTATGTTTTGGCCAAAAAATGCTCCTAAACTATTAGTTTTGCCATTGAAGCTGACATGACAGTCCAACTGGGTTAGAATTGCTTACATGATCGCCCTCCTAAGCAATCCATATGTGAAATTATTTTTTCAGAATTTTGTTTTTTTTTCAGAAATTTTTAATAAAATACAAAATCAACATTTAATCTGAAAAAATAAAAAATTTCCAAATAAATATTTTATTTCGGAATTTTTTAATTAAAATACAAAATCAACAATTATTTCGAAAAAATTAAAAAATATACAAAAAAATTATTCTTGATTGGCCTTTCTGATTTGATTAAAAACTCCATTGTTCTCTTTTGTGAATTTATGATTATAGATATCGAGAATTCATATAACCGACCACAACTTGTTTAGGATTAAGAAACCGACGTCTTTGTTGTTGTACAAATAAAGTTTTAATTTTTTTTTCTTGTAAATGTTGTGTGTTAATTTTTTTTTTTTTTTGGAGCTAAAGAATAGGGTTGAAATTATACAGGGATAATGTTCTAAGACATAACTACGCAATTACTGGATTCAAAAGAATTCAAAGACATAACTCCGGAATTCATAAAAGAGAAAAATGTAGCCTTTTTAATCAAATCATAAACCACAATCAAGAATATTTTTTCATAATTTTTTTACTTTTTTGGGAATATGTGTTGATTTCTATTTTAATTAAAAAAATTGAAATAAATATTTTTTTTTATTTTTTGCTTTTTCGGAATAAATGCTGATTTTATATTTTATTAAAAATTTTGAAAAAAATAAAATTCACATATGGGTTGCTTAGGTGGATGACCATGTAAGTAATTTTAATAGAGTTGGACTGTCATGTCAATTTTAATGTAAAAACTAACGGTTGAGGAATATTTTTGGGCCAAAACATAGACGGCAAGAATATTTTTAAGCTATTTCGAATAATTCAAGGATATTTTTGAAACTTATCCGTTTATTTTAAAAAGAAACTTTTCTATTATATGGGGTAGGTAAGAAAAGGGTAATGAGATAGGTAGATCAAAACCGCACTCCATTTTGTGGAACGCTTGTATCAACACCACTAGATAATAACTTCGGTAGCTTATCGTCCAATTTATATCAGGCTATTCAACTAAAATAACTAAAATATCTTAAAATCTTGAATACTATTTCATTGATAGTATTTTGCAAAGGTTTTAAAAAATTTAAAGTTCTCAAGCTTACTCAACTAATCAAATTTTAATTTTGTCATAATTTTTCAACATAGCAATGTTTTAAAAGGCGAGGTCGTGAGATGAGGCATTTTAACTCTGACGAGGCGAGGCGTAAGCCATGAGAAATGAGGCGTTGTCACGACCCAAAACCCGCATTGGTCGTGATGGCGCCTCTCGTGAATACAAAGCCAACCAACTAACCTAACTCGTCTCTTTCAAAATAGTTAAGCATAAATAAACACCAAAAATATGACTTAATGATGTTAATTAACGAAATTACAATCCAACACAGCCCGAATCGGGGTGTCACAGGTCACGAGCATCTATAAGAATGTAATTCCACTTTACAAGTCTAGAAATACACTGAAAATGAATAATGAATAACATAGATAGACAATGGTGTTGCAAATGCTAGTAGTCACCTCGCTAAACCTCTACAACTCTGCCTCCACGCAGCCAATACTTGCTACCGGGCGAATAAATACCTGCAACTGCACGTGAGATGCTGGGAGTAAAGTGAGTACTCCAACTGAGTGAGTAATAAAGGTAAATAATAGCTGAGCAGTAAGAAATCACGTAAAGCAACCAACATGTTGCATAGAAGTCGGTACAATTCTTTGAGAAATAGTGAAAACTGTGAAATCTTTAGAAAAATTCTTGGCTCAGTTTAAATCTCTTTTGAAAATGATCCTTTCAACAATTACGAAATGATTTCAAAATAGTTAGTGTTGATAAGCACGGAAAAATCCGCCCCTCGGGCACAAATACCACTGTGTAACAGGTAAAAAGACAAATAAATATGCAAGATGCGCACATAAAAGTTCGCCCCTCATGCAATATCTCAAAACAGTACCAGCCCCTCGGGCTCCCTCTCTCAGATCACTCTCAGAAAAGTATCATATAGTAACCGTTGCGGCGTGCAGCCCACTCCATTTATTTATCGCCGACGGCGGTCACTAGGGATGTGCAAACTGTGGGAGGGGCCCCTTACGACCTAAGCGCAATATCAAGCCACTTCGTGGCATATAAAACAAGGCCTGAAAGCCTTCTCACATCACACTCGAGGCCCGAAAGCCTCCTCACATAACACTTGAGGCCTGAAAGCTTTCTCACATAACAATCGAGGCTTGAAAGCCTCCTCACATAACACTCGAGGCCTGAAAGCCTCCTCACATATACACTCGAGGCCTGAAAGCCTCCTCACATATACACTCGAGGCCTGAAAGCCTCCTCACAATACACTCGAGGCCTCAAAGCCTCCTCACATCACTCAACATATCCTCACATATGGCCCTCGACCTCACTCGGTCCAGAAAACATCATAAGCCCTTCATGCACCGATAAAAAGTAGTGCTCACCCCAAAAACAGTGAAAAATATCATTTAAGTCTCAAAGTTCAATTAAAACGGTTGAGTTTGTAAAATAGTATAATCAATAGGACGAAGTTCAAGTAGTATGTCAAATAGTAAGGAAACAGTGATAAAATCTCCGAAGGGTTCAAGTAATTGGTACGAAGCCCAACTTTGGCAATCGGCCCAATTCATGATAATATCAAATAAGTTTCAATCAAATACGCGGCAAACTCAACAATTGGTACGGACCAAATTACAATCCCCAACGGTGCTCTATCCCTCGCTATCTGGCGCGCAAGTCACCTCAATACAGCACTATAGTATGCAAATTCGGGATTTTAAACCCTCAGGATATCTTTTACAATCATTACTCACCTTGAACCGGCGAAATCTCTAACTCGCGACGCATTTGCCCCTGAAATCGGCCTCCACGCGTGTCAAATGTATCCAAAATCAGAGCGATACATCACAATATGCTAAGCGAATAAAATCCAAGCAAAAACAATCAATAACGGGCATAAATCCCGAAATTACCAAAACTCGAGCCCCGACCCACTTCTCGAAACTCAATACTTTTTACATCAATAGATTTCTTATTTCGCCACGAGTCTATACATATCAAGAACTCCCAAATCTCAGTTCAAATGACCCATCAAATCCCCAAATCAAATTTCAAAATCTCAAGCCTTAGTTCTTCAATTTTAGGCTTAGTATTCATAAATTTCTAGGTGGATTTCACAAAAAAAAAAAAAAAAATGAGTTTTAAGTTCAAAAATCTTACCTCCAATCGATTCCCCTTGAATCCCTCTTTAATCTCCATCAAGAAGCTTGCAAAATGATCAACCATAGGGGGATGGCTAAAAATCGCGAATGATTTCAATCTCAAGCTCTAATTTCATATGATTTGGCTATCTTTTCATGGATTTCTAGGATGATTCGTCAATAATATCATGTATTTAACTCATAAAAATTACCTCTAATCGATCTTAGTTGATACTCTCTTTAGTCTCCATCCAAAAGCTCTCCAAATTCACTTAAAATGGTAGAGAAATGGCCATTTTCGGGACTTTAAGTCTCCGCCCGGGCCCATTTTCCGCTTATGCGGACAATTTTCCGCTTATGCGGTTCTGACAGCAACCAGATTCCCCCGACACAGAAATGAGCATAACTCCCTCATACGATGTCTAAATTCGACGATTCTTTTAGCTATGGCTCCGAAATTTCGATACGGATCTAATGGTTAAAAAAATTGAATTTGGAGCTCCTTTTATTTATACGGTACCCCTTTATCTTCAAAGAAACAACGTTAAAATATCAAATAAGAGCGTGATCACAATCCGAAACACACCCTAGGCCTCCGGACCCCGACCAATAACACCAACCAGTCCCAAAACACATTACGGAGTTGCTCGAGGCCTCAAATCATAACAAACAATGTTAAATTCATGAATAACACCTCAATTCAAGCTTTATGAACTTTAAACTTTCCAACTTCTATTTCGGATGTTTAAACCTATCAAATCACATCCGATTGACCCCAAATTTTGCACGCAAATCATATTTGACATTACGAACATACTCCAACTTCTAGAATTGGATTCTGACCCCGATCTCAAAAAGTCAATCCTCCGATCAACTCTCCAAAAACCTTCAACTTTCTATCTTTAGCCAAATGGCTTCAAAATGGTCTACAGACCTCCGAATTCACTTTCGATCGCGCTCCCAATTCCAGAATCACTATACGGAGCTATTCATAGTCTCGCAATCCTAATCGGACATTGATAACACTGAAGTGCACTCCAAGCCAAACTTATAAAATTTCTTCTAAAATGCTAACTTCCATAGATGACAAAACACTCCTGGGTTATCCAAAACCCGCTCCGGGCATACGCCCAAATCCGAAATCATCATATGAATCTACTAGAACCTTCAGATCCCGATTCTGAGCTCGTTTACTCAAAATTCCAATTCTAGCTTATTCTTTCAACTTTAAGCTTACGATTGGGAATTCTCTTCCCAAATCACTCTGGAATTCTCGAAATTCAATTTCGACCATGCGTACAAGTCATAATACCTAAAATGAAGTTGTTCATGGTCTCCGACTGCTAAACGGAGCGCTAGTACTCAAAACGACCGATCAGGTCATTACATCCGGATTCCGCGTCTCGCCACGAGTCCGTACATATCAAATTTACCAAAATCGTAGTGCATTTGACCCTCCAAATTTCATATTTAAATCTCAAAATCCTAAGCCCTAGTTCATTAATTTTAGGCTTAATTCCATAAATTTCTAGGTTAATTTCATATAATAATCATGTATTTAACTTGAAAATAAGTATAAACAACTCACCTTTGATGCTTGATGAAACCCACATTAAAATTCTCTCCAAAATCATCCAAGCTAAATGAAAGGAATGAAAGAAATGAGCTAAAACTCGTGTTTAAAACAATCTGCCCAGCCTTCATCGAGTTGTGCCTTGTGTTGTGCAGGTTGTACATCCTCTCAACATTTTTCTCTGTTGTAGACATTATACTAAAATGCCCATAACTCCTTGTGAAAATATCCAAATGACAAACGGTTTAAAGATTTTGAAAGTAGACTCGAAGATCTTTCATTTGATAAGTTGTACAGCATATAACTCTTTATATATTCGGAGATATGAGCTTCTAAAGTGCATTGAAAAATTCTGTCAAAATTGCTCCACTAGCCATTTTCGGTCCATCATACTTCCTGATAGAATATCCAAATCATGAATTGTTTAACTTTCTGAAAACTAGAATGCAAGGGCTACAACTTACATGTTTTACAATTTTTCTGATTCCTTATAGATAGAAAGATATGAGCTTCCGAATTGGACTTCTCGCACCAAATATTTTCTGGTGCATAGTTGAAGCAAAAGAAAAATCTGCAATTTTTAAAAGATGAAATAGTCTGTTTAACCACCCAAAACTCACTCGAGGCCACTGGGACCTCAACCAAAAATCTGCAATTTTATAACATCATTCAAACTTGTTCCAACTTTTACAAAGCTCAAAACAACATCACAACACCAAATTCGCATCTGATTCAAGCCTATGAACTTTGAAACTTCTAACTTCCACATCTGATGCAGAAACACGTCAAAACTAGTCCGAATGACCTCAAATTTTGCAGACAAGTCCAAAATGACATAACGAAGCTACAACAACTCTCAGAATCCCATTTCAACCCTCGGATCAAAATCTCACCTATCAACCGGAATTCGCCAAAATATTAACTTTGCCATTTCAACCTTAATTCTACACCGGTCATCACAAAAATATTTTGGACGCACTCCTAAGTCCCAAATCACCTAACATAGCTATCTGAACCATAAAATTCACGTTTCGAGGCCTCTAACACATAAGTCAATATTCGTTGACTTTTCTAACTTAAGCTTCCTTAAAAGAGACTAAGTTTCTTAAACCTTACCAAAATCATTCTGGAATGACTTCAAATTTTGCACACAAGTCACATTCGACATTACGGGTTTGCCCTAACTTTTGGAATCGTATTCCTACCCGGTATCAAAATTTCTACTTCCGGTCGAATTTTCTCAAAACTTTCAAATTTTAATATTTAGCCAAATGACTTCAAAATACCTCCGGACATCCAAATTCACTTCCGATCGCGCTCCCAACTCCAAAACTACCATATGGAGCTATTCCTAGACTCAGAATCCCAAACAGACATCTATAACACTGAAATGTCTTCCAACCAAATTTATGAAATTCTTCTAAAATACTAACTTCAACAATATACGCCAAAATACTCACGGGTTATCCATAACCAAATCCAGACATACGCGCAAGTCCGAAATCATCATATGAACCTGCTGAAACTTTCAGATCCCGATTCCGAGGTCGTTTACTCAAAATTCTAATCTTAGCTATTTTCTTCAACTTAAGGCTGCCGCAATGAAAATTTTCTTTTCAATTTGACTCCGAATTTCCCGAAATTCAACTCTAACCATACGCACAAGTCAATATACCTGAAATGAAGCTGTTCACAACTTCCAACTGCTGAGCGACGCGCTAGAGCTCAAAATGACCGATCGGTTCGTTACAGATATCCTATATGTGATTTGATAGTATAAAAAGTTCTTTAGAATAACAATATATATAACTTTAAACTCATTAATAAAAACTACTGTACATCGATACCATGGTTAAAATTATTTTCATGTATTTGCTCCCAAAAAAATTGGCAATTTCTCAATCATGGCAGTATATAATATTTTCATATATTTACGGTCGTCTTAAAATACAGGTCTTACGAGTTAGCAGAAATGTCCATGACGCGTTTGTTCAGTTTGAGAATTTTCTAAATGGACAAGCTACTCTATATCAATCTGTTATAGGAATGAATGCTTCCAACGACAATAGCAGTACTTGATTTCCATGGTCTGAATTTGATCAATTTCTCTGCTGCCAGGATATTGGGAGTAAATAATTTTGAGCAATATGGAAAAACATAATTTTGGGCATTAGAGAACGAGAAAATAGGAGGAAATATCAGCATTTCACAAATGAATAGCAAATATTCATTATTCTAACTATTGTTAAGATCCGATTTATTGTTAGTAAAAAACAATAGATATTAAAATGCGATATGTGTCACTCATCCAAATAAAAACTTGAGAAAATGGAGACAATAGGAAATGAAGAGAAGCCAAATCTCATCTTAACATACATCTTTGAGATTCTATTATCTAGAAAGCAGATATGACCGGGAAAGAGGTGACTGGGTTTCTTTTCTAGGCCAAATATATAGGCAATCCATTAAATTTGGCCGATGTTTTATTTTGGCATTAACTCAGTCTTGTTCCAGTTTGGTCCTCCAACCTCATTTCTTTTGTTCCACTTTGACACAAAATATGACTAGATTGCATGTGTGATTTGCCTCACCTTTGTAGGTGCGTGAGAGCCATTTGTTAAGCCAAATTTCATGCTCCCAATGTGGAGGCAGATTTCTGAACAGTCGTTTCCGCTTCTACGGACAAGGGACCGTTTCTGGGTCCTGCTTAAGCGAAAAACCAACCGCTTCTGCGGTTTTCACTTAAGGGAACATGTCCCTCTTCTGCGAACAAATCACTGCTCCTAGAGTCCCGCTCATGCGGAGGTTACCGCTTCTGCGGTTTCTGAGGGGAAGGCCAATATCGCTTTTTGCACTGAGGGAGCCGCTTCTGCGGTTCCCAAACCGCAAAAGCGAAAATACTAGAAGGGTCAAAAATACCAGATGCTACAACACTTGGAAATTTCTTCCGTTAACCACCCGAAATCATCACGAGGCCCCCAGGACCTCAACCAAAAGCACCAATACCACCTAATACCTTATTTGAACTTGTACCAATCCCTAAAATACATAAAACAACACCGGAAATCTGATTACATCAAAGATTCAAGCCTAAGAACTTCAATTTCTAACAAAGCACGTTTTTGAACAAAAACCTAACCAAACCTCGTCCGAATGACCTGAAATTTTGTACACACATCCCAAATGACATGACAGAGCTACAGCAACTTCCGGAATTCCAATTGGGCCTTCGGATAAAAAACTTAGTATCGGACCGGAAACTTCAGAAATTCAAACTTTGGCATTTCAAGCCTAAATGAGCTACGAACTCCCAAAATATATTCCGAACAAGCTCCTGGCCTTGAAATCACCTAACGGGGCTAACGGAACCATCAGATTTACATTCCGAGGTCATCTTCATACTATTCCGATTACGGACTATTTTTCCACTCTTAAGCTCTCATTTAGGGACTAAGTATCCCAAAACACTCTGAATCCTAACACTGAATATCCCGGCAACCCAAAATAGCATAAATACACTTAGGATAAGTAGTTAATGGGGAATCCGGGCGTAAATTCCAAAAATGACCGGCCAGGTCATTACAAATATAGTTTTGTGGTTAATTGAAAGGATCCTCAATTAGCCGTTCCTATTTATTATGTATCTGCTTGAGACAGAGTGCATATTTAGGTAGTTGTTTGAACAACATCACTCCCAGAGTCATAACCAAGGGTTTAGAGGTTGGATTAGAGATAAATATACCTCGAGTGCGATCTAAGTGAGTTGTAATGCGAATCTAGATAGCGTAGCTTGAGAGATCGCGTCTAGTAAATTATCATAATTGCTTGAGAGAGATTTATGATAGTTGGAGAGTTCGTGATTGATAGAGGCAACTAAGTCAAAGCTATAAGAAACATAAAACTAAGAAAATCAACAACGGGGAAAACCATTACCTTAGACCTTTATTCCAATTGTTTACATTTCAAGCATAGTTAGTTTTCAACTATTTATTTATTTTCAATTTTAGTCGCAATCTTTATAATTTATAAAATTGTTCAATCTTTTCTCCTTGGTGATATTAAACAGATACAACTAAGCCTTAG
>JASVEL010005493.1:0-90742 GCA_032618575.1 Nicotiana noctiflora
GACTCCGGACTTTTAGACTGGATTATATTTGCAGCGATCGCTTATCCTTTTTAGGACTAGAGTTGGGCGTGATCACCCTACAACGTCATAGTCAAAGCAAAGGTTCCCTTCTCCTGGTACAACATGCAAGCAGATGATAACCCCAAGAGCAAGAGTTTCAAAGGTACTACTACTACTTCAACTGTCCTGTCTGAAGGGCCAGTTGTGGCAGTAGCTCCTACTGAGCCTACTTCCACCTCCAGAGATATTCCTCCCAGTCCATCCACTTCCACAGCCATTCCAGCTGGCCCATCCATCTTAGCAGGCCTGGAGATTTCATCTTCCTGGGCCCATCCTATTACTGCTCACTCATTGAGCCAAGTCCTTATTAGCATAAACAATTGGATGCAGATTGCCTTATCGAAGTTGTCCACCTTGACCACAACTGTAGAGGCTCAGTCGGCTCCTCCAGCTCCGCAGGTTTCACAGTCGATTGAGGATGCACTCAAGGAGATACTTGACAACTAGAAGAAGATCCTCGACACTCAGGTTGCACATTCAAAGGCGGTTGATTCACATAGCAAGGCTCTCAATGAGATTGCTTGGGAATGCAAGAAGCTAAGGAAGACACGGGCCTCCAAGGAGTCCGTGAAAGAGATACGTGTAGATGTTGACAGATGGAGGGCAGACAACTGCCTTTAGATTTATTGCTTGAGGACCCAATACCAACAGTTCATCCACAGCCGGAGTAGTCTATTCGGCCTCCCAAGAGGAGGATGATGATTCCTAGAGCTGATGATGCTATCATCCAACTGCCGAACCCACCGGAGACTTCCTCCAGTCAGTCACAGGATGTACCAGTTCCAGAGCCTGTCCAGGTCCAGGCCCAGGTTTTAGTAGAAGAGCATTAGACCACTGGGAACCAGTCTGAGGTTCCCGAGCACACAGAGGATCTAGGGACCACACTTAACCCTATGCAGACAGAAAGGCCTTAGGGAATCTTCTATATCCTTTCCTTATTATTTTTTATGCTTTATTTGGACTAGTTGGCATATGGGACAATGCCAACTTTCATTTGAGGGGGTAGGCCCTACTTTTTGCTTCATGGATACATTCGGATGATTGTATATATTTTTGATACATTTCTATGCTTTCTTTATCTTTTTATCGTTGGTTTGTATATAATTTTGCTATTTTGTTACATTTATCGCATTTTTTATATTACTTTGGGTCTGTATATAAAGTATTGTATATTCAAGACCCTCTTGAATATATTTATTCTACTTTCCTTAAATTTTTCATTTTTAGCTTCTTAGTTGTGATTCGTAACTTCTTGTTTTGAAATTTGTAATAAGCCTTAGTTTTCTTAATGCCAAGGTTTTTTCCAAAGGTGGAGTATTGTGTCAACCGGATAGTTCTTCCCAATGATAGATGGCATGACAACCTTCTTAAGGATTTCAGTTTGTTTTTCTTTTTGTTTTTAGTAGTTAGTAGTTAAGGGTGCCTCAAGCAAAGCTTCACTTGGGCGTAGCACATTTGCCTTTGATCTTATGGTCAAAAACCAATTTGTTGTGTTTAGGATGGTGAAAGACGTGACCTTGAGACTCTTGTGTTGGACAATAATCATCAAGTGGTTTTTCGGGACCATTGTGAGCTTAAATCATATCTAAGGTTGTTGTGGCCCCCCAACTCTATGTCTTTAGCAATCCCCTAGCTTGTGTGGTGAGTAATTGAATTGCAGGTCCAAGTCCTGAGCCATTGGTCTAGAACTTTCCCTGAATGTTTATTGAGGCAAAATCCTAGGTGAATTTTGACTTGAGACATAATTATAGGCTCTCCTTGATCCAAAAGATAGTTTGAATAATTCCATAACCTACCAATGATATTATTCCTAGTTAACCCTTTTGAGGTTTAGACCTTACTCTTTTAAGAACCATGATACAAGCCTATAGCCATTCTAAAAAATACACTCTCTTGACAACCGATCATCTTTTTTATTGCTTTTCCTTTTCTTCATTTTTGTGCCTTTTTATCACTTTGTTGTAATCCTCGTCTCTCCGCCCAAACTTATACTTTTGGCATGTACTAAAGGAAAGAGAAAGGCAAAAAGACAAAAAGAATGTTCAATGTGAAAAGGGGATTCAAGAAAAGCAAAGAATGAAAGGCGTGGAAAGTTGAAAAGGAGAAAAAAAAGTTTGAAATGCATAAGAAAGAGTGACAGTGTGTCTCTCTAACCCCTTAGAAAGAAAAGAAAATGACTCAAAGAGTCAAATGAATGGATGCCAAATAAATGAAAAGAAGTGCTTAAGGGTAGATGTGACCCACTTAGACCAAAAAATTCCCTACCCTGAACCATAAGCCTTCACAATGTCTCCACAAAATTTCTATATGATCTTGAGTTGAATGAAGCTTACATTAGTGGATACTTACATAAGGGGTAAGCATATGGTACCTAGAGCCGGACTTGTAACTTTTTCTTGATAGAGATGAGTGAATTCCCATTATCCTCGTTCTGAGTGCCACTATCTTAAAGGTGTAAGATTGTTTAGAGAGAGTTAAGGATATGTGAGTTTGGGTTCCATAATGACCTAAGTAATTGAAAGAGTTCTTTGATGTGTTGAGTCAACTCTTGATGCTCCTATATCGCACTTAATCCATGGTTGATCAAAGAGTAAATATTATTAATGATTTATTTGTATTGCGGGTAATTTTTAGTCCCAATTAGTGCTTGTTGAGGTTGCTTTAGGACAACTAAAAATTTCTTGGATTTTCCCTTAAGAGGTGGGTCTTATTTTGTTTGCTTGAGGACAAACAAAAGCTTAAGTTTGGGGGAGTTGATAATTAGGGATTTTGACGTATTTTATACTCCTTCTTGCTTATACTTTGATCAAATATTCTTACAAAATAGTTCCAAAATAATTACAAGTTGTGCTTGATTGCAGGTTTGATCAATAAAGTGATAAAATATCAAAGATCAGCCCAAAAGGGGTGAAACTTGCACAAGTGTCAAAGAAAAGGCAAGCTCAGGCAGAAAAGGCCCAGTACGGCCGCACACCATTTTGTGTGGTCCACACTGTGAGATTGAGAGAGTTGAATTTTAGGCTTCAAGGCAGTGTGGACACACACCATTTTATGTTGTCCACACTGAAGGAAACACGGCTGCAGTCCATTATCTTGCAGTCCGCGATGTCCAGATTCAGAGAGGGTGATTTTTCAAGTTTGAAGCCTGTGCGGTCCGCAGTCAACTTTGTGTGAACCGCACTAGAAGCCTCCGCAGCCGCGGTCCACTCCGTGTGGTCCGTGGAGCCCAAGTTCACAGAGCCAATTTACAAAGCCAAGCCCCAATGCGGACCGTGGTCCATTTTGTACGGTCCGCACTAACCCTGCTGGGGCATTTTTGTCCAGACTTTTTAGCTTAGTATAATAGATTTTTTTTCTATTTTTAGGGTATCATATATTGTAATACATAAGCTGCACTCGTGGGTCGACTTTTCTTAGCCACTTTGGGCATTTTTACTTACTTTTCATCATTGAATCTTCTTATTTTGTTTAGTAATTAATTAATATGTGTTCATCTTCATCTATTTCTTATTTTTCTTCTTTGAATATGAGTGGCTAGACCCATTAGCTAGGGTTGTGGCTCAACCCTGTGAGCACATGATTTTTGCACTAGGCAAACAAAGATCCAAAATTAAAAATAAAATAATATTTTTGAGTGTAATTGCATGTCTTGTTTGAAATTAAACGCATTTTATGTGTTTAAATAATTAAAATTAGAAAATAAAAAAATATAGGTTAAATACATGCATTTTGAATTAAGTAGTTAAAAGAAAATCAACAAAAATAGCATTAATAGCGAAAATTGGGGGGAAAATAGTAAACAATTGCCAAAAAATATTGGAAAATTAGTGCAAGTAGGAAATTGAATAATTTAAATAATACAAAAGAAAAGAAAATAAAATACAAAAATAAAATACATAAAAATAATTAAAAAATCAAGAAAATACAAAAAATATATGAGTGTAATAAGAATTGGGCCAAAAGAATTACAAAAACAATGGCCCAATCCTTAAGTCCAAAGAGTCCGGTCCAAATTCATTAAGGATAGGTGATCTTAGCCGTTCGTTGCACCAAATCCAACGGCTGAGAACCAATCCTAATTTAATTCAATTAGTTAAGTGTGAGATTAAATCTCAGCCGTCCGTTTGAATTGATTTAATGGTCAATAGCATGGGCTTCATTTGTCACAAAACGTCGTCGTTTTAGTAACGTTGCTGATGGCCGTTGATCTTCATCAAACCAACGGCCCAGATCACCTCAACCTCCCCGACTATATAAAGCTTTGGTTCGCCTGAGACCAGCCATTTTCAAGAAATCCTAACCCTAGCCGCCTCCTTTCTCTCTTCTCCTTCTTCATTCTCTTCCTCACCTTCTTCTGCAAACCCTCGCCGGCCATGGAGGCCACTACCCTCTACGGTGGTCTCCGGCCATCCCTTTCACCTCCCTTCTCCTCTTCTTCTTCTTCTCCACCTTAAACACCCCTCAGAGCCTTGACACCCTAAAACCAAAACCCTATTCTTGATCTGCCGGTCAACGAAACCTACCACCGGTGACCACCAAACTACGAGATCTTTCTCCAAACCAATGCCAAAAGGACCACCTTGGTCCGATCTAACCCCCCCCCCCCCCACAACACTGATCTCCCTCGAATATCCCTAGCTCCCGTCGAATATCCAAAAAGAAGTCGCCGGAACCTTAACTCCGGCGACTCAAACCCAAACCCCTATCAAGATCTAGCCTTTACCCTCACCTGAACACCCCACTCCAAACCAAAACCTCAAAGACTTCACCTTGAAGTCTAAAAAGAAAAACCAGAAAGAAATAAAGAAAAAAAAAAGAAACAAAGAAAAGGTCTAAAAGATACTAAAAAAGAAAAGAAGGAAAAGGGGTGAAAAGGGAAGCTCAGGGGACCGGCCCTGCAAAGCTAAGTCCCCGTACCCTCTTTGTATTTTTACTGCTTTCCTTGTCTGTGTATTTGCATGTTTTCCTTCTGTTTTCATTACTTGAATCTTGTTTGTTTCCCTGTTTTGATTGTTTTTGTTCTTCTTAAAAGATCTATCTTTCATCCTGTGCTTCATCAGTTACTACTAAGGTTTTCTCTAACTTGTTCATTGTTCATATCTTTCTTCTGTCTTATTTGTTTTAAATCATGTTCTGTTTCTTCTGAGTTAAAAATATCTATCTTTCACCCTGTCTTCTTCATCTTCTTGGTTTTGTGATTATCGATCTGTTAGTTTTCAAACAGCATGGTTGTTCCTCTCTTTATGATTCTTTACATGTTTAGTTGTCTAGCCATCGTTATTCATCTCTTATACTAGGATTATCTCGTTTGTTTGGATTTTTGTTCTGATTCTTTGTTTTAAAGACTTGACCTTGATATCTTGCTTCTTCTTTGTCCTCTCTTAGTATTAGGCCTCTCTATCTTGTTGGTTTTAGATATCTTCTTTGAATGTTTAACTTTAGTTCTAATAAGTTTTTAGACTCTCATTCTGTATTAGTTCATCTTTGTTAACTCTCAATAGTTGAATGATTTTTCTCTTCTGGTTTTTTTCATGCTTAGTTTAATTCTAGGATTAGCAATTTGATTCTCATGCCTACTTAAGGTTTTTTACTCTAATAACACCCTCTATGGTCTTTCACATGCATTTTAATGACCATGTTCTCTCTCCTGTCCTTTGGCATGATAGATTCAGGATTCTTCCTTCCATTATTTTCTCCATGTCCTTCTGTTCTTCACCTTCATCTTGGCTGTCATATTCTATATTGAAATTGGGTTGATCTAGTGGGTCTAATTGACATCATTTCTTGTAGATCCTTTTATTCTTATGTCTGATTAGGCCATGTTTAATTTTTTTTGTTGAGTGTTTGTGAGAGTTTAGCTTCTATGTATGTCTTACTCATGAACTTTCAAGGTTTTTGGGGTTTTTCAATGTATCATCTAACATAACTAGTTGTAATTAAGTCTAATTGATATTGATTTATACTTTGCCACATGGAATTGGGTTATGTGGATTGATTGATTGAGATTCAACACTATCAAATTTCCCCTTTCTAAGTTTTAATTAATTGATACACAATGTTTGATCTCATGTGGCTATGTGTGCAATTACATGTTGAAAATGACTGAGTTTGCAATAGTTCTTGTTAGTGTGAGCATATGATTAATACTCATTAACTTTAGGGGATTGGTTATAGCTGTCATAGTACTAAGTTCCATAAAATGGCTAGTTTTAAAATAGGTTTAAAACTGAAAATCAAACAACCATAGGTTATAAGATAATAAGTGACCAAAGAGTGGTCAATTTTGCAAATTGACCAACTCTACAAGGTCCAAGCACACTGGCCCACCTTAAAAAGGCTAGTTGTGCAATAAATTGGTTGAGTCTGCAAATGCAGACTCACCAAGGCTCATTTGAGCCCTGAATCTCAGGTGGCTAGGTCTGCAAAGACCTTAGCCCAGCCTGTGTTCATTTAAATAGGTTAGTTATGTAAATGAGTGGTGCAAGTCTGCAATGTACAGACTCACCAAGGCTCATTTGAGCCCTGAATCATAGGTGGCTAGGTCTGCAAAGACCTTAGCCCAGCCTGTGTTCAGTTAAATAGGCTGATTATGTAAATAATTTGTTAAGTCTGCAAGTTCAGACTTACCAAGGCTCATTTGAGCCCTGAATCACAGGTGGCTAGGCCTGCAAAGGCCTTAGCCCGGCCTCTGTTCATCAACAACAACAACCCAGTATATTCCCACAAGGTAGGGTCTGGGGAGGGTAATATGTAGACATGCCTTACCTCTACCCGAGAGGGCAGAGAGGCTGTTTCCATCGACCCTCGGCGCATGGAAAAAAGGCAAACAAAAACAAAAAATAAAAATCGCATTAGTTACTCCAGCATACACCTCATAAAAATTATCTAAACATAAGATGCATATGTACCATAAAGAAATAGGCATGCAATGATATCAAAACAGTAACTACCAGAAATGACTACCTCTGTTCATCAAATGGGTTTCAATTACCCAAGCCAAGTCTCAACTTGAGACTCGCTAAATCTTAAATAGTTTAAATACAACAATAAAGCAGGCTAGTCCTGCAATTAGTTTAAAAATAGAATAAAAGGTCTTAATTAACTGAAAATGAAACAAAAGAGGCTAAAAGTGAAATAGTTCCTTAAAGTAGAATTGGCCAGTCCTTAAATACCAATGCAAGGACTGGCCATTAGTTAAATAAACCCAAGAATGCTGAAAACCTGACCTAGGTAGGTCGGGTAAATCAGCAAAGTCACTAAGGGTATAAAAGGAAACCAAATTGGTAAAATAGTGAATTACATAGAACATATACGGATATGGGAGTCATTTGTACCCCTAATTTCTGCAATTTTGCAGAGATTAAAGGGTATAATGGTCTCCATAAAAAGGAAAATCAGTAAAAATCTTCAACCCTTAGGGATACTTTGGTAAAAACCTTAAAAGGGAATCAAATAGAACCTTTCAGCACATGCTGGAAGGGATCTTTTAACTGAAAATGGGGTTTAAGTGTAAGTTTAGTAATTTTAAAGGGGGAGAAGTGTGATTTAATCTCATTCTTTCTCCCCAAGAAATCAGCCACTCTTACACCTATAAATACCCCCAAAAAGAGTGAAATAGAGGCTGGCTTTTGATAAGAAAAAGTTGAGAGAAAAAATATATTAATAGCTAGTAGTTTTTCCTGCATTGGAGGTAGCAGTCACTGGTTAAGCTTATTATTGTGTGGATTTTGTGCTCGAGTTTTCGCTTGGATCTCTGTTTGCTATTGCTGTGGTTTTTGTTCGTTGATATTCAATCTCCCACTGTTGCATTTGCTGTTTGAGTCCATTGCTGAATACTTGCCTAATCCCCCTAGAACTCATTGGTTTTCGACTTGCTGATTCAGGTACACTCCTATTCAAATGAAGCTGTAATGGAATTGCTGAAATGAAATGAAGTTCTATTTTTAAATTCATATGATCTCATGTATTTTGTATTTACTCTTTATTAGCTTTAGCATTAGTATAGATCTGTAGTTTAAATCGTGGTATAGTATGTAATAGTGGAAAAACAAAGACAAAAATAGTGTAATAGCTTAATAGTGGTAGAGCAGTGTAGATAGTATATCACTTAGCTTAAATAGGTAAAAAACTTTAAAACATAAGTTAGCTAATCATAGTTTCAAACCATTAATTGTTCTTCACAGTAGTTTCGTAAACCACAATCACATAGCTAACCACATGTCGTGAATCTGCACTTAAACATAGGTAAGATTCGAAGAAGAAAAACGCTAGATCAAGACGTGATTCATCTATAACTGTGCTAATAACTTTGTAATGAACTAAGTCGCAGTAAAATCAGCTGTATAGTCATGCTTATGTCTTTGGATCATTTAGATGTGGGTACTCGAGTTGTATCATTGAGTGATTAGATTGTTTAAATCAAGCTCATATGGTTAATCTGTTTAAGAAATCAAAAATTCAGATTTGAGTAAGTTTTAAAAGGGAAATAATCAGCTGAAGTAACAATTGGAATAAGATTGGCTTTTAAAATATTAAACATGCTAGATTCCTATTAAATCAGTAGTATAACAGTGTAATTGTAAATACTCATCTTATCCTTAGATAATCATTATGCCTTATATATATATATATATATATATATATATATATATATATATATATATATATATATATATATATATATATATATATATATATATATAGTTAAGTAGTCTTTTAATCTCAATTAGTAAGTAACTCAGATGTTAGTGTAAATTCATTAGTAGAGATCGAAGTTGGAAACAATCTGTTAATTCAAGCCTCGTGTACAGTGGATAGTTGTGATACATTGTTAACATTAACAGCTTGTATTGTGATTGTCCCTTTTGATGAATAAAAATGCAATTGAATTCATTCTTAGTGATTTATGTCTGTTCTGTTTTAAGTTTCTTATTTCTATTTTTATTATCGTTGTTCCGATTCAATTTGGGCCCAATATATAACGTGGGCCTAAACCTTGATGCAAGGCCAATTGGGCTGTTGAGCAGAAGCCTGAAGACAGTCTGGGCCTTTGAGGCATGGGCAGGTGTAGTGCTCGTTAAGTACAAACGTAGAGGCCCGGGCCCAAATAAAGCTATGACAATGGCCTGGGCCCAAGTCTAAAATGAAATAATAATATGGCTAAGGAAAAAACAGAAGTAGAATAACATAGTACGTGAGATTGGGACTTTAAAATATAATTGGGACGAGCCTCGCACAACACTAAATAGCGGGGCCCCCTTTAGTAATGAAATAATTTATAAATAGACCCGGGAAGGCTACTAGTAAACTTCATAGCCTCTCCCAAAAGAATTAAAAGCCGATACACTCTATTAGGCACGATTTAATATACCTTCCTTATGAACGAGTGTGCACTTGGTGCAACTCAAATCCTAAATCCCTGCAAAGCCGAAATGTACCAAAAGTCACAGGCGTACTGGTTGTGGTGTGATTCGAGGTGCGTTTTCGCGATGTCGCAATTCTGTAAAATATTAAAGTAAACGCACATACGTATTGTTAAAATCTATAACAAGTCAAACAAGATTCGAGAACGATGATTGAGCGACCGTGCTAAAACCACGGAATTCGGGAATGCCTAACACCTTCTCCCGGGTTAACAGAGTTCCTTATCCAGGTCTTTGTTTCGCGGACTGTAATAACAGAGTCAATTTCCTCGGATTCGGGATTAATTGGTGACTTGGGACACCCTTATTTTCTCAAGTGGCGACTCTGATAATTTAGTAAAAATCCCGAACCGATTGTCCTTTATGTGGAAAAACTCCTTCCTCTTTGTTATTATATCTGTCTCGGGTATTTGAACATTGAGGTATACCCTACGTATCTTTCCAAACGGATCGGTTCAAAAGCCTCTTTTCAGGCGTACATTTTGTGGGGTAGTAAAAAGGAAGGTGTGACAAACCCTACTGTGGATAATTGATGGGTCTTGTATTTTAGGGCTAAATTGATTATGAGTGTTTGTTATTTTGGTTAATTTCATGGTTAATTTCTGAATTAGTGATTGCAAACACTAGTTTGTATTTAGTGACTAGGATTCTTCTTGAGAAAGAGAATCTAAGTCTCCAAAATTGATCCAACAAGAAATTGGGGCGTACTCAAGAAATTGACAGCCCCATTAAATGGTTAAACCTCGAGAGAGTAATACCCAACTTGAACCTTTGTTGCTTATGCAAATTAGCATACCCAATTGGTCTTGAGAAAGTCAATTGGGCAAAATCACTTGAACCACCGAGAGATGTAGAGTGGGTAAATTAGTGCAACAGTTATATCATATTCCCCAAATATGTCGATTATGCCTTAGTTTTAAGTACCCGACATTTGCTCATCTAGGCGGATGTCACTACCCTAGTGCCTTTTAAACCATTAGATATAACCTACAATTTTCAACTCTTAGTTTAATTTACAATTTGTAGTTTGATAAAAGTAAAATTATAGTGCAATTTGGAACATATACGCAATCCAAAACTAAACAGATACTTGATTCCAATTCTAGCTCTGTGTGGGTTCATCCAGACCCAAAATCGGGTAAAAGCTATTGCGACCCTTTCTTGTTACTCATCAGTAGTGCGGAGTTGACAGCGATCACTAACCTATATTCCGATTTGGAAACTTTTTTCTCAGTAGATAATTTGTTAAGAATAGTTCTCCATGTAAGGAAGGAGATCTTGAAGGAAACATCCCTATGCCAAACCTGGTTAACAAAATTATTCAAAATTTGAAGTTTGAAACTTTTTTGAGATATTTATGCAAAAATAAATGCATGCATCTTTCGCCGAATACAGTTAACATAGACTTTTTGAATAGAAATTAACGGAAACTATTTCTTAACCAATAATATGTAGTTGATCTATAATATGTGAATACAATGTTCTAATTTCTCTTTCACTAGTCATAAACAGAAACCAAGGTCAGACAACAGTAGTGGTAGGTTATAATAAAATCAATAATACTCAAAATCAATAAAAGCCTTATGACCATGTCTAAATCTGCTATGCTCTACCAGGGTTATTAGATACCATTGTCACATTGTAATTGGAGTTGAAGCGGTGAACTCAACATTTTAATTTTATGGGTTCAAAATTTCAGGCTTTAATCATTAAACCCATCATTTCGTTGGATTTTTAGGTTCATAGTTCAGTACTTTTAGCAATTTTAATAGATTTTATACTAATAAAATCAGATCCAAGTTAAAGTTATGGATTCAAATGAACCTTATATCATTACTTATATGATATTGTATGTAAATTTTATAACTGAAACATACTACAAAAGCAATTCATCTGGTAAGGAGATTAGTGGAACAGTACAGAGAGAGGAAGAAAGACGTACATATGGTATTTATTGACCTTGAAAAGCGTACGATAAAGTCCCGAGGGAGGTCCTGTGGAGGTATTTGGAGGCTACCAGCATATCGATAGCGTACATTAGGGTGATTAAGCATATGTATGACAATACTAAGGCTCGGGTGAGGACTGTGGGTGGTGACTCGGAGAATTTCCCTGTGGTGATGGGGTTGCACCAGGGATCGGCTCTTAGCCTATTTTTATTTGCCTTAGCAAAGGATGTATTGTCGTGACACGTCCAAGGGGAGATGCCTTGGTGTATGCTATTTGCCGATGATATACTATTGATTGACGAGACGCGAAACGGACTTAACGCAAGGTTGGAGGTTTGGAGACAGACCTTAGAGTCTAAAGGTTTTAAATTGAGTAGAACCAAAACAGAATACTTGGAGTGCAAATTCTATGATGGGACCCATGAAGCAGACATGGAGGTAAGGCTTGATGCTCAAGTTATCCCCAAGAGAGTGAGTTTTATGTATCTCGGGTCTATAATCGTAACAGGGAGATTGGCGAAGATTTCGCACGCATCAGAGTGGGATGGATGAAGTGGAGGCTCGCTTTCGGTATTTTATGTGATAAGAATGTGCCGCCAAGACTTAAGGGTATATGTTATAGAGTAGTGGTTCGACCGGCTATGCTGCATAGGGCGGAGTGTTGGCCAGTCAAGAACTCCTCGTGCAGAAGATGAAAGTAGAAAAGATGGGGATGTTGAGATGGATGTGTGGATGTACCAGAAGAGATAAGATCAAGAATGAAGTTATCCGAGACAGAGTGCCAGTAGCCTTCTTGGAGGACAAGATGCGGGGGTCGAGGCTGAGATGGTTCAGACATGGTAAGAGAAAATGTAGTGATGCTCATGTTCGGAGGAGGGAGAGGTTGGCCATGGAGAGTTTGAGAAGAGGTCGAGGTAGACCTAAGAACTACTGGGGAGAGGTGATTAGACAGGACATGATGTTGCTTCAGCTCACTGAGTGGAGGTCGAGGATTAAGGTAGAAGGCTAGTGGGAAGTTTTTAGTTGCTCACTGATAGTCTTAGTAGCACGCATGCTCCTTCATATTCTTAATTAGATTTTTATTACGTTATGTGGTTTTGTTCGCCTCAGGTATTGTATTCTCTGTTGCTATTATTTGGTACTATTTATTCTTTATCTCTCCCTGTCACACCTCCTTTTTACGCACCCGCGGGAGCGCGAGGGAGTTTTTCCAATTAAAGGACAATCGAAACGGGATCAATTTATTTAATTCAGAGTCGCCACTTGGGAAAATAATGGTGTCCCGAGTCACCGGTTTAATCCCGAACCGAAGAAATTTATGACTCTGTAATATAGTTTGCGAAACTAGAAACCTGGATAAGGAATCCTGTTAACCCGGGAGAAGGTGTTAGGCACTCCCGGATTCCGTGGTTCTAGCACGGTCGCTCAACTGCAATTTTTCTTTTATCTGATTTCTTTATATATTTTAACTATGTGCTATTAATGTCCCCCTTTTTAATTTTAGAAGAATTGCGACGTCACGAAAACACATTTCGAGTCACACTGCAACCGGTACGCCTGTGACTTTAATGCATTTCAGTTTCGCCGAGAGTAAAGATTTGGGTCACATAAATGCGCACCCGTGTTTAGGAAAGTATTATATTAAAGTCGTGCCTAAAGAGTCTATCGTGTTAACTTTGGGAAAGACCGTGAAATTCACTAAACGGTCTTCCCGAGTCTAAGTATTTTATGGCAATTTATTTGAGGGCCCCGCAAATGTGTATTTAGT
Source organism: Nicotiana noctiflora (assembly GCA_032618575.1). NCBI lineage: Eukaryota > Viridiplantae > Streptophyta > Magnoliopsida > Solanales > Solanaceae > Nicotiana > Nicotiana noctiflora. The sequence continues at coordinate 13,200 of JASVEL010005493.1, forward strand.
GCGGCGAGGCTCATCTCACTTTTATCAGAGGCCAATCCTATCATGACTATATTTTCTATTTATTCCATCTAATGGTTTTAAATTGAAATGGAATTTATTCCATCTAACGGACTCTAATTGAGATGTTTTCAAACGAAAACATCCCAATTAAATTTTATTAGACTTCATTTTCCTTTGAATTTGAAGAAAAATCCCAATTTTGAATTTTAGGGTTCATACGGCCGCTTTTGGGATTTTGGGTTTTCCGATTGGATTCGAACAAAACCAAAGGTGATTTGGGTGTGAGGGCGGTCTGGAGGTGCTAGGGTACGAATTTGGGGGTGTTTGGTGTAGGTTGAGTTTGGACTCGAATCTTCGATTGAAGATTCGAGAAGCTAGAGAGTGATTCGAGGTAAATGGTTCATGGATTTGGAATGGGGGAGTCGAGATGGTCTTAGGGTGTAAAAATGGGGGGCTTTGGCCTACCGGAACCGCCGCGAGGCGATTTCCGGTAGGCGGAAGGGCGGTGGAGGCACGGCGGTTTCTGATCGTCTCTGGGAGAGACGAAGAGGGGTCTGGGAGAAATGAAACGGGTATGGGGGTATTGGGGCTTCCTTGGTATGTTTAAAATTAGTGAATTAATGTGAGCCGTAGGATCAAATGATCTGAACGGCTCGGATTAGCTGATGGGTAGGGGACGGGGTCGTTTGGCCTCAATACGGGGTCGTTTGGCTTAATGAATGATTGGGTTGAGGGGCTGGTCCGGATTAATTATCTTGGTCGTTGGATTGACTTAATCCAACGGTGCAGATCAGGCGTTACACAAAAGGGGTGCATGGGCCTTGTATTGGGTAATGATCTGTTTTGGGCTTAATTTTAATTTAAAAACTGGCCCAATCCGATTTTCTTTCTTAATTTCCAAACAAATTCTTTCCCTTCTTTATAATTGAACAAAAATTCCTAGTTAATTTGTAAAATCACTGAATAAAACTACACAAATATCAACATTTGAACAACAATTAACATGTTAACTAACACATAAAAATCATGTCCTACAACTAAACTTAAACATTAAATGTAAAAATGCATATTTTTGTTATTTTTTCATTTTCGTGAAAACGACTTAATTACTCTAAAGCACGAACATGAATTTATATATAATAATGCACATGATGAGAGAAAAATAATGCAAGAATCACAAAAGTCACGCACAACACAAAAACTATTTTATTTTGAATTTTTTGGGAGTAAATCTTACGTAGGGCAAAACTCACGTGCTCACAGCTGCCCCTCTTTGCGCGGAAACATGAAGAGTTTTCGTGCAAAGATAAGTGAGCGGATACGAGCGATTTTTTGCCCGTTCAAGCACTCCGTATGAAGCATTTTTTGGAAGAGTTTGACCGAACCTTGCTTCAAAGGTCTCCTACATATCCCTGGTAAAAGGGAATCAGGTCAATGTAGTTCGGGAAGTTTTGGTAGCTGGGACTACCATGATTGTTGTGATCTTGCTGTTACTACTGTTGCTGCTGATGCCACTGCTTCACTGATCTCCTTATTACACCGTGCTAAACGAAAAATAAGAAGCTAGACTAAGTTACCGTATTGCAAATTCTTATCTATCTTTTCAACTTGATCTTGTCATGTTCCTTGCCATCCTGCTGGCTCTGATGTTTCTTCACATGCTTCTTCTCCTCTGATAATTGTTATCTCGGCCTATCTTGATAGCCGAACTCCGACCATTGGTCCCTTCTTCGTGATCTCCGAACTATTCTCCTTCGAAGTCTGAACCTGTCTTTCTGATCCTTGCTGCCTTCCTTTTGATTATGAACTTGAATTCATGCTGGGGACTCCCGTCATACTCTACCGCTTTCCTCAAACAACTTCAAAATAAATCGCCACTCCATTCTTCAGGCGGGCTCCCTGACTTCAACTACAACTTTAAAATAAATCGCCACTTCATTCTTCAGGCGGGCTCCCTGACTTCAACTACAACTTTAAAATAAATCGCCACTCCATTCTTCAGGCGGGCTCCCTCACTTCGACTACAACTTCAAAATAAAATCGCTACTCCATTCTTCAGGCGGGCTCCCTGACTTCAACTACAACTTCAAAATTAATCGCCACTCCATTCTTCAGGCGGGCTCCCTGACTTCAACTACAACTTTAAAATAAATTGCCGCTCCATTCTTCAGGCGGGCTCCCTAACTTCAACTACAACTTTAAAATAAATCGCCACTCCATTCTTCAGGCGGGCTCCCTGACTTCAACTACAACTTTAAAATAAATCGCCACTCCATTCTTCAGGCGGGCTCCCTGACTTCGACTACAACTTCAAAATAAAATCGCCACTCCATTCTTCAGGCGGGCTCCCTGACTTCAACTACAACTTCAAAATTAATCGCCACTCCATTCTTCAGGCGGGCTCCCTGACTTCGACTACAACTTTAAAATAAATTGCCACTCCATTCTTCAGGCGGGCTCCCTGACTTCAACTACAACTTCAAAATTAATTTTTTCTGATCCTTGTTGCCTTTGAAGTTTGAACCTATCTTTCTGATCCTTGTTGCCTTCCTTTCGATTATGAACTTGGATTCACGCTGGGGATTTCCGTTGCACTCAACCGCTTTCCTCAACCAAATTCAAAAATAAATCGCCACTCCATTCTTCAGGCGGGCTCCCTGACTTCAACTATAACTTAAAATAAAATCGCCACTCCATTCTTCAGGCGAGCTCCCTGATTTCAACTACAACTTCAAAATTAATCGCCACTCCATTCTTCAAGCGGGCTCCCTGACTTCAACTATAACTTCAAAATAAAGTCGCCACACCATTCTTCAGGCGGGCTCCCTGACTTCAACTACAACTTCAAAATAAAATCGCCACTCCATTCTTCGGGCGAGCTCCCTGACTTCAACAATAACTTCAAAATTAATCGCCACTCCATTCTTCAGGCGGGCTCCCTGACTTCAACTATAACTTCAAAATAAAATCGCCACTCCATTCTTCAGGCGGGCTCCCTGACTTCAACTACAACTTTAAAATAAATCGCCACTCCATTCTTCAGGAGGGCTCCCTGACTTCAACTACAACTTCAAAATAAATCGCCATTCCATTCTTCAGGCGGGCTCCCTGACTTCAACTATTAATTAAATAAGTGATGACCCTTTGGGTCGTCACAGTTTCCTGTACCATTTTCTTCTTCCTGCATCGTCTCTTGGGACAACCTTTTCTTCTGAATTACCTTGTCTTGGAATTTCTTTCCCACGAGGTCATGTTACTTTTCTTTTGGCTGCTGGGGATGATGCTGCTGGGGAAGTATTCTTTGCTTCATCTTTTTCTATTTCCTTCACCCTTCGTTCTCTCTCGGACTTGCCGGGGGTTGAAATGTCATTAGCTGGCGGGGGATGCCTTTTCCCTTTCCTTCTTCCCGGACCTCCTCCGGGACTCACGCCTCTGCTTCCTTGAAAACTTATGGGATATAATGATGCTGGGGGAAATCTCGAAGTTAATGTTTCATTTTCCCAACACCTGCTGGGGATGATACCAGGCTCAAAGACCACCCGCTCGTGTTGTCTGGCCTCTCTCAAAACTATCCTGCTCAGTACTGGTATTTCGCGATATCTCGTTATCCTTATCCACTGGGTATTTGTTTTCAAGAAAATTTTCGCAATGGGAGAAAATTTTCTGTCCCAGTTTGATGACCTTCTACGCGGCATGCTTTTCCGCCGACGACCCTCTTTTCCTGCTTTAAATCAAAGAAAAATTGTTAGTTTCAAAATGCAGCGAGTGGTCGTGCCACTCTTGTTGGGGGCCATTTTCCTTTTCTCTTTCAGCTGCCTGGCCTCCCTTGAACTTTTGGGGACGACGTTGACGCTTGCTGGGGATGATGCTCTTTCCACAGATGGTTTCTCATCTCTCCCTTTTATTCCAACCTTTAGTTTGATCCGACCCTTTTTAGCCGGTGATCTGTTGTGAGACATCATCTTCTGGACGTGCAATATGTGTCCATCATACTCCATAATTCCCGTGAACCTTCCAATCAACCTATCATTCCAATCTTAATATCGGAACGACTTTTGCCTTATTACCTCGTTCCTCGCCTATTCATTTTCATTGTACCGCTTTGGGAGACTTGGTAGTAAGCTTCGAAAAATCAATTTTCGAAAACGAAAGAAAAGAAAAAGAATGCTGACCGCAAATGACAAAAGAAAGGGAAAACTTTTCTGAACTCAAAAATAGGAAAAACTTATATGAATGTGTGACTGATCCAATGGTTATGCCGCGCCTTTGAGATTAATCTACCCAGTCTATTTATGTCAATCATTTTCTGATGGCCGTGTTTTGCTAGAAGTAAACGAATGTCCCAACCTTGTCTCATGCAGACGCCTTGTAACCATCTCGTCTCGCCACCTCATAGTGCCCTTCAAAGGGTTTTCACTAATGAGATTCTCTCATTTCTCTCGACCTCCCATCGCCTTAGGGTGCCTGTAAAGGTTTTCACCGTAAGACTCTCTCATTTTATTTCTCTCAGCTTTCTTCGCCTCAAGGTGCCCGCGAAGGTTTTCACCATTAAGGCTCTCTCATTTTGCTTTTTTTTTTTTTTCCAGGCTGGGGTATCGCCCACGAGATTCCCTCTAAAGCATTATCCCTTTTCGGCTTGTGCATCCTGGATTCAATCGAGGATCGGAGTGTCGCTTTTTGTTTTCATTCGCATGACTTGGCCTTTCTCAAATACTGATCGAGAGGTCTTTTTCGGTCATTAATGTGGTTTTTTTGTGCGCCGGGCTAAGGAAAAGAGGTTTCACCTCGACGGTTGGCTCATTACAACTTTCGGAATCCATACCATCTTTTCAAACGAAACAATGACTTCTGCCCCAGTTTTGTTGCTTGGGGAACCTTTGATTTTTTTTTATTTTTTTTTATTTTTATTATGACCGAGCCGTGTGGCGCCTACATATCCTTCTTGAGGAATCAGGTCAAACGTAGTTCACTTTTTCTTGTGTCTTTTCTTTGTGTCGTTTTCTATTTTGTTGCACATCTTCCTCGATGATTCCGAAAGAGGGTATATGAAAGAATAATTAAGGCTCAAAGGGGAAAACAAGGGTGAAGTGTTTGGGTAGTAGAAAAATTGCCTCTGTCATTTCATTCTCCGAAAAATGCCAAATACACACAAACGAAACCAAATGTTGACAAATACATTAAAGAATTACACGTAATATCTTTTGACTGCATCGGAATTGATAGCCATATCGATGCACCTTCCTTCGATATCAGTTAGACATAGAGCGTCGTTGGATAATACTCTAGTCACAACAAATGGTCCCTACCAATTTGGAGCGAACTTGCCTTTCGCTTCGACCTGATGTGGTAGAACTCTCTTCAGCACATGTTGTCCCACTTCAAATTTCCTGGGACATACCTTCTTGTTATATGCTCTCGCCATTCTCTTTTGATACAATTGGCCATGACATACTGCTGTCAATCTCTTTTCATCGATCAAGCTCAATTGCTCTAATCGGGTTTTGACCCACTCATCATCGTCAATCTCAGCTTCAGCGACAATTCGGAGGGATGGAATTTCAACTTCTGCGGGTATTACTGCTTCAGTCCCGTACACCAACAAGTAAGGAGTTGCACCTACCAAAGTCCGGACGGTAGTGCGATAACCCAACAGTGCAAATGGTAACTTTTCATGCCATTGCCTAGACCCTTCTACCATCTTCCTCAATATCTTCTTTATATTTTTGTTTGTTGCTTCAACCGCACCATTTGCTTTGGGACGATATGGTGTGGAATTTCGGTGTAATCTTAAACTGTTGACATACCTCTTTCATCAATCCGCTGTTAAGATTTGCACCGTTATCTGTTGTCACACCTCCCTATTTACTACCCCACACAATTGCTTAAAGCGTATAAATACACTTGTAGGGTATACCCCGACGCTCAATTACCCGAAACGGATAAATTAACGTAAGGGAAGGAGTTTTTCCAATTTAAGGACAATCGGTTCGGGATTTTATTGAAGATTAATCAGAGTCGCCACTTGGGAATGACAATGGTGTCCCAAGTCACCGGTTAATCCCGAATCCGAGGAATTTTGACTCTTATAAATGTCCGCGAAGCAGAGATCCGGATAAGGAACTCTGTTAACCCGGGAGAAGGTGTTAGGCACTCCCGGATTCCGCGGTTTTTAGCACGGTCGCTCCACTGTCGTTCTTGACTTTTGTTTGACTCAATTATAAGTTTTTACAACATAATGTGCTTTTTGCATAAATATTACTTTTAAAGAATTTGCGACATTGCGGAAAACACACCTTGAGTCATACCGCAACCAGTACGCCTATGACTTTCGGTATATTTTGGCTTTGCCGAGATTTGGATTTGAGTCGCACCAAGTGCACACTCGTTCATAGGAAAATATATTAAAATCGCGCCCTAAGATAGTCTATCGGCTTTTAACTTTGGGGGAAGCTATGGAATTCGCTATTAGCCTCTCCGATTTTACCATATTATCTTATTACTAAATGGGGGCCCCGTTGTTATTCGGGCGAGGCTCGTCCCAATTTAATTTATTAAAAGTCCAATCCTATTTTGCGTGTACTACATTTGCTATATTATTTTTTGCCTTAGACGATTTTGTATCATTAAACACTCTAGGCCCGTCGAATTTTATTATTGGGCCTAGGTCTTGGAACGATCATCAGCTTAATGCCAAATGTACCCAGGCAGTCTTCAGATTCATATTTGGGGCAACCAGTCGAGTAACACCATGGTTCAGGCCCATATCGTAAGTTAGGCCCAAAACCAACAATAACAGAGAAAGCAAAAGAGTATACACATTTGAACTCAAAGAAAGAATCAAATTTCATTTTTTATTGATCAATTAAAGAGAAAAGTCATAATACAAATTGGGAAATAAAACTATCTACTAACAGAGAATTTACAAGACTATTTCTATTTTTTGATTTTCAATAAAGAACCTATACTAAACAGTGGATCAATTACTAGCTGAGATCAGTGAGTTATTTAACTCTATATATAGACGAAATGATATGGGTTACTTATAGCTATACTATATTGCTAATGACTAATCGTATGAATTAAACTTATGGATATGTATATACAACTATTGACTCTAATATGACTTAACTCAAATTGTATCATAAATCTAATTGCCCATTCTTCTAACTACACCCTCTCCTTTTGATTGGTTATATGACCTTATGACTATGTTTAAACACTGATTTGAACACTGGACCAAACCCATTTTAACAGCCAATTTCACTCCTCTTTTAAACTTACTCAAACACTAAAATTAATTAACGAAACAGATTAACTAAATGAGCTTAGTATTACTAATGTATGAATTGATTAGCTCTGGTTTTAATAGTATTCCTATTTAACTAAGTGATGAGTGATCTACGAGATACTACCATTACACTACTGATTTCCTCATGAATTTCGTTACCAGATTGTTAGTCTTGCAGGTCTTATTAATTAACTTATATTTTAGAGCCTTTACCTAATTAAACTAAGTGGTAAACTATCTACATTATACTACTACTATTACTAGCTATTACATATTTTGTTTCTGTTTTCATTCTACTACAGGCTTCACTACATGACGTTTAGATCTAAACTACACTAAGCTATCAATCAAAGAAGTAAATTGAACTACAGCAGATCAGTTAATTTCAACATCCTGAACTTCATTCCATTGTTTGAGCTTTAACAATTACATCTTCAGTGAACAAGGGAATGTACCTGGTTCAGCAAAATGGTAGCCAATGAGTTCTAAGGGAGAAGGAGTAAGCAATAACCACAGCAAATCCAAACAGCCAATGCAACAGGAGAATGAAGTGCCAAACGAATGAGACCAAATAGCAATCAATAAACAGGAAAACCAGTAGAATCAAGACAGAACTCCAGACCCAGATTCGAGCAGAAAACCTCAAAATCAGAAGAGAACCAACAAGTTTTTGCTCAACAAAATCGTGAAGTCTACTGTTCTATTGCTATTTTAACTCTGAAATTTTATGGTATAAAACTAGTAGAGAATGAATTCAGAATTACTCCATGTTCCAACCCCCCTTCAGCTCTTTTTGAAGGTGTATTTATAGCTAACCTAAGGCTGAAACTTGGGGAGAAAGTTATGGGATTTTATCCCACTTCTCCCCCTCCTAAAATTATCCAACTTACACTTAAGCCCCCATTTCAGTTACCAGAAATCCTTCCAGCATGTGCTGGAAGGTTCTAAAGATTCCTTTTTATGGGTTTTTACTAGTATGACCTTAGGGGTTTGAGATTTTTACAGATTTCCCATTTTTAGGAGACCATTATACCCTTAAATCTCTGCAAAATTGCAGAAATCAGGGGTATGAATGACTCCAATACCCTTTTAAGTCTTAAACTATTACTGTTTTACCTTTTAATTCCCAATTGTGCCCCTAAGGGCACTGCTGATTTACCAGCTTACCTAGGTTAGATTTTCAGCTTCTTTTGAACCTATTTAACTAATAGCCAACCCTGGCATTAGTATTTAAGGGCTGGCCACTTCTATTTTAAGAAACTATTTCAGCTTTAGCCACTTTTAATCTAATTCCAGTCAATTAAGACCAAATTATTCCAAATTAAAGCTAATTGCAGGACTAGCCTATTTTATTATTGATGTTAAACTATTTAAGAACTGGCCAGTCTCAAGTTGAGACTTAGCTGGGCTATTAAAGCCAATTACTGAATAGCTGGGCCCAAAACCTTTTGGCCACTTTGCTGTTCAGGGCTCAATATAGAGCCTGGGCCAGTCTGCATTTGCAAACATAGCCCTTTTGCACAACCAGCCACTTTTAAAGTGGGTTGTGTGTTAGTGCCTTATAGAATAGGTCAACCCTTTGCAAGGTTAACCATTCTTAGGCCAATTATTTAACTTATAGCCTAATTATGCATTTTCAGTTTTAACCTATTTAGGAACTAGCCATTTATGGAACCTAGTACTACAGCTATAACCAATCCTCCTAAAGTACGAAAGGCATTTAACAGTATTCATACTAACAATAAACCTAATGCAAACTCAGTCATTTTTGACATTCAAATGCACACATAGTCATATAAAACCAAGCAATGTTTATCAATCAATTAAAACTCAAAAGGCAGGTTTGATAATGATGAATCTTAATTAATCAACTCTCATGACTCAATTTCATATACCAAAGTGTTAATTAACATCAAGCAGACCCAATTGCAACCAATTCATGCTAGATGATTCATTGAAAGGCCCAAAGCATACTCAAGATTCATGAACATATAGGTATGAAACATGACTTATTTTAAACAGGAGAGAAATGAACCTTGGCAAAACAATATGAGAATGGTATTCAACCAGACTTACTAATTTAAAGCTTTTCCAAATACTAACCTAAACCTAATACAAATGCATGACAGATAACATGAAGGAAGGAAGAACATGGAAATGAAGAAAAGGAAAATATGGAGAAACAATGAAGGAGAAACCTAAATCTATCATGTGAGGGCGACATGAAGAGAAACAGACCCAGATTGGCATACTTATTCAGCAAATAAAAGCATATGAGAGGTGATATGACATGAACACAAATAAGACCACCAAAATGTGAGCAAAGAAGTGAACCCCAGATTAAACACAGGATAACTTGATATAAGAGATGAATAGAGATAGCCAAGCTTTTACTAAGACTAAACATACGAAGATACAGAAAGAGAAACAGTCGAGATATTGCAAGCCAACAAAAGGTAATCTAATACAAAGCTGAGTGACAATGCAAGACAAACAATTAAACATAGTATCAGAATCAAAACATGCAAGCTGACAGAAGAGCTATTGAAAACTAACAAGGTGAAGTAACCTAATACTAACAGAGGTCAAAGAAAAAGAGAGACATCCAAGTCAAGTCTTCAAAATAGAGAAACAGATCACAAAATCCAAACAAACAGATAAACCTTAATGAATAACAATGACTAAACAACTAGACATGTAAAGAATCATAAAGAGAAGAGCAGTCATGCTTGTTGAAAACTAACGGATCAATAACCACAATACCAAGAAGATGAAGAAGGAAATATAGATTTTTTAACTCAGAAGAAACAGAATATACATAGAACCCTAGTAATAAACAGTCAAAACAGGACAATAAAAAGATGATCATAAAACCCTAATACTAAACAGGATCTCAAAAGAACAAGTTAAAACATACGAAATCAAGCAAAGAAGGCATGAAACAAAGAAAAAGCTAAGATAAGAATCTATGTCTATCAGAGAAGTATGCAAAGCAAAGCTCTAGAACTAACATGACGAAAAGAAACAAAACAGACACTCACAGGCATGCAAATACACAAATCAAACAAAAACGCAGAATAAAGCATAAGAAAACAGATAGGGGTCAGGGACTTAGCTCGCAGGGCCGGTCCCCTGAGCTTCCTATCTCTTCACTCTTCTCACCCTCTCTCAAACTCTCTCTGACTCCTTTTATTCTCTTTTCTTGTTTTCTTTTCTTTATTCTTTTTTCAAAACTCTTTTTTTTTTCCAATTTTTCTCTGGTTTTCGTTTTAGGCTAAAAGATGAAGCCTTTCTGGGTTCTGGGTTTGAAGAAGGGTGTTTGGGTGTAAAAAGACAAGGTCTTGGGTGTTTTAAGTTTGGGGGTCGCCGGATTTAGGGTTCCGACGACCCTTTTTCGGATATTCGAAGCGATTGGGGTATATTTGAAAGTGAAGAGTGGTATGGTTGGGTAGATCATGGGACGGGGATTCTTTTGGCATTGGTTTGAGGCGGATCCTCATTGTTTGGGTGGTCACCGGCGAGGATTCCGGTGACCGGGACTTTGAAGAACAGGGTGTTTTTTCTGGGTTTTGGGTGTGTTATGAAATGAAGAAGAGAGAAGAAGAGGGGAAAGGTAAGAGGAGGCCGGCGACCACCGTAGGAGTGGTGGCCGCCATGGCTGTTGAGCCTTTGAAGAGGGTGAAGATGAAGAGCATCAGAGGCGGCTAGGGTTTGGGCTCTTAGAGAAATGGCTGGGGTCTTCAGACATAAGCCTTTTATAGGCTAAATGTCGCATGAAATCGTGGCCGTCCATTCGATGATGATCGACGGCTCTCGCATGCGTTACTAAACGACGCCGCATCGTCGCTTATGAGGCCAAGAGCCTCTTCCGTCGGATCATATGAATGGACGGTTGAGATCACCCTTACCTTAATTAATTTTAAAAACAACTAGCTAATTATCTGGGCCATTGGATTGAACTAATCGAACGGTGAGAGATGAATCTCACCACTCACTCTATTAGATACCGTGAGATTAACCTTCAACCGTTGGATTAACTTTGATGAACGGTCGAGATCAACTCCTGGAAGGCCTGGACCGGATATTACCTTGGGCCAATGCACTTGGGCCATCCAATTCCTATCCCTTTGGCCCAAAGCAATTATACACAATGTATTTCTTTTGTATTTTCTGATGTTAATCAATTTTTATGTATTTTCTTTTATACTTTTTTTTTCTTTTCTTTTATGGAAGATTATAAAACCTAATTTCCTACTTACTCTAATTATTTAGTATTTTTTGCAATTTTCTACTATTTTTTCCTAATTTCTATTACTTAACACTATTTTTGCCATTTTTCTTAAAATCTAACTAATTACATAGCCTATTAATTTCCTAGCCTATATTTTTTTGATTTTTCTTTTAATTTCTACTTATTCAAACTCCAAAAATATAGCTAATTCCAAACAAAGCAAGTAATTGCACTCAAAAAATATAATTATTTTAATTTTGGAATTGTTTGCTCGGTGCAAAAATCATGTGCTCACAGCTGCCCCTCTTTGCTCGGGAACACGAAGAGTTTCAGTGCAAAGACAAGTGAGTAGTAATGAGAGATTTTTGCACATCGGCACATTCCGTGAAAGCATTTTTGAAAACCTTTTGACCGCACACCCTGCTTTAGAGGTTGCCTACATATCCTGGGCTAAACAGGAATCAGGTCAGTGTAGTTCGGGAAGGTCTAGCAGTTTAAAACTACCAGACTCACTGTTGCATTGACACTGTTGAGACCTGCTGACTTACTCCTTATTACACCGGGGGAAATGTAAAATGAAGAAGCTATTCTAAGCTATGATCCTACAATTACAATTGTTCCTAATCTAGCTTTTGCTCTTCTTCCCTTTCCGGTGATGCAGAATCTTCCTTTTTGTTGATTTTCTTTGATGCTGACTCTCTTTTTTTTGTTGATTTTCTTGTTTTTCTTGTTGACTCTCTTTTTGTTGATTTTCTTGTTTTTCTTGTTGACTCTCTTTTTTGTTGATTTTCTTGTTTTTCTTGATCTCGAGCCGAACCTGCTCAAAACAAAACAACAAACTACCTCTTTTTTTCTTTTTTCTCGCCTGCTGGGCTTTTAACTGTATGAACCATGATGTGCAAAAAATATTCCCGTATTGAAGGTGGGCACCTAACCGAAATTTAAACGTGCAATGCGAATGCGTAAAAGTATTCCCGTATTAGAGGTGGGCACCTAACGTAAATTAAACGTGCAATGCGATGCGTAAAATATTCCCGTATTGAAGTGCGGGCGCCTAACTGTAATTTAAACGTGCAATGCGATGCGAAAAATATTCCCGTATTAGAAGGTGGGCACCTAACCGAATTTAAACGTGCAATGCGATGCGTAAAATATTCCCGTATTGAAGCGTGGGCACCTAACACAATTTAAACGTGCAACGCGATGCAAAAAAGTATTCTCGTATTGAGGTGGGCACCTAACAGAATTTAAACGTGCAATGCGATGCGGAAAAGTATTCCCGTATTGAAGGTGGGCACCTAACAGAATTTAAATGTGCAATGCGATGCAGAAAATATTCCCGTATTAGTAGGTGGGCACCTAACCGAAAACGTGCAATGCGATGCGTAAAATATTCCCGTATTGAAGGTGGGCACCTAATGAATTTAAACGTGCAATGCGATGCAAAAAAGTATTCCCGTATTGAAGGCGGGCACCTAACAGAATTTAAACGTGCAATGCGATGCAGTAAAGTATTCCCGTATTGAAGGTGGGCACCTAACTGAACTTAAACGTGCAATGCGATGCAGAAAATATTCCCGTATTAGAGGCGGGCACCTAACGAATTTAAACGTGCAATGCGATGCAGAAAATATTCCCGTATTAGAGGCGGGCACCTAACAGAATTTAAACGTGCAATGCGAATGCGTAAAAATATTCCCGTATTGAAGGTGGGCACCTAACAGAACTTAAACGTGCAACGCGAATGCAGAAAATATTCCCGTATTGAAGGTGGGCGCCTAACATAATTTAAACGTGCAATGCGAATGCAGAAAAATATTCCCGTATTTGAAGGCGGGCACCCAACGTAATTTAAACGTGCAATGCGATGCGTAAAAATATTCCCGTATTGAAGGTGGGCACCTAACAGAAATTAAACGTGTAATGCGAATGCAGAAAAGTATTCCCTCAGCCTGAGGACTGGGGAGTGGATTTTACAAGATGTTACCTTCCTCTTTTTGGTATTTTCTTTTTACCAACTTATCTCTTGCCTGTGAATTTCTCCACTTATTCGACAGACTTTCTCTTTTTGGTATTTTAAATTTTCCACATTGGTCACATTCACTTTAAAGTGATTAGTGACAATTTGTTCCCTGCATGAAACAAAATTTATTAGATATAAACTGCTGGCAACTGGCATCTGCCGTCCCCACTTCTTATTGCTTCCTTTGCTTTTGCTTTCTCATGTTGCATGGCTTTCGACTTCTTGTCCCTTGCCGACTCTTTTTGTATTTTTCTCATTTCTCCATTTTTGTTTTGTTTTCTTTTTCTTTGGCCATGTTTGCCAAGCTTCTTTATTCCTTTCTCCAATCTTCTATCCTTTCTGATCCAGTGTTATTTCAACTTCCGTTATCAGGAGCTGGTAGTTAGCTCTCAAAAAGGGTAAACAATGAAATGCGGAAGAAATGAAAGAAAGGTAAGGGTATTTTGGAGAGATGACAGAACTTATCTGGGTATTTGCTGGCTGATTCCGCTGACCATGCCATGTATTTAAACTCTGACCCAGTTCGTTCCAATCATTATTCTGACTCTGAATTGCCTTTGACCCAAACCGATACTCTTTTTTGTTGCCTTTTCTCTTTTTGATAGTCCTCACGATCGCCTTACGGTGCCTCGAAAGGTTTTCACCAATAAGACTCTCTCGTTTATTCTCTCAACCTCACAATCATCTCACAGTGCCGATTAAGGTTTTCACCGATGAGACTCTCTCATTTTATTTCTCTCAACCTCACAATCGTCTCACAGTGCCGGCTAAGGTTTTCACTGATGAGACTCTCTCATTTTTTATTTTTTTCCATTTTTCCCTTTTTGTATTTTGTTTTCTGTACCACGGGTATTATCCGATGCTTCGCTCTTCCTTCGTTGTATTCGTTATCATTTCAAAATTGATCAGAAGGTCTTTCTTTGGACTGTAACGTGGCTTTTGGGTAGGTTAAGAAAGAAAGATATAAAAGGCTCAAAATTTCAACGAGGGTTATAAATATTTACAACTCTCGGAATTATTAAAACATAACTTCTGCCCCAGTTTCAATGTGTGGGGAATTTTTGGATTTTTTCTTTATTGTGACCGAACCTCAGAGAGGCTGCCTACGTACCCTTTCGGGATCAAGTCAGACGTAGTTCATCCAACTTTATAAGTTAGATGGATTTCTTTTGACTTTTTCCCGATTTTTGTCTTTTTCTTTTTTTCATTTTTTCTTATTTTCATTTCATTTTTTTTTCATCCATTTTTTTTTTCCATCATTTCATTTTTCATTCTGGCAATTTTGATTTTATTGCACTAGAGCGATTCCGAGAGAGGGATATGAAAGAATTCATTCATTAAGGCTCAAAGGGGTTAACAATGGATAAAGTGTTTGGATAGAGAATAAAATGCCTTCGTCATTTCAATTCCAAAATCACAACAAAATACAAAACACATAATTGAAAAGGAATCATACATAGTATCTTTTGACCGCATCCGAATTGATAGCAGTCTCTACGCACTTTCCTTCAACATCTGTTAAATATAATGCTCCATTGGACAACACCCGTGATACCACGAACGGTCCCTGCCAATTCGGCGCAAACTTTCCTTCTGCCTCTGCCCAATGTGGTAAGATACGCCTCAATACCAATTGTCCGACTTCAAACTTCCGAGGTCGTACCTTCTTATTATATGCTCTGGCCATTCTTCGCTGATACAACTGCCCATGGCAGACTGCGGCCAATCTCTTCTCATCAATCAAATTCAACCGTTCTAACCGGGCCTTTACCCATTCATCGTCATCTATCTCAGATTCGGCTATAATTCGCAATGACGGTATTTCTATTTCTGCGGGTATAACAGCCTCCGTTCCGTACACCAGGGTATAAGGTGTGGTTCCGATAGAAGTACGTACCATCGTGCGGTAACCCATGAGAGCAAAGGGTAACTTTTCATGCCATTGCCTGGATCCCTCCACCATTTTTCGGAGAATCTTCTTGATATTCTTGTTAGCCGCTTCTACTGCACCATTCGCCTTTGGCCTATAAGGCGTGGAATTGCGGTGTGTGATCTTAAACCTTTCACAAACTTCCGCCATGAGATGACTGTTCAGATTGGCTCCATTGTCCGTGATAATCACCTTGGGAATTCCGAATCGGCATATAATATTCTCGTGCACAAAATCCACCACCGCTTTCTTTGTCACTGCTTTGAATGTCTTAGCTTCGACCCACTTGGTGAAATAATCAATTGCAACCAGGATAAACCTGTGCCCATTAGAAGCGGCTGGATCTATCGGGCCGATGACATCCATGCCCCAAGCAACAAAGGGCCAAGGTGCTGACATTGTGTGCAACTCGTAAGGCGGAGAATGGATCAGATCTCCATGTACCTGGCATTGATGGCATTTCTTTACATACCTGATACAATCACGCTCCATAGTGAGCCCGTAGTACCCCGCTCTCAAAATCTTCTTTGCTAAAACATATCCGCTCATGTGGGGTCCGCATACTCCAGCATGTACTTCAATCATGATTTCATTCTGCTTGTTGTGCATCCACACATCTCAATAAACCCAGATCTGGTGTTCTTTTGTATACCACTCCTCCACTGAAGAAAAATCCATTGGCTAGACGCCCGATGGCTCTCTTCTGGTCTCCAGTGGCTTGCTCCGGGTATTTGCCAGCTTTCAAGTATTCTCTAATATCATGATACCACGGCTCTCCATCCGACTCTTCTTCCACAGCGAAGCAATAAGCATTCTGATCTCGGACTTGGATCCGGAGCGGATCTATATATGTCTTGTCCGGATGATGCAACATAGAGGACAATGTGGCCAAAGCATCTGCAATCTCATTGTGCATTCTCGGGATGTGCTTGAATTCTATAGACCGGAATCTTTGAGACAACTCGTGCAAACAATACCGATATGGTATCAATTTCAAATCTCGTGTCTCCCATTCCCCCTGAATTTGGTGTACCAAGAGATCCGAGTCACCCATGACCAAAATCTCTTGAATACCCATGTCAATTGCCATCCTTAATCCCAAGATGCACGCCTCATATTCGGCCATATTGTTGGTACAGAAAAATCGAAGCTGAGCTGTAACGGGATAGTGTTGACCCGTACTTGAAATGAGTACCGCTCCGATACCAACGCCTCTGCTGTTGACGGCTCCGTCAAAGTACATTTTCCATCCCGGTCTCTCGTCTTGCTCCATCTCCTCGACAAGCATTGCCTCTTCATCCGGGAAGTACGTCTTCAATGGTTCATATTCATCATCCACCGGATTCTCGGCTAAGTGGTCCGCAATAGCTTGTGCCTTCATTGCCGTACGAGTTACATAGACAATGTCAAATTCCGTGAGCAGAATCTGCCATTTGGCCAGTCTTCCCGTAGGCATAGGCTTCTGAAATATATACTTGAGAGGATCCAGTCGTGATATCAAGTACGTGGTATATGCTGACAAATAATGCTTTAGCTTCCGAGCTACCCAAATCAATGCACAACAAGTTCTTTCCAGTTGGGTATACTTCACCTCGTAGGATGTAAACTTTTTGCTGAGGTAATAGATGGCTTGTTCTTTCTTGCCTGTCTCATCATGTTGACCCAGTACACAACCGAAAGAGTTATCCAGCACTGTCAGATACAAAATTAAAGGTCGCCCTGGTTCTGGAGGTACTAACACCGGAGGATTGGCCAAATATTCCTTGATCTTGTCAAAGGCTTCCTGACACTCGTCGGTCCATTTAACTGCTGCATCTTTCTTCAATAACTTGAAGATCGGCTCGCATGTTGATGTCAATTGAGCAATGAATCGACTAATGTAATTCAACCTTCCTAATAAGCTCATGACCTCCTTCTTGTTCTTCGGCGGAGGTAGACTTTGAATAGCCTTGATCTTTGATGGATCCAGCTCAATACCTCGCCGACTCACAATAAACCCCAGTAGTTTCCCTGAAGGTACTCCAAAAGCACACTTCGCCGGATTGAGTTTTAGATTGTACCTCCGGAGTCTTTGGAAAAACTTCCTCAAATCTTTCACATGATCAGGTTGTTTTCTGGACTTTATAATGACATCGTCCACATATACTTCAATTTCTCGATGCATCATATCATGAAACATCGTGGTCATTGCCCTCATGTAAGTTGCCCCGGCATTCTTCAATCCAAACGGCATTACCCTATAACAGTACGTTCCCCAAGGTGTAATGAAGGCAGTTTTCTCAGCATCTTCTTCGTCCATAAGGATCTGGTGATAACCGGCATAACAATCCACAAACGAACCGATTTCATGCTTGGCGCAATTGTCGATTAATATGTGGATGTTTGGCAATGGGAAGTCATCCTTCGGGCTGGCCTTGTTGAGGTCTCTATAGTCTACACACACTCTGGTTTTGCCATCTTTCTTCGGGACCTGCACAACATTTGCCAACCAGGTGGGGTATTTGGTAACTCTTATGACCTTTGCCTCAAACTGCTTATTCACCTCTTCTTTTATCTTTACGCTGATGTCCGTTTTGAATTTCCTCAGCTTTTGTTTTACCGGCCGGCATTCAGAGTAGATAGGCAACTTGTGTACCACCAAATCTGTGCTAAGCCCGGGCATATCATCATAGGACCAGGCAAAGATGTCCTTAAATTCATGTAACAACCTTATCAATTCTTCCCTGAGGGGTGCCTCCAAATGTACACTAATCTTTGTTTCTCGGACATCATCTTCGCTCCCCAAATTTACAGATTCCGTATCACTTAGATTCGGTTTGGGTTTTTCCTCGTATTGTTTCATGTCCTTACTTATTTCCTCCAGGGCTTCCTCATCCTCACATTCTATTTCACTATCTTCCTCGATTTCTTGTATAGTAATGTGATTGTCAGAACTGGGTCTAGAATCCTTCACGCATGACATGGCATTGGAATCAACACATGCAAAACTGTACAAAAGAAAAATAAAGAAAATAAGGCAAAAGTGAAGAAAAAAGGAAAAACTGCATTTCATTGATAAAAGAGTGAACAATGTTTGGGATACATGGTGATTTTCTTTCATGAGGGGAATGGGGAAACTATAAAAATAACAATTTTCGGGAAAGCAATGATGAAATTTTGAGCTAACTACCAAGACTCCTTCCTGATAGGGAAAGGAGTAGCTTCCCAATTGTTCAATGTGATTCCAGTCCCCACAAATTGCACGTCCATTCTGCTCGTGCCTTCCCCTGCTTCAATCGTATTCACCTCCCAAAACATTTTCTCAAAACCAAGCATTTCTTCATCAAGTTGGGTCTCAATGCACTTTGTTGCAGCAGATGGTTGATATTTTGTACCAGGCCTGATGAAGGTGTCGGATAATTTGGGTATGGGTTTGGGCAAGGTCCAGTGCTTTTTGGCTTTAGAGGCTCTTCGGATATCGGCAAAGGTGGGTTTGAACCCTAAGCCGAATGTACCTTTATTCTCCGAAAGCTGAACTGGTTGAATGACTCCCTGCAGTGTTTTGCCTAATCCCCTCCCCGGTGCAAATCCGTTTCTCAGCATTTCTCTGGCCACCATCACAGAAGTTGGTGCCATCATAGGGGTTGGGAACTTTTCTCCTTCAGCAACTCTATTCACCACAACAGCATCCGTCACTTGGTAGACCCAAGGACCTCTATCCCCATTAGTATCATCAAAAGGTGATACCACATTACAAGCATTTTCCTCCCCGTGTACAACAATCTCTTGCTGTTCCCACTCAAACTTGACCATCTGGTGTAGAGAAGATGGTACCGCCTTGGCCGCATGAATCCAGGGTCGACCTAACAGCAAGTTATACGTCACGGCAATGTCGAGCACCTGGAACTCCATCGTAAAATCAACGGGACCGATGGTCACTTCCAAAATAATATCTCCTAACGTGTTCTTACCTCCGCCGTCAAACCCTCTCACATTGATATTGTTTCTCCGGATTCTGTCCGGGCTAATGTTCAGCTTCCCTAAAGTTGACAGCGGGCAAATGTTCGCGCTCGATCCATTGTCAATCAATACCCTGGTCACGACTGACTCTTCACTCTTTACTGTAAGGTATAATGCTTTATTGTGTTCAGTTCCCTCCACCGGCAGCTCCTTATCATAGAAGGTGATTCTATTGGACTCGAAAATTTTGCTGGTAATCTTCTCCAAGTGACACACTGAAATCTTCTCCGAACATGAGCCTCATTTAGAATCTTCATAAGAGCCTTCCGGTGCTCCTCTGAATGTATCAACAAAGATAACAAAGAAATCTGGGCTGGGGTCTTTCTTAACTGCTCAACCACTGAGTACTCTTGCGACTTCATTTTCTTAAGAAATTCCTCTGCTTCCTCCTCCGACACCGGCTTTTTCAGTTGACTTTCTTTTACCGTTTTCATCTTTCTCAGTTCCTCTGGAGCAAAACACCTTCCAGATCGAGTAAGTCCATGCGTTTCATTAATTTCACCAGAAATCTCTTTTCCCTTGTAGACTACTGTTACCTTGTTATAGTTCCAAGGCACAGTCTTTGTATTCACCACTGGCATTTGCACTACTGGTTTTATGATTACTGGCTCTGCACTTGCTCCTTTCACAGTCACGATCGTCTTTGCACCTGGAACTACCACTTTTAAACCTCCCAACACTACTGGCTTTGATTTCTCAACAATTGCTTTCTCCTTCACAACTTCCTTTTCTAACTTGTCACTTGACTTTATCATCATGACGGCCTGAGATGGTTTTTGATTGCCATCACCCTGCACCAATTCTATCATATGCGTTTCGTGGTGATTTGGCAATGGATTCTGGGTAATGTTTGGGGCTTCGGGAGCCTGTACTTCGATTCTCCTCTCATCGATAAGATCTTGAATGGCATTCTTTAATTGCCAACACTTCTCAGTATCGTGGCCCAATGTTCCCGAACAGTATTCACATCTGACAGAAGAATCAAGATTTTTCGGGGGTGGGTTCGGAACTTTTGGTGCAACTGGTCTCAACATCCCCAATTCTTTCAACCTGTGGTAAAGACTGGTATATGATTCTCCGAGATGAGTGAATGTCTTTCTTGCTTTGTTTCTCCAATCAGCGTCTGGCCTGGGTCTATTCTGGTTTCGGTAAGGTTTAGGGGTTGGGTATGTGTTCTGGGTGTGGTACACATTGTGTGGAGCTTGAGCTCTCCACACATGGGGCGGTGGTGGTGGGTAAGCTTGGGCTTGAGGGTGGTGGTAATGTGGGACAGTTGGTGGGTACGGTGGTGGTGGTGGGTTATATGGGCTTGGTGTGTTGTAGGGGTTTGGCGGGTGTGGTGGTGGATTATATGGAGTTGACGGGCTTGGT
The DNA here is from genome assembly GCA_032618575.1 of Nicotiana noctiflora. Taxonomy (NCBI): domain Eukaryota; kingdom Viridiplantae; phylum Streptophyta; class Magnoliopsida; order Solanales; family Solanaceae; genus Nicotiana; species Nicotiana noctiflora. Next base: position 34,042 of record JASVEL010005493.1, read on the forward strand.
GGGTGTTGGCGGTAGGGTCTTGGTGGGTTATAATGTGGGTTGCGACTCCATGACCTACTTTCTACGGTTGCTACTTCTTCTTTCTTCTTCTTTCCCATCATTCCCCCGTTTCCACTCTGTATAGCTTGATTGGTGGCTTTGATAGCCGAAAAACTCATAATCTTGTTTGTCTTCAAACCTTCTTCTACAAAACTTCCCATTTTCACAACTTCATTAAAACTCTTTCCAATTGCTGACACTAGATGGCCGTAGTATGTTGGCTCCAAAGCTTGCAGAAAACAATCCACCATCTCTCCTTCTTTCATTGGTGGATCCACTCTAGCGGCCTGTTCCCTCCATCTAAAACCGTATTCTCTAAAGCTTTCTCCTGGCTTTTTCTCCATCTTGGTAAGGGATAACCTGTCGGGTATGATCTCCAAATTGTACTGAAAGTGACTAGCGAAAGCTTGTGCTAAGTCATCCCAGACGAACCACCTTGTATGGTCCTGTCGGGTGTACCATTCCAGAGCTGATCCACTCAAACTTTGGCCGAAGTACGCCATCAACAATTCATCTCTACCTCCCGCGCCTCTCATCTTGCTACAGTATCCTCTTAGATGAGCTACCGGATCCCCGTGTCCGTTGTACATGTCGAACTTTGGCAACTTGAATCCCGCAGGAAGCTGCACCTCAGGGAACAAACACAGGTCTTGGTAGGCTACACTTACTTGCCCTCCCAGCCCTTGCATATTGCGGAAAGCATTCTCAAGACTTTTTACTTTCCGAGCCATCTCTTCCTGCCCGGCACTTGCTTCCATCATCGGAGCGTGAGACTCGTGTTGTCTGAAAGTAGGCTCCGGAGGGTAGTAGCGAGGATCCTGGATATGAAATATTGGTTCACTAGAGGATTTGTGGATAACAGCGGGCGGAGGTGCCACATATACAGGAGCAACTTGTGGTATCTGGGGTGGCGCTTGCTTGGTTAGAGGTGGTGGTATCTGGGAAGTGGAAGCATAGTATTGAGGGTAGTCGGGGTAGGTGGAGGATGAGTTCAGTGTTGGTGGCTCGGGGTTAGGATTGGCTGGAGGGACATATGCAGGGTTAGCAGGATAGGCTGGTACTGGTTGACCTCTCGACCAAGCCTGGTACATTTCAGCCATCTGTCTGTCTTAACTTGTACATTTCTTCTTTCATCCCTGCCACATCCACGATCTCTTCTTCGTGAGCAGGGTCTACAATGGTTGCCTCGATCTCCCGGGACACAGCCTTTGTCATCTTTTTGTACCTGGTGTTGTATGGGTGGGTAGCCAGTATGCCAGTTGCCTAGAAAATCTGGACTCACAAACATCAACACTTGTTAGTTGTTAGCGCATGAATAAGATGCAACGACTTTAAAAACAAATACATTTCCTCAAGTCGTTATGCATCATCCCGGCCGCTGCTCACTTCAATCATCTTTTTCTTTTTCCGCTCTTTTGTTTTCTTTCTTTCTTTTCTTCTTTTCTTTTCTTTTCTCTTTTGCTTTTTCTCTTTTCTTGCTCTTTTTTTTTCTCTTTTTCTTTTTCTTGCTTTTTCTTTCTCTCTTTCTCATTGTCGTTTTCATAATTACGCTCCTATTTATTTGCCTAGCGGATTCAAAGGAAATGACATAAAACAAAAGAATTGGTAACAACACTTGTTTTCTCATTGATAATTCAAAACATTGATTACAAAGTGATGTTTAAAAAGAAAAATAAAAGATGATGCATGACCTAAGAGTACATTAATGCACCTAGTGCCCGCGAGGCATCGTTCGGCCTTGCCGCGGGCCTATATGCTAAACCCCTTTGAAGCCTATCCAGGTCGGCCATGACTTGTTGTACAAAAAACTTCACTGCAGATACAAAAGTCCTTCGAGACATATCTTCACAAAGCTGAGTCTTTCGGGTGATGTATTGGGCGACGCGAACAATCTTTTCTCTGATGACCCCTTTTTCTTGCAATAGCCGGCTTATTTGTTGAGTGCGAGCATCCAAGGTGTGTTGGTTGTCCTTTTGCACTTGTTTCAGCTCCAATTCCAATCTAGCCATAGTCGTGTAGCAGTGTTCTCTTTCTTCTTCAAGATCTTTGATAATCTTGTTACTCTTGACTGTGGCTGAGATTATTTTCTTTCTAAGCTGAGCTACTTCAACATCGTGCTTGTCTTGTAGCTGCCGAACCAACTTGGCTCTTTCATCGGCGTCTCTGCCCATTTGCTTCCGAGCCTTGACTAACTCTCTTTCAGCTACGTCCAAATCAAAGCTATAGTCATTTACTTTCCGCCGGAGAATCTCAATTAACTTTTCATCTCGGGCTGAACGAACTGGGGTCTCGGATGCAATTTTCATTTGAGCTATTTGAGCCTTCAACATATCATTTTCTTTTTTCAGCCGTTTCTTTTCCACTTCATCGGATGCTGCTTGCAAGCCACTCTCGAAATGAAGATTTCTCAGTTTATCTTCCAACAGACTGATTTTGGCCTTATATTCTTTTTCCTTGGCCGCCCATTTTAGATTTTCCTCGGATTGCTCTATCAGGTCTTGCAAGTGAGGTCTCTTTGAAATACGTTCGTGTTCAACCCCTCGTCGGTACCATGTGGAGTATCCAGGTGATATCTCCCCCTTTGCTCTATTCGGCACACAAGTATCAATCTTCAAATTCTGGCATTCATTCCAGATTTGCCGGATTTTTGCTTCCGGGAATTGCCCGTCCGGACCAATCTCCACAGCTTGCACACTGAGATCCCCATCTCTTGGAATAATCTGACACCGACCCAACTGTCGCAGGGCTCTATATGGGGCATAGGGTTGTATACTCTTCAAACCCATAATCAAAAACGGCGATCCCTCCGTTGGCATGTATATCACCTCGTCAAGAGGTAACCAGTCATACGTCCAATCGATTTGACCGTCAGTTAGTGATCGAAGATACACAATCCAACCTTGGACTCCTTCTGGCAATTTTACTTCCTTTGTCCTCGTATTAAACTCTTCCAAACATGTCCGTTCGGCCGAACCATAGTTTGAGTACAAAGGATGGTGGCATAGATGCTCGATTAACCAGATTTGCAAGATCAAGTTACACCCTTCGAAGAAGCTGGCCCCTGCTTTGCACGCAGTCAGAGCACGGTAGATGTCCGCCACAATCATCGGGGCCAGAGTACAGTTATCTTGTACTATCAGTGTGGTAGCTACCCCGGCGACTTTTATATTGATATGTCCATCTTTCCTCGGGAATACAACAACTCCGAGAAATGCCACCAAAAATGCGAACCTCCGGTGTTCTTCCCATTTCGCCCGGTTGGACTTGCAACATAGCTTGTTGGTAGGATCATTGAAACCCCCAACGTGTCCAAACCTATTGTAGATGAAGCTTAAAGAACAAAACCCATCGGCCAGATCTTCATTATGAACATTCCGGGCAATTTTCAAAGAGTCGAGGAAGCGATGTACTGTCACCGTCCTCGGAGATACCGGATATTTTCCTTTCAGCGGAACCTCGGTCTTTCCAATGTAAAAGGCAATCTCCTCCAAAGTTGGGGTAAGTTCAAAATCTGGGAAATGAAATACGTTGTGTGCCGAATCCCAAAACGTGACCAACGCTCTAACCATATCACCTCGAGGAACCATGTCTAGTAAACCCGTAAGGCCTTTCAAGTACTTTTTGACCCAGTCTTGACCATCGGATCCCATGTCCTGCCACCATAATCTCAGCTCCAAAGGGATTTTATTTAGGGAAAATTGTTCATTCATCATCGTGCTCGTCCTGCACATTTATTAAGGTGATTTTATTTAGAGGAAAGAAAAAATCTTTTTTCAATGCAAGTTTTCAATTTTTGAATGAAAGGAAAGAAAAAATGATTTTCGAAGTGGCCATTTTTGCAAAAACAGCCTTCCGTCGTCCTTTCGGAACATTCGGCAATTTCCAAAAATAGCAATCACCTCGATTATTTGAAAAGAAAATCTTTTTGGTCTTTTCTAAAAGTGTGGTTGGACCCGTTTAAGGGTTGCCTACGTATCCCACCTAATGGCGAGAATCAAACCTGCGTAGTTCGGTCAGATTATTTGACCAATTATTTCAAAAAATGTTCCACCTATTTTTCAAATTTTCAAATTTTCCATGTACATATCATTATTTTCTCTCTCTTTTTCCTTTTTCAACAATTTTTCTCTCCTCGGGATTTCCGCCGGTCCGCATAACGATCAAGGGCAATAAAATGCAACACATAGCATGCTCGGTCTTTTCAATACCGGGTCACCTGTCCTAGACGGACCCAACCCCTGTGTTGAGTCCCCTAAGTCAGATATGATGCAAATAATCGTCCTAGACCTATGTTCAAAATCTTATGGTTTCATAGATTGCTAGACCGTGTACCCGAGCGGACAACTCGAATCGAGGAGGGGCTACGTACCGGTGACCCGCGGAGTCAATCGGCTTTGTAACTTATCCGGCCTCTGTTTTCTTAATTTAAGGTGACATTTAACAGAAAGGGGAGTCTCAACCAGTAAGCACATCCCCGGGGAAGAAGAGAGAAAGGTTTTCGGCACAATTTTATATACAATTCACACAATATCAAAGCGATAAAGCACATAGCATGTTGTTCAAATCATATAATGAAGTCAAACAAGAAAGCAAAAGTGAGATCTCTCTGCCAATCTACCTATCATCTGATCAATGAATGACAATGGGAAATGACCCTTCCTGGTAGCTGTCACACCTCCCTATTTACTACCCCACACAATTGCTTAAAGCGTATAAATACACTTGTAGGGTATACCCCGACGCTCAATTACCCGAAACGGATAAATTAACGTAAGGGAAGGAGTTTTTCCAATTTAAGGACAATCGGTTCGGGATTTTATTAGAGATTAATCAGAGTCGCCACTTGGGAATGACAATGGTGTCCCAAGTCACCGGTTAATCCCGAATCCGAGGAATTTTGACTCTTATAAATGTCCGCGAAGCAGAGATCCGGATAAGGAACTCTGTTAACCCGGGAGAAGGTGTTAGGCACTCCCGGATTCCGCGGTTTTTAGCACGGTCGCTCCATTGTCGTTCTTGACTTTTGTTTGACTCAATTATAAGTTTTTACAACATAATGTGCTTTTTGCATAAATATTACTTTTAAAGAATTTGCGACATTGCGGAAAACACACCTTGAGTCATACCGCAACCAGTACGCCTATGACTTTCGGTATATTTCGGCTTTGCCGAGATTTGGATTTGAGTCGCACCAAGTGCACACTCGTTCATAGGAAAATATATTAAAATCGCGCCCTAAGATAGTCTATCGACTTTTAACTTTGGGGGAGGCTATGGAATTCGCTATTAGCCTCTCCGATTTTACCATATTATCTTATTACTAAATGGGGGCCCCGTTGTTATTCGGGCGAGGCTCGTCCCAATTTAATTTATTAAAAGTCCAATCCTATTTTGCGTGTACTACATTTGCTATATTATTTTTTGCCTTAGACGATTTTGTATCATTAAACACTCTAGGCCCGTCGAATTTTATTATTGGGCCTAGGTCTTGGAACGATCATCAGCTTAATGCCAAATGTACCCAGGCAGTCTTCAGATTCATATTTGGGGCAACCAGTCGAGTAACACCATGGTTCAGGCCCATATCGTAAGTTAGGCCCAAAACCAACAATAACAGAGAAAGCAAAAGAGTATACACATTTGAACTCAAAGAAAGAATCAAATTTCATTTTTTATTGATCAATTAAAGAGAAAAGTCATAATACAAATTGGGAAATAAAACTATCTACTAACAGAGAATTTACAAGACTATTTCTATTTTTTGATTTTCAATAAAGAACCTATACTAAACAGTGGATCAATTACTAGCTGAGATCAGTGAGTTATTTAACTCTATATATAGACGAAATGATATGGGTTACTTATAGCTATACTATATTGCTAATGACTAATCGTATGAATTAAACTTATGGATATGTATATACAACTATTGACTCTAATATGACTTAACTCAAATTGTATCATAAATCTAATTGCCCATTCTTCTAACTACACCCTCTCCTTTTGATTGGTTATATGACCTTATGACTATGTTTAAACACTGATTTGAGCACTGGACCAAACCCATTTTAACAGCCAATTTCACTCCTCTTTTAAACTTACTCAAACACTAAAATTAATTAACGAAACAGATTAACTAAATGAGCTTAGTATTACTAATGTATGAATTGATTAGCTCTGGTTTTAATAGTATTCCTATTTAACTAAGTGATGAGTGATCTACGAGATACTACCATTACACTACTGATTTCCTCATGAATTTCGTTACCAGATTGTTAGTCTTGCAGGTCTTATTAATTAACTTATATTTTAGAGCCTTTACCTAATTAAACTAAGTGGTAAACTATCTACATTATACTACTACTATTACTAGCTATTACATATTTTGTTTCTGTTTTCATTCTACTACAGGCTTCACTACATGACGTTTAGATCTAAACTACACTAAGCTATCAATCAAAGAAGTAAATTGAACTACAGCAGATCAGTTAATTTCAACATCCTGAACTTCATTCCATTGTTTGAGCTTTAACAATTACATCTTCAGTGAACAAGGGAATGTACCTGGTTCAGCAAAATGGTAGCCAATGAGTTCTAAGGGAGAAGGAGTAAGCAATAACCACAGCAAATCCAAACAACCAATGCAACAGGAGAATGAAGTGCCAAACGAATGAGACCAAATAGCAATCAATAAACAGGAAAACCAGTAGAATCAAGACAGAACTCCAGACCCAGATTCGAGCAGAAAACCTCAAAATCAGAAGAGAACCAACAAGTTTTTGCTCAACAAAATCGTGAAGTCTACTGTTCTATTGCTATTTTAACTCTGAAATTTTATGGTATAAAACTAGTAGAGAATGAATTCAGAATTACTCCATGTTCCAACCCCCCTTCAGCTCTTTTTGAAGGTGTATTTATAGCTAACCTAAGGCTGAAACTTGGGGAGAAAGTTATGGGATTTTATCCCACTTCTCCCCCTCCTAAAATTATCCAACTTACACTTAAGCCCCCATTTCAGTTACCAGAAATCCTTCCAGCATGTGCTGGAAGGTTCTAAAGATTCCTTTTTATGGGTTTTTACTAGTATGACCTTTGGGGTTTGAGATTTTTACAGATTTCCCATTTTTAGGAGACCATTATACCCTTAAATCTCTGCAAAATTGCAGAAATCAGGGGTATGAATGACTCCAATACCCTTTTAAGTCTTAAACTATTACTGTTTTACCTTTTTAATTCCCAATTGTGCCCCTAAGGGCACTGCTGATTTACCAGCTCACCTAGGGCAGATTTCAGCTTCTTTTGAACCTATTTAACTAATAGCCAACCCTGGCATTAGTATTTAAGGGCTGGCCACTTCTATTTTAAGAAACTATTTCAGCTTTAGCCACTTTTAATCTAATTCCAGTCAATTAAGACCAAATTATTCCAAATTAAAGCTAATTGCAGGACTAGCCTATTTTATTATTGATGTTAAACTATTTAAGAACTGGCCAGTCTCAAGTTGAGACTTAGCTGGGCTATTAAAGCCAATTACTGAATAGCTGGGCCCAAAACCTTTACAGGTTTGGCCACTTTGATGTTCAGGGCTCTAAAGAGAGCTTGGGCCAGTCTGCATTTGCAGACATAGCCATTTTGCACAACCAGCCACTTTTAAAGTGGGCTGTGTGTTAGGGCCTTATAGAATAGGTCAACCCTTTGCAAGGTTAACCATTCTTAGGCCAATTATTTAACTTATAGCCTAATTTTATGATTTTCAGTTTTAACCTATTTAGGAACTAGCCATTTATGGAACCTAGTACTACAGCTATAACCAATCCTCCTAAAGTACGAAAGGCATTTAACAGTATTCATACTAACAATAAACCTAATGCAAACTCAGTCATTTTTGACATTCAAATGCACACATAGTCATATAAAACCAAGCAATGTTTATCAATCAATTAAAACTCAGAAGGCAGGTTTGATAATGATGAATCTTAATTAGTCAACTCTCATGACTCAATTTCATATACCAAAGTGTTAATTAACATCAAGCAGACCCAATTGCAACCAATTCATGCTAGATGATTCATTGAAAGGCCCAAAGCATACTCAAGATTCATGAACATATAGGTATGAAACATGACTTATTTTAAACAGGAGAGAAATGAACCTTGGCAAAACAATATGAGAATGGTATTCAACCAGACTTACTAATTTAAAGCTTTTCCAAATACTAACCTAAACCTAATACAAATGCATGACAGATAACATGAAGGAAGGAAGAACATGGAAATGAAGAAAAGGAAAATATGGAGAAACAGTGAAGGAGAAACCTAAATCTATCATGTGAGGGTGACATGAAGAGAAACAGACCAGATTGGCATACTTATTCAGCAAATAAAAGCATATGAGAGGTGATATGACATGAACACAAATAAGACCACCAAAATGTGAGCAAAGAAGTGAACCCCAGATTAAACACAGGATAACTTGATATAAGAGATGAATAGAGATAGCCAAGCTTTTACTAAGACTAAACATACGAAGATACAGAAAGAGAAACAGTCGAGATATTGCAAGCCAACAAAAGGTAATCTAATACAAAGCTGAGTGACAATGCAAGACAAACAATTAAACATAGTATCAGAATCAAAACATGCAAGCTGACAGAAGAGCTATTGAAAACTAACAAGGTGAAGTAACCTAATACTAACAGAGGTCAAAGAAAAAGAGAGACATCCAAGTCAAGTCTTCAAAATAGAGAAACAGATCACAAAATCCAAACAAACAGATAAACCTTAATGAATAACAATGACTAAACAACTAGACATGTAAAGAATCATAAAGAGAAGAGCAGTCATGCTTGTTGAAAACTAACGGATCAATAACCACAATACCAAGAAGATGAAGAAGGAAATATAGATTTTTTAACTCAGAAGAAACAGAATATACATAGAACCCTAGTAATAAACAGTCAAAACAGGACAATAAAAAGATGATCATAAAACCCTAATACTAAACAGGATCTCAAAAGAACAAGTTAAAACATACTAAATCAAGCAAAGAAGGCATGAAACAAAGAAAAAGCTAAGATAAGAATCTATGTCTATCAGAGAAGTATGCAAAGCAAAGCTCTAGAACTAACATGATGAAAAGAAACAAAACAGACACTCACAGGCATGCAAATACACAAATCAAACAAAAACGCAGAATAAAGCATAAGAAAACAGATAGGGGTCAGGGACTTAGCTCGCAGGGCCGGTCCCCTGAGCTTCCTATCTCTTCACTCTTCTCACCCTCTCTCAAACTCTCTCTGACTCCTTTTATTCTCTTTTCTTGTTTTCTTTTCTTTATTCTTTTTTCAAAACTCTTTTTTTTTTCCAATTTTTCTCTGGTTTTCGTTTTAGGCTAAAAGATGAAGCCTTTCTGGGTTCTGGGTTTGAAGAAGGGTGTTTGGGTGTAAAAAGACAAGGTCTTGGGTGTTTTAAGTTTGGGGGTCGCCGGAGTTAGGGTTCCGACGACCCTTTTTCGGATATTCGAAGCGATTGGGGTATATTTGAAAGTGAAGAGTGGTATGGTTGGGTAGATCATGGGACGGGGATTCTTTTGGCATTGGTTTGAGGCGGATCCTCATTGTTTGGGTGGTCACCGACGAGGATTCCGGTGACCGGGACTTTGAAGAACAGGGTGTTTTTTCTGGGTTTTGGGTGTGTTATGAAATGAAGAAGAGAGAAGAAGAGGGGAAAGGTAAGAGGAGGCCGGCGACCACCGTAGGAGTGGTGGCCGCCATGGCTGTTGAGCTTTTGAAGAGGGTGAAGATGAAGAGCATCAGAGGCGGCTAGGGTTTGGGCTCTTAGAGAAATGGCTGGGGTCTTCAGACATAAGCCTTTTATAGGCTAAATGTCGCATGAAATCGTGGCCGTCCATTCGATGATGATCGACGGCTCTCACAGGCGTTACTAAAACGACGCCGCATCGTCGCTTATGAGGCCAAGAGCCTCTTCCGTCGGATCATATGAATGGACGGTTGAGATCACCCTTACCTTAATTAATTTTAAAAACAACTAGCTAATTATCTAGGCCATTGGATTGAACTAATCGAACGGTGAGAGATGAATCTCACCACTCACTCTATTAGATACCGTGAGATTAACCTTCAACCGTTGGATTAACTTTGATGAACGGTCGAGATCAACTCCTGGAAGGCCTGGACCGGATATTACCTTGGGCCAATGCACTTGGGCCATCCAATTCCTATCCCTTTGGCCCAAAGCAATTATACACAATGTATTTCTTTTGTATTTTCTGATGTTAATCAATTTTTATGTATTTTCTTTTATACTTTTTTTTTCTTTTCTTTTATGGAAGATTATAAAACCTAATTTCCTACTTACTCTAATTATTTAGTATTTTTTGCAATTTTCTACTATTTTTTCCTAATTTCTATTACTTAACACTATTTTTGCCATTTTTCTTAAAATCTAACTAATTACATAGCCTATTAATTTCCTAGCCTATATTTTTTTGATTTTTCTTTTAATTTCTACTTATTCAAACTCCAAAAATATAGCTAATTCCAAACAAAGCAAGTAATTGCACTCAAAAAATATAATTATTTTAATTTTGGAATTGTTTGCTCGGTGCAAAAATCATGTGCTCACATCTGTGATGATTATCTTTGTAATTCCAAACCTGCAGATGATGTGGGAATGTACGAAGTCCACCACCGCCTTCTTGGTCACTGATTTGAAGGTTTTGGCCTCCACCCACTTGGTAAAATAATCGATCGTTACCGGAATGAACCTATGACCATTGGAAGCCGCAGGCTCTATAGGTCCAATAACATCCATACCCCATGCAACAAACGGCCATGGTGCTGACATTGTATGCAATTCAGTTGGTGGAGAATGAATCAAATCTCCGTGTATCTGACACCGATGGCATCTTCGCACGAAACTTATACAATCACGCTCCATAGTGAGCCAGTAATATCCTGCTCGAAAAATCTTCTTTGCCAATACATATCCGCTCATGTGTGGTCCACAAACTCCGGAGTGTATATCTGTCATCACTGTTGTGGCTTGACTCGCATTTATACATCTCAACAATCCCAAATCTGGGGTTCTTTTGTACAGCACCCCTCCACTAAGGAAAAAACCGTTAGCCAATCGCCGAATAGCTCTCTTTTGATCTCCAGTTGCTTGCTCTGGGTATATTCCTAACCCGAGGTATTCTTTGACGTCATGAAACCATGGCTCGCCATCCATCTCTTCCTCTATCATATTGCAGTGAGCATGCTGATTCCGGACCTGAATATGTAACGGATCGACACGAACCTTGTCCGGGTGATGTAGCATTGATGCCAAAGTAGCCAGAGCATCGGCAACCTCATTATGCATCCTTGGGATATGCCTGAATTCTACTGATCGGAAACGCTTGGTCAGATCATGCAAACATTGACGATACGGGATAAGCTTCAAATCTCTGGTTTCCCATTCTCCCTGAATCTGATGTACTAGAAGGTCCGAGTCTCCCAAGACCAAGACGTCCTGTACATCCATGTCTACCGCTAATCGTAACCCTAAGATGCATGCCTCGTACTCAGCCATATTGTTGGTACAATGAAAACGCAATTGAGCAGTAACAGGATAATGATGTCCCATTTCAGAGATAAGCACAACCCCTATTCCGACTCCTTTTGCGTTCGCCGCTCCGTCGAAGAAAAGTTTCCACCCTGGATCCTCGGTTAACTCCAACCCATCAATTTGCAATACTTCTTCATCTGGAAAATACGTCCTCAAAGGTTCGTATCCGTCATCGACAGGATTCTCAGCTAAGTGATCGGCTAGGGCTTGAGCTTTCATAGCCGTCCTTGTCACATATATGATGTCGAACTCTGTAAGTAATATTTGCCATTTTGCTAACCTCCCTGTAGGCATAGGTTTCTGGAAAATATACTTCAACGGATCCAAGCGTGAAATGAGGTAAGTGGTGTAAGAAGACAAATAATGTTTTAGCTTTTGGGCTACCCAAGTCAAAGCGCAACATGTCTTTTCCGGATGAGTGTACTTGACCTCGTGGACCGTGAATTTCTTACTGAGGTAGTAAATGGCCCGTTCCTTCCTGCCAGTAAGATCATGCTTCCCCAGTACGCAGCCGAACGAATTCTCCAAAACCGTCAGATAAAGAATCAGGGGTCTACCCGGTTCAGGCGGAACTAGTACAGGTGGATTTGACAGATACCCTTTGATTTGGTCAAACGCTTCCTGACATTCTGTCGTCCATTCTATCGCAGCGTCTTTCTTCAACAGACGGAATATGGGTTCACAGGTTGTCGTAAGCTGAGCAATAAACCTACTGATGTAATTTAACCTTCCCAACAGACTCATTACCTCTGTTTTATTCTTTGGCGGGGGTAGCTCCTGAATGGACTTGATTTTGGATAGGTCCAACTCAATGCCCCGTCGGCTGACGATGAATCCTAGCAACTTTCCTGATGGAACTCCGAATGTGCATTTGGCCGGATTGAGCTTGATATCATATCTTCGAAGTCTTTGAAAGAACTTCCTGAGGTCGGCAACGTGGTCTTCTCGACGTCTAGATTTTATGATCACATCATCCACGTACACTTCAATTTCCTTGTGTATCATGTCATGGAATACCGTAGTCATCGCTCTCATGTATGTTGCCCCTCTGCGTTCTTCAAACCGAATGGCATCACCCGGTAGCAATAAGTCCCCCACGGTGTGATAAAAGCCGTCTTTTCTGCGTCCTCTTCATCCATCAAGATCTGATGATATCCCGCGTAGCAATCCACAAAGGATCCGATTTCACGTCCGGCACAATTATCAATCAGGATATGGATATTGGGAAGCGGGAAATTATCCTTAGGACTCGCCTTGTTGAGATTGCGGTAGTCCACGCATACTCTGATCTTTCCGTCTTTCTTTGGCACCGGTACTACGTTAGCCAACCATTCAGGGTATCGAGTGACACGAATGACTTTCGCCTGCAACTGCTTGGTCACTTCCTCCTTAATCTTTACACTCATCTCTGTCTTAAATTTCCGCAGTTTTTGCTTGACGGGAGGACATGTCGGATCAGTGGGTAATTTATGAACCACTAGAGCAGTGATGAGTCCTAGCATGTCATCGTACGACCATGCGAAAATATCTTTAAACTCCATGAGTGTTTTGATCAATTCCTCCCTCAGGTTGGGTTCAATATGGATACTTATTCTGGTTTCTTTGACGTCATCTGTGTTCCCCAGATTAACAGCCTCAGTATCATTTAAATTTGGTTTGAGTTTTTCCTCGAAGTGACTTAATTCTTCACCGATTTCTTCTACGGCTTCATCATCGCCGTATTCCGATTCACTTTCGTCACTTCTTATTTCATGCGTTATTATTTCCAAACCCGATTGACTTTCTAGACTGGGTTGATTAATCTTTAAGCACGCCATATAATTAAGATCAGTTGAAAGAAAGCTGTTCAGAAAAGTAAAAAGAAGAAAAATAAACAAAATTAGACACGAAGGGAACAAATTTCATTAATGGGAACAGTACAAGGAAAAACAAGCTTGCAAACTCAAATCAAAATGAACTAAAACAAACGAATTTTACTCCGGGGACAACCCCAACACAAAATTTCGAAAGAAAACAATCCAAAACAAACTACCAAGACTCCTTCCGGACAGGGAGAGGAGTAGCCTTCCAATTATTCAATTTTGCTTTCGATCCCACAAACTGTATATCGGCATGGCTGGATCCTTCGCCATCCTCTAGCATGCATACATCTGCGAATAGGTCCTCGAACTTTCTTAAGAACTCTTCGTCTGGCCTAACCATAGGACTGGGAATCTTTGTCGTCGGATGTCCTTTTACTCCCGACCCGACAAAAGATCGGGAAAGGCGTGGAACACGCTTCGGGAGCACCCATGTCTTCAGCTTGTTCTTCCTGGCTTGCTGGGTGTCCTCTGATGTCGGCTTGAATCCCAAACCGAAGGTTCCCACGTTTTCGACCACTGATACCGGTAGTATGATTCCTTGCAGAGATGCACCTAGACCTTTGCCGGGTATGAAACCGTGTCTCAACATTTCATGAGCCACCATGACGTCTGCAGTAATTATTCTGTCATTGGGAATGCATTCCCCTTCCTGGAACTCGGTTGGCGGATACCACCTCGCAAATCTGGTATACCCATGGCCTAACATCTTCTTCTGTCTCAACAAAGGGGACGATGGTGCCTGGTTGTAGGTCATTTTCTCCATGGACTACGATCTCCTGTTGGTCCCACTCAAACTTGACTAGTTGGTGTAGGCTGGATGGAACTGCTCTTGCGGCATGGATCCATGGTCGCCCTATCAGAAGGTTATATGAAACTACCATGTCCAGCACCTGGAATTCCATGGTGAACTCCACCGGTCCGATTGTCAAGATTAACAATATGTCCCCGACCGACGCCTTGCCTCCTCCATCAAATCCTCGGACGCATATGTTGTTCTTGCGTATCCTGCCGATGTCCACTTTCAACTTGTTCAGCGTAGAAAGAGGACAAATATTCGCACTGGACCCATTGTAGACTAGGACTTTGGTGACCACCGACTCCTCACATTTCACCGTAAGATATAAAGCCCTGTTGTGCTCGGTGCCTTCCTCAGGCAACTCGTCATCGGTGAAGGTGATCCGATTCGCTTCGAAGATCCTATTGGTGATCTTCTCCAAATGACTCACAGAGATTTTATCAGGTACATGGGCCTCATTCAAAACTTTCATCAAATCTTGCCGATGTTCTTCAGAATGTATCAGCAAGGATAGCAATGAGATTTGCGCAGGTGTTTTCTTCAGCTGTTCTAAGACAGAATAATCATGCAGCTTCATCTTTTTCAGAAATTCTTCTGCCTCTTCGTCAGTTACCGGCTTTTTTAGTGTTGCCGGAGCAGTTTTCTTCAACTCCGCTGGGGCGAAACATCTCCCTGAGCGGGTCAACCCTTGCGCTTCGCAAACTTCCTCTTTAACTTCTTTTCCCTTGTAGGTTGTCGTGACCCGATCATAATTCCATGGAATAGCTTTGCTATCGCTATTGGCAACTGTATTACTGGCTTGATGATGAAAGGATCCACTCGAACACCTGCTACCGTCAAGACGAGTTTGGTTGCTACCCCTGGTACAACTATTTTTGCTTCCCCCGGCCTCACCGGTACTTCGTTCACATTTTCCTTTTCTGCTTCCAACCCCCTTTGTACGTCCTTCTTGCAAATGGGTGACTCATCAAAGCTTGGCCCCTTTCTCATTCCTACCCCACCAGACTTGATCATCATTACAGTCTGAGAGGTTTTCTCCTTTCCTTCTTCTACCCGTACCAACTCGATCATGTTGGTCTCATGATGAGTTGGAAGTGGATTTTGGTTGATGTTAGGCTCCGCTGGAGTCTGGACCTCAATTCGGTGAGTGTCGATGAGTTCCTGGATGGCTGTTTTCAATCGCCAACACTTTTCTGTGTCGTGCCCCGGACATCCTGAGCAGTATGCACAATTTATTGAATGATCCAGATTCTTTGGAAGAGGATTTGGTAGCTTAGCCTCGACCGGATTTAGCAACCCTACTTGCTTCAAACGGTGGAACAAACTGGTGTAAGACTCCCCCAAGGGAGTGAAAGTCTTTGGCCTTGGCGCCCTGTCGCTCTTGAATGCTTGGTTCGGACGAAAGCCCGCACCCGTGGGATTTCTATAGGCTCTTGGGGGTGGGTAATTATTCTGTGGATTTGGCGCACGCCATGGTGCCTGGACGGGAGGTGTGGCATACGACCGTGCGTGATGGACAAGAAATGGGGATCGGTGCCGGATAGTAGTGTTGCGGGCGGTTATATAGATTGTGGAAGCAACTTCGCGGCGAGGTCGTGGCGGGTTATACCGGGGCGCAGTGGCCTCTCGTTTCCGAACCATGTTCCGACTCGACCGTCGTGACTTCTTCTTTTCCTCTTTTTCCCAAGCACTCCTCCGCACCACTTTGAATAGCTTGGGTGGTGGCTTTCAACGCCGAATAGCTCATGATCTTGTTGGCTTTCAACCTTCCTCGATCATAGCCCCCATCTTTATCACCTCGATGAATGATTTTCCCACGGACGTCACCAGATGTCCGAAATAGGTTGGCTCCAGTGTTTGCAAGAAGTAATCCACCATCACGTTCTCTCTCATAGGCGGATCTACCCTTGCTGCCTGTTCCCTCCAGAGCGGAAACCAAATTCTCTGAAACTTTCGGCGGGTTTCTTTTCTAACTTTAGCAATGATAAGTGGTCTGGGACTATTTCAAGATTGTACTGGAACTGGCCAATGAATGCTTGAGCCAAATCATCCCACGTAAACCATCTGCTGGGATCCTGCCTAGTGTACCACTCTAGTGCAGATCCCCCCAAACTCTGACCGAAGTAAGCTATCAGAATCTCATCTCGTCCTCCGGCTCCTCGCATTTTACTACAAAACCCTCGAAGATGGGCTACCTGGATCACCATGCCCCTCGTATAGGTCAAACTTGGGCATTTTGAACCCGGCTGGCAACTGGACATCTGGGAATGGACACAGATCCTTGTAAGCGACACTGACCTGGTTGCTCAAACCGTGCATATTCCTGAAGGACTGCTCCAGGCTTTTAACTTTTCTAATAACTTCCTCATATTCCGAACATTGGAAGTGCTTTTCCGGTTCTGCCGGGTTATCCCAGTGAGGGGTGTGTGGATGCGGTTCAGGAGCCCTAAAGGTAGGATCGGGAGGATAATAAGAATTGTCATGGATTTGAACATGCGTCTCACCGGACGACTTTTGTAGAGTAGCAGGTGGGGGTGCCACAAAAACAGGGGTGACCGGAGGAGGATTTTGTTTGGCCGGTGGAATTTGGGTGGCATAAGGGTTTTCCCCTTGATAGTATGGATAGAGTGTGGCGCTTGTCGAAGGATCAAGGGGTGGATGTTCTGGAGCGGATGCGAGAGTAGGGAGGTTTGGTGAAGACTGTCCCCTAGCCCAGGCTAGGTGCATCTCTGTTATCTGCTGTTTCAACCGATCTACCTCTTCTTTCATGATCCGTATCTCTGATTTCTCTTCCTCGAGACTTTTACCGGAGCTGGACATACTTGCTGGAATTGGCCCTTTAGATCTAGTACGGTAATGGTGGCTGGCCAGTATATTCTGTCAAACCAACTGCTAAACTTTTCTGGAATGCAACAAACTTTGTTAGCTTACCGAATTTAACAGGCATGTTATCGCACGTTGGGATGCAATGCACCTAATCAATTAACCCTTTCTATATGTTCTCATCACATGCGTCATTCCAGCTTCTTTTCTTTTCTTTTTCTCTTTTTTTTTTCTTTTTCAATTATCCTTGAAAGCCTTATTGTTATTAATCTTCGTGTTCTTTTCCTTTCTTTCTAGTGGTGGTCGAATCTTATGTGGATTGCCTACGTATCACGTCCCCGCGTGAATCAGACCGAGCGTAGTTCTGGTCACAAGATTGTGGCAAAATTCGGTAATTTTTATATCAAACAAAAAACCCTTAAAGTTACAAAACATGTCTTACAATAAAATAAGAGAAATGCTTGACTCGAAAAAAGGAAAATAAAATGCCAACCGGCTTGACTCAGTATTTTAGCATACATTTTTAATCAAAAGTTTAATGCTCTAAAATTCCTGGGGGGCCCGCGAGGCATCATTCGGCCTTGCCGCGGGCCTTGGTGTGAGGTCCTCGTGTAGTCCCCTTAACTCTCTCATGATCTGATGAACATAGCCCATAACTAAAGCAAAAAGGGTGGTGCGGGGCATTTGTTCACAAGCTAAGCACTTCATGGTGACATAATGCCCTATTTCTCCAATTCTGTCCTTGATCATGTCCATTTCTCTGAGTAGCTGTTCTATCTGCTGGTTTTTCGCCCCCAATTTTCGAGCGTTGTTGGTGACTTGGTCTAGGAGCCTATCCACTTGTCCTTGCAGTCGGGCCATCAAATCGTGGCAACAGTCGAGGTCTGCTCTGGCATCTTGGGCTTGCTTGAAAACCCGCTCCCTGAGGATAACATTTGCTTCCTTTAGACTAGCGATGATCTCAGTGTAATCTTCTTCCACCCGTTGTAAGTGAAGTGCATGTTGATGTGCCTCCTTTCTCCAGCTAGCACGGATCCTCATTGTTTGGGTCTTTGACTCTTCCAATTCTTTTTGGACATCGGCAACTTGGTTTTTCAAACCCTTTATCAATTTTTCGTCTGCTCGACTCCTCAACTGTCTGTCAGCATCCCTTTTCATTTGCTGGATTTGCGCTCTCAAAAAGTCATTTTCTTGTGCCAACTTCTTTTTATCTCCTGCGTTGGCGGCAGCTTGCACATCCCTTTCAAATTGGAGCTCTTGGGCCCGCTGCTCTATCTTGCTAATCTCTGTTCTATAAGCTTCTTCTCTGGCCAACCAGTCCCATTGTTCTTGTGACGCTCGAGCAAACTCCCTGAGGTGGGGCCTTTTTGTGGGCCTTTGATGCTCTAGATCTCCGCTATACCATGCAGGGTATTCTGGAGATACTTCACCTCGGGCTCGATCTCGTACCCGAGTGTCTATCTTCAATGTTTGACATTCATTCCAAATCTTTCGGACCAACGCTTCAGGGAACTATCCTCCCGGTCCAATTTCAACCACATGTGGGCTGAGGTCTTCTTCTTTTGGGATTATTTGGTATCGTCCCAACTGTCTCTGTGACGACTCAGCCCGTCGTCACGAGAATTACCACCCCGTTATGTTGTAAATGCATGTTTTATGATTTTATATCACTGTTAGAGTCTATCGGGTGAGTTAGGAGTGAATTGGATTGAAAATGAGGCATATAGCCTTTGTGAAAGAAACTTGAATAAGGAAAGTCAACCCGGAGTTGACTATTTGGTTAGAGGGCTCGAAATCGGATTCTGATGATTCGGTTAGTTCCGGGAGGTGATTTGTGACTTAGGGGAGCGATCGGAATTGAATTTGGAGGCCCTGTGTAGTTTTAGGCTTGAATTGGCTAAGGTCGAATTTTGGCGAAATCCGAACCGTAGGTGAGATTTTGATCCGGGGGTCGTGATGGAATTCCGACAATTTCTGTAGATCCGTTAGGTGATTTTGGATGTGCCTGCAAAATTTCAGGTCATTCTGACGTCGTTTGGTCGGGTTTTTGATCGAATGTGTAATTCGGAAAGTTTTAAGAAATTTAGGCTTCAATCCGTGTGTAATTGGTGATTTTGATGTTTAGGGTGGTGTTTTTATGATTGGAACAAGTTCGTATCGTGTTTTGGAGTACGTTGGTGGTTTTTGTTGGGGTCCCGGGGACCTCGGGATGAATTCGGGGGTCCAAACGGACCAATTTGTGCTAAAAGGCACTGCTGTTCTGCTGCAATAATTGCAGAGAAAGTTTGTTCATCGCGATCGCGTGAGGTGTGATGCGATCGCGTAAGGTCGACTGGTTGTGCATCGCGATCGCGTGGTGATGTCCGCGATCGCGTAGGTCAATGGCGGAATGCAGGTGCGATCGCGATCGGGTTCACGCGATCGCGTAAGGTCAAGTCCGGACGCAATGCGATCGCGTGGCTGGAGTTACGATCGCGTAGGGATCTTCTGGTTGTCCATCGCGATCGCGTGCCAAAGCGCCGCGATCGCGTAGAGGAGGGTATTTGGTCGGAAGCAGTGCGATCGCGTGTCGTGTGTCGCGATCGCGCAGGTTAATCTGGGAGCCGGCCGAGTTTGTTCTTCGCGATCGGAACCAGTCGCGGGTTTCATACCCAAAACGCCATTTTTGAGTTCCAAGAGAAGAAATTGACGGAAATTGCTGGGAATTCATCTGGGATTCGTCGGAGGTAAGTTTTGTGGCTTAATTACATCATTTTAACATGAAATCATGGGTTAAATTTCGTAAATGGAAGATTAAAGGCGGGTTTGAGCCCTAGGCCTAAATTAAAGAAAAACACCGATTTGAGTGGGCAAACGGAGTCCGATTTTGGTAAATTTTATATGCCTAGACTTGTATTGAGACGAGGATTCCGAATATGTAACTTTTGTAATTTTTCGACAAGCGTACCGAAAGGTCGGGTTTTGACAACTTTGGGAATTTTGATGTAAATTGAGTTATATTGATCGGGTGTCGTCCCATTGGCCTAATTTGTTGTATTTCTACTGTATTTGATCAGATTCTACGCGTGCGGAGCTTGATTCTCGTGGAAAGGGCATCGCGGAGTAGTCGTCGCGCTGTATTGAGGTGAGTAATAGATGTGGGTGATGACCAGCGGGTTCGAAACCCCGGTATACCACTTTGTGACGCTGTATAGCGGCGAGACACGCACACTCTTGAGAGTGCGGGGTCGATCATGAATTGGAGACTATAGATTAGTCCAACCTGTTGATACTATATTATTGGCTATTCTCGAGCCGTTGAACCTCCTTCTTGGACGGTTGAGTACATTGTGGGCTGTGAGCCAGTTATTGGATCCCGCGAGGATCGTTATCATTGTCTTATCATATAGACATGCTAGTTTACTACTAGTCCGCAGCTATTTCTGTTATTATGCTAATTCCAATCTCTGGAACTTGATATTACTGTTTTCCAACCGAAAATGATAAAAGAGTTTTCAAAAATTACTTTTGAGCCTGCGAGGCTGTATCTGCATATTAGCTGACTGGTAGTGGATCGGGCTGCACGCCGCAGCGGTATATATGTTGGATCGGACTGCACACCGCAGTGATATTGTGCTTGGGCCGTAGGAGCCCCTCCGGAGTCCGAACCCCCACAATGAGCACGGGTACCCAAACTGGATCGGGCTACGCATCGTAGCGGTCATATCATGCATTGCATTGCATTTAGCTACATCTGATAGATGTTATACTGTTTTGCTGGTACTTGATGGTACAGGTACATTTGATATTGATTTTTGTGACAGGGTATTTGATTACAGCTTTACCTAGTGCTTTATTGCGGATTTCTTATCTGCGCTGCCTTACCCCTGTTTATTACCACTGAGTCTGGCAGTACTTATTTTACTCCCTGCACCTTGTGTGCAGATCCAGGTACCTCTCAGCAGTGATCCAGTAGCTGTGCGAGGCGACGTTTGTGGATATTCGAGGTAGCTGCAGAGTCCGTAGGACCCGATATTCCTTTATACTGTCTTTTGATTTTGTATTGATATTTCTTTCCGCACTTGGTATTTTTGTAAACCTTTCTACACTTACGTTCAGTAGAGGCTCACGACTCTTGACCCTTGGTCTATGGGAGTTAATGTATTATGGGACTTGGTTCCCCGTTTTCGTTATATGTATTGCTGTTATTTCGTGAATTAATATGCCTAAATGGGCTAAAGAGAGCTTCTAGCTCCGTGGTTGATATTGATTGGTCAGGCTGGCTTAGCAATGTGTTGGGCGCCATCACGACCGGATTTGGGGTCGTGACAAGTTGGTATCAGAGCCTAGGTTACTAGGCCTCATGAGTCTTGAGCCGGTTAGTGAGTCTCGTGGATCGGTACATAGACGTCTCTATTTATCCTCGAGAGGCTGCAGAACCTTTAGGAAAACTTCACTTTTCTCGAACTCGTCGTGCGATCTCGTTGTTCCGAGAACCGAACTTCTATATTCTATTCTCTCGCGTACGGCGAGAACGCGAGCATCGAAGACGAGGCGGACGACCTCCATCGCCACCCGTTAGAGGCCGTGGGCGCGGTCGTGCTGAGGTAGAGGCAGGCGGCCGAGGCAGCGGCCACCGACCCGCCCGTTGTACCGCCTGTCAGAGCGCCCCGCGGGTCGATGCTCCAGCAGCCCCGGCTCAGGGCCCGACTATATCTATTGCTATTCCCGGTCTTCGGAGACTCTTGCTAAGATATTATCGCGGGTTCTCGTTTGGTCAGGTAGTTTCAGCTACCGCCACCGTAGCGACATCTCGCCGGTGGGTGGTCGCGCACCCCCGCAGCCCGCACACACCGATCCTGTTGTTCGTGGACTTCGCACACCGCAGGCGGTCCCCGCTCGGTGGTTGCACCCGTTATTCCTCCGACCGCACCACGCCCGCAGCTGCACCAGCTCCAGAGTTATGCCCGACGACGAGCAGCCGTGGTCTTGAGAGATTTGGCAGACTTCACCCACCCCATTTTGAGCGGCGCCGAGGGCGAGGACGCACGTGGTTTCTGGATAAGTTGTCGAAGACGCCGTGCACGGCCGGGTATTCTCGAGTCCGACCGAGTTTCATTTACTACATTTCGGTTCACTGGTCCCTCATTTGATTGGTGGGAGGAGCTCGAGAGGCGTAGGCCTGCAAGAGAAGCACCTCTCACACGGCAGCAGTTTCTCTACTCTCTTTCTCGAGAAATATGTACCCCCGCCTCGTCGCGAGGAGCTACGTCGCCGCCCGAGTGGTTTATTCAGTGGCGACATGTCCGTGACCCGCATGAGCTTAGATTCACTCGCCTGGCTAGCATGCCACACGGATGATCCCCACCGACAGGGAGAGGATCGTGAGGTTCATCGATGGCCTCAACTACTCTATCCGTATTCTTATGACCAGCCAGCGAGTTCTGTCATCATCGTTTGAGCAGGTTGCCGATATGGCACGCTCCATCGAGGCGGATCGTCGCCGAGAGAGAGGAGCGGTAGGCCAAGAGGCCTCGTGGTTCTGGCAGCTTCAGCGGTGCTCCATCTGAGGGCATTCCCAGCAGAGTCGAGGTCGCTCATCTAGGCCTTCTCATTCAGTCCGCCCAGGTTCTTATGGTCGTGGTCGACAGTGATTTCAGCAGGGTTGGCCATCACTTAGTGCCCTCCCAGCACCCACAGTGCAACACCTACTTCTCCAAAGCACCGTGTGCATGTTATGAGTGCGGCGAGTTTGGCCACACGAGGAGACAGATCGCCCTCGACTACGTAGGGGCAGGACTCAACAGAGCGGATCGGCCCTCCTCTTCAAAGACTATCTCGCCCAGCAGAGGCGGAGGCCGGCCTTTCGTGGTCGCCCTGTGGGCGAGGAGAGATCCGGCGGAGGCCAGCACCGGTTCTATGCACTTCCGTACTGTGCGTGATGCAGCTTGCCTCCGACGCAGCGATTACAAGTATCATTTCCGTCTGTCACCCATTGGTTCTCGTTCTATTTGATCCAGGGTCCACATATTCTTACGTGTCCTCTTATTTTTGCACATAACTTGGGTGCGACTCGTGGTAGTCTTGATTTTCCTGTTTATGTATCCACCCCCATGGGTGATACGATCGTTGTGGATCATGTCTATAGATCCTGTGTTATATCTATTGGGGGTCTGGAGACCCAGGCAGATTTGTTATTGTTGGGTATGGTGGACTTTGATGTTATATTGGGTATGGACTGGTTGTCTCCGTACCATGCTATATCGGACTGTCATGCTAAGACAGTTACGTTGGCCATTCCTGGTATTTCTCAGATTGAGTGGCGAGGTTCGACCGACTTCGTCCCTAGCCGTGTTATTTCGTTCTTAAAAGCTCAGAAGATGGTTGAAAAAAGGTGTTTATCGTACTTAGCTTTTGTGAGAGATGTGGGAGCTGAATCTCCTAGCATTGATTTTGTACCTTGTTGTGAGGGATTTCCCAGATGTATTCCCCTCAGACCTGCCGGGCATGCCGCCGGACAGGGATATTGATTTTGGCATTGACTTGGTGCTGGGCACTCAGCCCATATCCATTCCTCCTTATCGAATGGCACCAGCCGAGTTGAAAGAACTGAAAGAGCAACTTCAAGAACTTCTGGATAAGGGTTTCATCCGTCCTAGTGTGTCTCCGTGGGGTGCGCCGGTATTATTTGTTAAAAAGAAAGATGGTTCCATGCGAATGTGTATTGATTATAGGCAATTGAACAAAGTGACAATGAAGAACAAGTACCCTCTACCGCGCATAGATGATTTGTTTGATCAGTTACAGGGTGCGAGGGTGTTTTCTAAGATCGATCTTCGTTCAGGCTATCACCAGCTGAAGATCATGGACTCGGATATTATGAAGACTGCATTCAGGACCCGATATGGTCATTATGAGTTTCTTGTGATGTCTTTTGGGCTGACCAATGCCCCAACAGCATTTATGCATCTGATGAACAGTGTGTCCAGGCCCTATTTGGATTCATTTGTGATTGTGTTCATTGATGACATTCTAGTCTACTCCCGCAGTCAGGAGGAGCATGCTCAGCATTTGAGTATTGTGTTGCAGAGATTGAGGGAGGAGAACCTATATGCTAAATTCTCCAAGTGCGAGTTTTGGCTCGAGTCCGTAGCATTTCTGGGACATGTGGTGTCTCGTGATGGTATTCAGGTTGATCAGAAAAAGATAGAGGCGGTGCAGTGTTGGCCTAGACCGACCTCAGCTACAGAGATCAGGAGTTTTCTTGGTTTGGCGGGATATTATCGCCGGTTTGTTCAGGGATTTTCATCCATTGCTTCTTCATTGACTAAATTGACCCAGAAGGGTGCACCATTCGTGTGGTCGGATGAGTGCGAGGAGAGCTTTCAGAAGCTCAAGACAGCTATGACCACAGCTCCAGTGTTAGTATTGCCATCAGCTTCAGGTTCATATACTGTTTATTGTGATGCCTCGAGAGTGGGGATAGGTTGTGTGTTCATGCAGGAAGGTAAGGTAATTGCTTATGCTTCTCGGCAGTTGAAGCCACATGAGAAGAACTATCATGTTCATGATTTGGAGCCAGGCGCCATTGTTCATGCCTCGAAGATTTGGAGGCACTATTTGTACGGCGTGTCTTGTGAGGTGTATACCGACCATCGTAGTCTCCAGCACTTGTTCAAACAGAAGGATCTTAATTTGAGACAGCGGAGATGGCTTGAGTTGCTTAAGGATTATGACATTACTATTTTATATCATCCAGGGAAGGCTAATGTGGTGGCCGATGCTTTGAGCCGGAAGGCGGTCAGTGTGGGGAGCTTGGCATATATTCCACCCGAGGAGAGGCCATTTGCTTATGATGTTCAGGTTCTAGCCAATCGGTTAGTGAGGTTAAATATTTCGGAGCCCAGCAGGGTATTGGCTTGTGTTGTATCTCGGTCATCTCTATATGACCGTATTCGTGAGCGCCAGTATGATGATCCACATTTGGCTGTCCTTAGGGACAGAGTTCAGCATGATGATGCTAGAGATGTCACCATTGACAGTGACGGCGTATTGAGGATGCAGGGCCGGATATGTGTGCCCAATGTTGATGGCCTTCGTGAGTTGATTCTGGAGGAGGCCCATAGCTCGCGGTATTCTATCCATCCAGGAGCCGCAAAGATGTATCTAGATTTGAAACAAAGACTATTGGTGGAGAAAGATGAAGATGGACATTGTCGACATGTAGCACGGTGCCTCAACCGTCTCAGCAAGTTAAGCACGAGCATCAGAGGCCCGGCGGTGTATTTCAGGCGCATTGTTATTCCCGAGTGGAAATGGGAGAGGATCACTACGGACTTCATTATTGGACTCCCTCGGACGGCGAGGAAGTTTGATTCGGTATGGGTGATTGTGGATAGACTGACCAAGTCAGCTCACTTCATTCTAGTTAGTACTACCTACTCATCGGAGCGGTTGGCATCGATCTTTATTCGAGAGATTGTTCGGTTGCATGGGGTCCCAGTGTCTATTATATCTGACAGAGGCACTCAGTTCACTTCTATGTTTTGGAGAGCATTTCAGCCGAAGCTGGGTACGCGGGTTGAGTTGAGCACCGCATTTCACCCTCAGACAGACGGGCAGTCTGAGTGCACTATTCAGATCCAGGAGGACATGTTGCGAGCTTGTGTGATTGACTTTGGTGGTTCATGGGATGAGTTTTTGCCACTTGCTGAGTTTGCCTACAACAACAGCTACCAGTCGAGTATTCAGATGGCCCCGTACGAGGCATTGTATAGCAAACGGTGTAGATCTCCCGTCGGATGGTTTGAGCCTGGCGAGGACAGATTGATAGGGACTGAGTTAGTTCAAGATGCTCTGGATAGAGCAAAGTTGATCCAGGAGAGGCTTCGCACAGCACAGTATCGCCAGAAGAGTTATGCAGACCGTAGGGTTCGAGAGTTGTCTTTCATGGTTGGTGATAGAGTATTGTTGAAGGTTTCACCCATGAAGGGTGTCATGAGGTTCGGGAAGAAAGGGAAGTTGAGTCCCAGGTACATTGGTCCTTTTGAGATACTCAGGAGAGTTGGAGAGGTGGCATATGAGTTAGCCTTGCCACCCAGCTTATCCAGCGTCCATCCAGTATTCCATGTGTCTATGCTCCGGAAGTACATTGGAGATCCGTCTCATGTATTAGATTTCAGTACCATTCAGCTTGATGGTGATCTATCCTATGACGTGGAGCCTATTGCCATTTTGGGACGTCAGGTGAGAAAATTGAGGTCTAAGGAGATTGCATCGGTTAAGGTTCAGTGGAGAGGTCGACCCGTGGAGGAGGCCACTTGGGAGATCGAGCGGGAGATGCGGAGCAGATATCCTCACTTGTTCGAGACTTCAGGTATGTTTCTTGACCCGCTCGAGGATGAGCGTTTGCTTAAGAGGGGGAGAATGTGACGACCCAGCCCGTCGTCACGGGAATTACCACCCCGTTATGTTGTAAATACATGTTTTATGGTTTTATATCAGTGTTAGAGTCTATCGGGTGAGTTAGGAGTGAATTGGATTGAAAATGAGGCATATAGCCTTTGCGAAGGAAACTTGAATAAGGAAAGTCAACCCGGAGTTGACTATTTGGTTAGAGGGCTCGGAATCGGATTCTGATGATTCGGTTAGTTCCGGGAGGTGATTTGTGACTTAGGGGAACGAGCGGAATTGAATTTGGAGGCCCGGTGTAGAAATATGCTTGAATTGGCTAAGGTCGAATTTTGGCGAAATCCGAACGGTAGGTGAGATTTTGATCCGGGGGTCGGAATGGAATTCCGAAAGTTGCAGTAGCTTCGTTAGGTGATTTTGGATGTGCCTGCAAAATTTCAGGTCATTCGGACGTCGTTTGGTCGGGTTTTTGATCGAATGTGTAATTCGGAAAGTTTTAAGAAATTTAGGCTTGAATCCGTGTGTAATTGGTGATTTTGATGTTTAGGGTGGTGTTTTTATGATTGGAACAAGTTCGTATCGTGTTTTGGAGTATGTTGGTGGTTTTCGTTGGGGTCCCGGGGCCCTCGGGTTGATTTCGGGGGTCCAAACGGACCATTTCTTCCAAAAGGCACTGCTGTTCTGCTGCAATAATTGCAGAGAATTTTTGTTCATCGCGATCGCGGGAGGTGTGATGCGATCGTGTAAGGTCGACCTGGTTGTGTGTCGCGATCGCGTGGTGATGTCCGCGATCGCGTAGGTCAATGGCGGAATGCAGTGCGATCGCGATTGGGTTCACGCGATCGCGTAAGGTCAAGTCCGGATGCAATGCGATCGCGTGGCTGGAGTTGCGATCGCGTAGGGATCTTCTGTTGTTCACTGCGATCGCGTAGAGGAAAAATTAGGCCCCAGGGATTTGTGCATCGCGATCGCGTGCCAAAGGCTGCGATCGCGTAGGGTTAATTGGCCTGGCAGTGAGTTTAAGTTCAGAACAGAACCAGTCGCGGGTTTCATACCCAAAACGCCATTTTTGAGTTCCAAGAGAAGAAATTGACGGGAATTGCTGGGAATTCATCGGGGATTCGTTGGAGGTAAGTTTTGTGGCTTAATTACATCATTTTAACATGAAATCATGGGTTAAATTTCTGTAAATGGAAGATTAAAGGTGGGTTTGAGCCCTAGGCCTAAATTTAAGAAAAACACCGATTTGAGTGGGCAAATGGAGTCCGATTTTGGTAAATTTTATATGCCTAGACTTGTATTGAGATGAGGATTCCGAATATGTAACTTTTGTAATTTTTCGACAAGCGTACCGAAAGTCGGGTTTTGACAACTTTGGGAATTTTGATGTAAATTGAGTTATATTGATTGGGTGTCGTCCCATCGGCCTAATTGTTGTATTTTTACTGTATTTGATCAGATTCTACGCGTGCGGAGCTTGATTCTCGTGGCAAGGGCATTACGGAGTAGTCATCGCGCCGTATTGAGGTGAGTAATAGATGTGGGTGATGACCAGCGGGTTCGAAACCCCGGTATACCACTTTGTGACGCTGTATAGCGGCGAGACACGCACACCCTTGAGAGTGCGGGGTCGATCATGAACTGGAGACTATAGATTAGTCCAACCTGTTGATACTATATTATTGGCTATTCTCGAGCCGTCGAACCTCCTTCTCGGATGGTTGCATATATTGTGGGCCGTGAGCCAGTTATTGGATCCCGCGAGGATCGTTATCATTGTCTTATCATATAGATATGCTAGTTTACTACTAATCCGCAGCTATTTTTGTTATTATGCTAATTCCAACCTCTGGAACTTGATATTACTGTTTTCCAATCGAAAAATGATAAAAGAGTTTTCAAAAACTTCTTTTGAGCCTTGCGAGGCCGTATCCGCATATTAGCCGACTTAGTAGTGGATCGGGCCGCACGCCGTAGCGAGATATATGTTGGATCGGATCGCACGCCGCAGAATATCTCTACGAGACGTGCTTGGGTCGTAGGAGCCCCTCCGAGTCCGAACCCCCACAGCCGAGCACGGCACCCAAAATTGGAGTCGGCTACGCGCCGTAGCGGTCATATCATGCATTGCATTGCATTTAGCTACATCCGCTAGCTGTTATGCTATTTATCGGTATTTGTTGGTACAGGTACAGTGAAGATTGATTCTATGACAGGGTAGCCGATTATAGCTTTACATAGTGCTTTATTGCGGATTTCTTATCTCGCGCCGTCTTACCCTTGTTTATTACCACCGAGTCCGGCATACTTATTTTACTCCCCGCACCTCGTGTGTAGATGCAGGTACCTCTCAGCAGTGATCCAGTAGCTGTGCGAGGCGACGTTTGTGGATATTCGAGGTAGCTGCAGAGTCCGCAGGACCCGATATTCCTTCATACTGTCTTTTGATTTTGTATTGATATTTCTTTCCGCACTTGGTATTTTTGTAAACCTTTCTACACTTACGTTCAGTAGAGGCTCACGACTCTTGACCCTTGGTCTATGGGAGTTAATGTATTGTGGGACTTGGTTCCCCGTTTTCGTTATATGTATCGCTGTTATTTCGTGAATTAATATGCCTAAATGGGCTAAAGTGAGCTTCTAGCTCCGTGGTTGATATTGATTGGTCAGGCTGGCTTAGCAATGTGCTGAGCGCCATCACGACCGGATTTGGGGTCGTGACAGTCTCAGTACTCGATCTAGCACATAGGGCTGGATGCTGTTGAGGCCCATTAGTAATAAATATGATTATGTGGCCGATGCATATACGACTTCTTCCACGGGTAGCCAGCCAAATGTCCATTCTATCTTGTTGGCTGGAATCAGACGCAAAAGTCGTATCCATCCGCTAATCCCCTCTGGCAAATCATGTCCTTCGACCCTCGTAGGGAATTCTTCTATACAGGTTTTCTCCGATAAACTATACCTCATAAACCGCGGGCGACGACATAAGTGATCGATCATCCACATTTGGAGCAGTACATTGCAAGCTTCAAAGAAGACCCCTCCAGCTTTGCAGATAGTGAGTGCACGAGAGATATCTGATATTATCATGGGGGCCAAAGTACTATTGTTTTGTTTCATCAAAGTGCTGACGACCCCTGCCACATGTATGTTGATATTCCCGTCCTTTCTGGGAAATATCAATGAACCTAGGAAAGTTATCATGAAGGCGATGCGTCTATGCTCTTCCCATTTTGACTGGTTTTCTCCACTGCATATTTTGCTTTTGTGTTTGTTAAAACCCCCATAATGACCATATTTGTCATATAGAAATGCTAAAGTGCAGAACCCTTCTGATAAGTCTGGGTTGTGTACAGTTCTGCGGATTTTCCCAGTATCCAAAAACCTATGTACTGTCACTACCCTTGGCGCAACGAGATATTGTTCCCTCATAGGGACTTTTGGTCTTCCGATATATCCGGCCAATTCTTCTAATGTCGGCGTGAGTTCAAAGTCTGAAAAGTGGAACACATTGTGTGCGGGATCCCAGAACGAGATCAAGGCTCGTATGATGTCTCCTCTCGGGGAAATATTTAGTAGCCCCACTAGATCTCCCAGGTACAGCTTAACTGCGTCTTGTCCTTGCTCGCCCAAGTCGCTCCACCACCTATGCAAACTTAAGGGAACCTTGTTTATGATAGCTTCGGTTGTATTCTGACTCGTGCTCATTCTGCACATTTATTAAGGTAGTTTTTAGATGAAAGAAAAATCTTTATTTGACCCAAACAAAACTATCTTTTTCTTTTTAGAAAAACGGAGCGGGCCACAGGAATTGACTGGTCAAAATATTAAGACTGATGAAAAGGTGGTCGTTGAGGCAAAGTTAAATATCCTGGCGTTCCGTCATTATTTTTTTTTTTATTTTTTTTTTTTAAAAAAAAACTTATTTTGAAATATAGGGAAGTTGGACCCGTTAAAGGCTGCCTACGTATCTCACATCCGGTGAGAATCAAACCCGCGTAGTTCGGTCCGTCAAAACAACTATTTTTTCTTTTATTGACCGACAAAGAAAACACATTTTGTCAAGAAAATCATTTTGTTGGCAAAGTCAACCTTCTGTCGTCTTTTATCAGCAAACTAAATTTATTGACTTGTTGGTAAAACACATTTTTGTATTTTCTGAAAAATATCTATTTCCCCATACTATTTCCTTTTGTTTTTTTTTCGTTTTTCTTCGGTATTTAAAAGCCGGTCGGCATGCCAGTCTAAATAAATGCTTACAACAAACATGATATAGCAAGATGGTCTTTTCATTTCAGGTTACCTGTCCTAGACGGACCCAACCCCTGTGTTGAGTCCCATAAGTCAAATGCAACGTGATGCAAATAAACGTTTCCTACTAGGGATCCGGTATGCAGTTATGTTATTCTAAGCTCAAAACCTCGGTACATGGTCTAACGGTGTACCCGAGCGAACAGCTCGGATTGAGGAGGGGGCTACGTACCGGGGACCCGCGGGATCGTCCGGCTTTGTAACTTGTCCTGCCTCTTTTCTTATTTTGGGTATTGACACTAACAGAAAAAGGGAGTCTCAACCAGTAAGCACATCCCCCGGAGGTAAGAAGAGAAGGGTTTTCGGCACAATTTTATATACAGTTCACGCAATATCAAAGCGGTAAACATATAGCAGTTTGTATATACAGTGCAACTAGTATCAAAGCGGTAGACATGTAGCACATTGATTAGACATATAATAAGATCAGATATAGGCAAAAACAACAATTTAACTGAGCTCGAATTCTTAAACCCCGAACCGAAGTTCTGGGTAATAATAACATCCCCAGCAGAGTCGCTAGAGCTGTCACACCTCCTTTCGGCGCTACCGCACCCCGCGAAGGGCTTAATAAAGGGAGTTTTTCCAATTAAAGGACAATCGAAACGAGATTCATTTATTAAGAGATTCAGAGTCGCCACTCAGGATATTTATGGTGTCCCAAGTCACCGGTTCGAATCCCAAATCGAGGAAAGGATTGACTCTATATTACAGTCTATGCACCAGAAATCCGGATAAGGAATTCTGTTAACCCGGGAGAAGGTGTTAGGCATTCCCGAGTTCCGTGGTTTTAGCACGGTCGCTCAACTGCGCTTTTTCTTTTATCCGATTTCTTTATATATTTTAACTATGTATTTTTAATGCCCCGCTTTTATTTTTAGAAGATTTGCGACGTCACGAAAACACATTTCGAGTCACACCGCAACCGGTACGCCTGTGACTTTAATGCATTTCAGTTTCGCCGAGAGTAAAGATTTGGGTCACATAAATGCGCACCCGTGTTTAGGAAAGTATTATATTAAAGTCGTGCCTAAAGAGTCTATCGTGTTAACTTTGGGAAAGACCGTGAAATTCACTAAACGGTCTTCCCGAGTCTAAGTATTTTATGGCAATTTATTTGAGGGCCCCGCAAATGTGTATTTAGTGCGGCGAGGCTCATCTCACTTTTATCAGAGGCCAATCCTATCATGACTATATTTTCTATTTATTCCATCTAATGGTTTTAAATTGAAATGGAATTTTATTACCTGTAATTATCAGCCCAAACGAATGAGCTATGTATTCCAGATCTGGGCCATTTTTATTAACGGTCAAGGCCCAATCTAAAGTTTGTCGGCCAGACCACATTGTTATTAATGCTTTAGGCGTGAATCAACATTACTTGTTTAGCAAAATCTATAATGAAGCTAAAGTTGCGGGTGTTCATGTCCCTGCTATTATTCTGATATTTGTAAACTGAGAAGACTATTTAAAGATTATGTTGATATCATACTAATTATTTTAATTCTTGCTGAGACCAATACAATCACAATTCTCATGGTTCCTGAATTTAATACTAAACTCCTTGATTTGATAATTAGATTCATACACTATCATGTTTCCATTCCAGATGAATATAACATAATTCCTGGTGAATATAACTATTTTTATTATTGCAAACTACATTGAATCCATATAAATTCCTGTAATATGTATACACGAATGTCTTAAAACAGCATCAATTAAACCATAACAGTCCAAGGAATAGAATTTAATCACAATTGCACTGTTCCTAATGAATACAAAAATGCTTTGACAAAATCTATATTCACTGAATCAACCACGCATTAACGAGATATTAATAGCAAACTCATCAGTACAAATTGACTATTTTTCATTTTTTGCATATGATATGAATTACAGCAGAGAAACAGCCTGTGTACCTGGAAATTGACAAAAATGGAGGAGCAAAAGATCAGCTATGGCAGTGATAGCAACAGTAACAGTGAACAGCAGCCAGCAGCAGCAACACACAAAAGCCAACAGCAACAATACACAACTACCAACAGTAGAAAAACACAACAACAGCATCAACAAAACACATCCAACAGCAGTAGTATACGACCAACAGCAACAACAGAACAGGGATGAAATAACTCCAGCTACTCAACAGACCACGATTCACTCAAAAATACCAAGTTTTACTTGAGAACAAATGATTCATAGATGATAACTACTGGAACTCTCGATCACTCGATGTAACAGTATCTTATGATGTTGTTTTTGAATGAAACAGTATCTCTCCTCAAGGCTGAAAACTAATCCAAAATACTGAAAATCCCTGTGTGTGTATATCTCTCTCTATATGTTTTAGAATGCCCTCTAATGTTCTCTTCTCTTTATGTCTCTGTCTAAGGTCTGTCTTCTATCCTTAGTCCAAAAAGAGTCTGCTTTTCTCAAGTTTCTTTTTTCTGTGTACTGAACTCCTTCTATCTATATAGTTTTTTGAATCCAGCTCCTAATGATGCCCCCATCTTAAATTAAACCCCTTGCCCATTATATTCTGTGCCTAGCCCTGACACTGGTTTTAACACTACCATATGTCTAAGTATGGAGCTTTTCTATTTAAAATTCCCTAAGTGCAAAGCCTAGGTGGATACCTGCTGTCCAGCAGGTTCCACTGACTTAAGGCATGTGCACTACACTGTTAATTTCCTAGAACTTTTATCAACTATAACAAACAATCAACAGCTAATTCAAATACACAAACCCGAACAACAGACATAAAGTTCAATTTAGACAAAACGAACCACTGCCCGGGATTTCACACAAACAAATTCTACGAGATTAGACGACGACATTCAATTAACTATAACACGTATCATTGATAACAAATTAATCGATAAGACAGTGATTCTAAAATTTCGGCCAAAATGAAACTAAGTATTCGACGACGCTAATCGAAGCGAATACGCATTTGACCACATACGTAATCAAACAAACAATACAGAAGAGTAATTGACCAAATAAAAGGTCTTTGAGAAGAAATGACAACAGGGACGGCCGACACAAATGAGAAGTATTCAATCCAATACACAAAACAAACACACTTAGTTGAAATAAACAAAAAAAAAAAAGAAATTACCTCAAGAGGAGAAGAAATCAAAACAGAATCCGGAGCTTGAACTTGAATTTGGAGTCTAACGGACTCTAATTGAGATGTTTTCAAACGAAAACATCCCAATTAAATTCTATTAGACTTCATTTTCCTTTGAATTTGAAGAAAAATCCCAATTTTGAATTTTAGGAATCATACGGCCGCTTTTGGGATTTTGGGTTTTCCGGTTGGATTCGAACAAAACCAAAGGTGATTTGGGTGTGAGGGCGGTCTGGAGGTGCTAGGGTACGAATTTGGGGGTGTTTGGTGTAGGTTGAGTTCGGACTCGAATCTTCGATTGAAGATTCGAGAAGCTAGAGAGTGATTCGAGGTAAATGGTTCGTGGATTTGGAATGAGGGAGTCGAGATAGTCTTAGGGTGTAAAAATGGGGGGCTTTGGCCTACCAGAACCGCCGCGAGGCGATTTCCGGTAGGCGGAGGGCGGTGGAGGCACGGCGGTTTCTGATCGTCTCTGGGAGAGACGAAGAGGGGTCTGGGAGAAATGAAACGGGTATGGGGGTATTGGGGCTTCCTTGGTATGTTTAAAATTAGTGAATTAATGTGAGTCGTCGGATCAAATGATCTGAACGGCTCGGATTAGCTGATGGGTAGGGGACGGGGTCGTTTGGCCACAATACGGGGTCGTTTGGCTTAATGAACGATTGGGTTGAGGGGCTGGTCCGGATTAATTATCTTGGCCGTTGGATTGACTTAATCCAACGGTGCAGATCAGGCGTTACACAAAAGGGGTGCATGGGCCTTGTATTGGGTAATGATCTGTTTTGGGCTTAATTTTAATTTAAGAACTGGCCCAATCCGATTTTCTTTCTTAATTTCCAAACAAATTCTTTCCTTCTTTATAATTGAACAAAAAATCCTAATTAATTTGTAAAATCACAGAATAAAACTACACAAATATCAACATTTGAACAACAATTAACATGTTAACTAACACATAAAAATCATGTCCTACAACTAAACTTAAACATTAAATGTAAAAATGCATATTTTTGTTATTTTTTCATTTTCGTGAAAACGACTTAATTACTCTAAAGCACGAACATGAATTTATATATAATAATGCACATGATGAGAGAAAAATAATGCAAGAATCACAAAAGTCACGCACAACACAAAAACTATTTTATTTTGAATTTTTTGGGAGTAAATCTTACGTAGGGCAAAAATCACGTGCTCACACTCCCTTTTTCTTTTCTCTTCCCTCTTTCTCCATTTCTTGCTTTCCTCTTCTTCTTGTTACCTTTCCTGAGCCGAGGGCTATTGAAAACAACCTCTCTACCTGTTAGGTAGGGGTAAGGTCTTCGTACAGACTATCCTCCTCAGATTCTACCTGTGGGAATATACTGAGTTTGTTGTTGGAATATATAAAAAAAATAGTATTTTCTAAGTATTTTCTTTTCCACTCATGTGGGAGCAAATAGAAGATACAATATCTAGGGATCAATTCCATCATCCCCACCCCACCCTCTCCCGTTATTTTGAGTTTGGGTTTGTGTATAGAGTATAGACTCCTCTATTCCCTAGTATCTTTACCAAGTCTCATCGACTACTGTCGGTAACAGTAAAATTTCATAATTAGAGTTCATTTTTTTGGTTTATTATAAGAGATACACTCCGATGAAACTTTCAACAAATATTTATCGACCAATCAAATTAAATGTATCTACTATATATATATAATCCTAGTAAACTATAATTATCTACGCCATATTCTTTTTTTTTTAAAGAGCCCATCAAAAACCCTTTTCTTAAAAGGAATGAAAGCAGAGTGTAAGAGTAAAAAGGAGGGCCATGGGCTTGTAAAGGGATTTTTTTCTAACTATATCATATATGAAATCTTATTACCCTAAATGTGTATAGTTTGTTAATTACCCACTCAGTCCACACTTTTACTACAATTTATATACCATTCGACTATTAGGCATTAAAGGAGCAGAATATTTCCTAAGAATGTGCTAAAATTAAGGAGAAAATTTTGGTGTTAATTGATTCTACATTAAATTTAATTTTAAAAAAAGGGAAAGCAGATTTCTCATATGCATATTTTTCTCTACAATTCAAATTCACGAAAAAAAATGAATATCTACTAAAACTACGAACAGATTCAACTACTAAACAACTTCGAATATTTGAAATCAAATTGTAGAAATCAAAATCTGTTCTTCATCGTTTCTTCTATCAAATTGTCGCTCGTATATATCTCTTCTTCATCTTTTCTTCTCTCAATCTAGAAATCCAAAAAACCATCAACAACAACAACAAACCATGTCCAAAATTGTAATTATGCTATAATTTAATGGCAATTGGATAACTATGGCAGATTCAGAGATTTTGATGTTGAAGCAATTGTGGTAGATGAGAATGCAGGTTTGTGTAGTTCGAAAATACTTAGAATTTTAGTTTTATGATATTATCTACGAATTTACTACATATATCTACAATTTGACTACAAGTTTTTTATTTGGTGCAGGAAAAAAATATTTTAATATACAGTGTCTCCAGATTGTAGATAAATTGTAGGCAAATTATAGTTTACTTGTAGTTAATTTGTAGAAAAATTATAGATAAAATGTAGATATTTTGTAGATGCTATATTTTTAATATTGTAATTTTTTTCCTTTGTGTTTGTTCTAAAAATGTAGGTGAGGGCTTCAACAGATCATATACACATTGTGTTGGATGGTGTGAAGCGGTACATTGTGTGTCTAGAAAATAAGAAATATAGTTATGGCCAATTCCAACTTAAAGAACTTCCATGTGTAAATTATTTCCAGATTGTAGTTATAATGTAGGTTAAATATAGTTAATTTGTAGTTTTTGTAAAATTTTGTAGACAAGTTGAAGATTAATTGTGGATAACACATTTCTACGAGGAGTATTTATTTCTTAATTTTTATTGTGTAATTTATATTCAACTGACAGTTATATACAAAAATTATATAGAATATTTTTTGTTGTGTAATTTATATTCAATTGATAGTTATATATAAGTATTACATAGAACTTGGAGGTAAACATCTAAAAATTATGATAAAAAACTACAAAATTTATATACAATAACAGCAAATGTAATTTTTGAGGATTTTTTTTTGGAGTGTTAATTTTTTTCATGATATGGGACTTAAAACAAAAAATAAAACTTGAAATAAGATTTTGTGAAATTAACTGAAGAAGAAAATTGAAAAATCGTGCTTAACTGATGAAGAACGTGAGTGAGAGGCGTGCATGTGAAATTGGGGGAATTAACTGAAGTAAAATATTGGGGTGTGGGGTATGGCAAGAGAGATAGGCGGGTAAAAGAAAATTGGAGAATATATGCTCCTAAATTAAAGCCTAAAATAAATGAAGTATTAATTATACCCTAAATTTGAATTATGGTATATAAATGATAATTTGGTATGCTGAAATATAATTAACATAATCCTTAAACATGAAAAATAATAAAATTTTATATATGGTATAAGAAGGTAAATTTTTTTTTTTTTTTTAGTCTTCAATTTCATTCTCCTTTCCTTCTTTCTACCGCCTGCTTCCTTTATTTGTTTTAGCGCTTGGATTGGATCTCCAAATTTTAATGAAGGTTTTTTTAGTTGATAGAATACCTATGCTCCATATTAGTAGATTGGAGGTTCGAATCCTATAGAAGTAGTCATGGCCATAAAATGGTCACTAGCTCAGCTCGACTAATTAAACAAAATTTAATTAGGCTCGTTATAGCAAATTTAGTTGAACTTAGCTTGGATGCAACTCAACTTAATATTATAGTGAACACAATTAGGTTCTATTCCTGAACCTGCTAGAGGCTAGAGCGGATGTCCAATCCTATTTACTCTCTCCATCTCATATTATATATCATGTTTCTCTTTTATATGCATATTAGGAAAACCTTAATTAACATGCGGTTTTGACTATTTTATCCTTATTTATTTCTTAAGGCATGATATCTCTTCATCAAATATTTACTCTATTTATGTTCATCTCCATTTTCAAGAACAATCACTACTCGGGGTAAAATGAAGAAAAGAACTTCCTCCGGCTCAAATTATTAGTCGTGATTTCTAAATACAGTTGTCTCAAATTATTTGTCATTTTAGAAGTTTAAGACATAATTAATTTTTTTTTTATTAGTAGTAATTGTTCTTGAAGATAGAGATGATACATAAATAGAATAAATATTCAATAAAGAGAAATTATATCTTATGACATAAATATGAGTGAAATAATCAAAAAATATCTTTTAATTAAGGCTTTCTTAATAGGTGCGTAAGAGGGAAATACAAGAGATCATTTGAAACTTGAGAATAATTGATTATGTCTTAAACTTTTAAAATAATATATAATTTGAGACAGATGAAATAATTAAAACGATAATGAATCCTTCCGAAAATAACCAAGGTGAATAAAAGGTTTAATGAAGTGTAAAGTGATTACAATAAGCATATTGTAATGGTTTAATCATTGGTAGACAAAAGAACCCTACCCCCAACTCAAGCCAGATCAATATCCTACATTTACTTTCGCAAAAGCCAAGGAATAAAGAAACGAATCAAGACAAAGCGTGTCCCGAATTACTCACATCACTATATTTTTCTCAATTCTTTTCTTATTTTTGCATCGGAAAACTCTTCTTTGACACTTTTATTTTTGTTGGTGGATTCATACCTACTTTTCCACATTTCACATTATGATTATTTTCTCCTTTTTATCCCACCAGCTTAAAACAATATGACCACCTTCACTTTTATGCTCAAAATCATCAATACTGAAGATCAGATCACACCATTATACGGCGATAATTAAAGGCCATTTCACATATCCTCCTCGATTTCAGCAACTTGTTCTACTCATTAGCAAGAAAATAATCACTCTTATTTTCAATCCAAATCTCAATTAGATTTCTATTTGCTTTTTCCCAATAAGTTATCCAACAAATCATTGTTTCCTCGGAATTGTTATTATACTGTATTTGTAAAATAATTCTGCAAATATAAATAAATACAAATAAAAATGTGCATAAACAGAAATGAAGAAATCAATTCGAACCCACTGAATTCACAGTGTTTCCTTAAGGAATTTAATCCCCTCCTAGTACCCAAGGTTATGGATTATTTCCTCCCAGGATAGAACGAATTACACACTGGTGTAGTGGTACTTCAAACCCCAGTGTTTCAGCGAACACAATGATCGGTAGCAAATCACACTTACTTTTTGCTTTGTTTGATGCTAAAAGTATGCAGAAGAAAGGAAATTTCACTCAAAAATTTCATTTCCTTCCATTTACCATTCACCCTCTTTTAACTCTTTAATATATTAATTAAATATATTGAAAACCCAACAATCCCCCACATGAATGGGGAATGGCTATATTAGGGATGTATGCATGAAAAACTACGTGATTCGCAAGTAAGGATTAATTGCATTTGGATAAGTAGGTTTCCCTTTGAACTTTCCATAGTGAACTTATGTCGGATATACTCGGTCAATCGGTAGATTTGATATCTTTGAACCCTCGAACTTTGGTGTATACCTAGACAACCACAAGTCACACAACCAACCCTTAACCGTCTTTGGTTCTCATTGTTGTGTTCGTTTCAGCCGTGAACACCGTATGGTTTCATAAGTGCGTAGAGAATTGGCCTTACAAAATTCTCCTTGAAGCGGCTAACACTTCACACTTACATAGGTGATTCCTAAACGTGTCATCCCGTAGATACACTATTTGATATACCCCATATCAAATTTAGAAATCATTAAAAAGCCTTAATGTTTTATCCTTGGTACCAAACATTGTCTTATAAGAGAATGGACCAAAAGTTTATTCGACAATGTTGAACCATCATAAATGACTTTGTTTGAGCTCCTTGAACCTAGATCTTGGGATCTCCAGTCTTCTAGGTAGAGTTACCGCCACTATGACTTGTTCTCGGCCACAGTCCCATTCCCCTTGATGATTCCTCAACTACATCTCTAGTTAGGCCTTTTGTAAGTGGATCCGCCACATTATCACTTGACTTTACATAGTCAATCGTGATAATTCCTCTAGAGAGTAATTATCTAACGATTTTATGTCTTCATCATATATGACGAGATTTACCGTTATACATAACGCTCCCAGCCCTTCCAATTGCCGCTTGACTATCACAGTGTATGCATATTGGTGCTAAGGGTTTGGGCCAAAATGGAATATCTTCCAAGAAATTCCGGAGCCATTCAGCTTCTTCGCCGGCTTTATCCAAGGCTATGAACTCAGCCTCCATTGTAGAGCGGGCAATACAAGTTTGTTTGGATGACTTCCAAGACACCGCTCCTCCACCAATGGTGAATACATATCCACTTGTGGACTTGGAATTAGTTGATCCGGTGATCCAATTTGCATCACAGTATCCCTCAATGAAAGCAGGATATTTATTATAGTGTAAAGCAAAGTCCTGGGTATGTACTAAATACCCCAAAACTCGTTTCATGGCCATCCAATAAGATTGACCTGGATTGCTCGTATATCGACTCAATTTACTTATAGCACAGGCTATATCTGGTCTTGTCCAGTTCATGATGTACATTAAGCAACCCAACACACGAGCATAATCCAATTGTTATATGTTTTGGCCTTTGTTCTTTGCTAATGCAAGATTCACGTCAATTGGGGTCTTTGCAACTTTAAAACCGAAGTGCTTGAATTTTTCAAGTACTGTCTTGATATAATGAGATTGTGACAACGCCAGACCCTGAGAAGTCTTATGGATCTTAATTCCCATAATTAAATCAGCAACACCTAAGTTTTTCATATCAAGCTTGCTAGTTAGCATACACGTAGTAGCATTTATATTGGCAATGTCACTACTCATTATGAGCATATCATCCACATATAAGCAAACAATGACCATGTAATTTGGAACATTTTTAATGTACACATATTTATCACATTCATTTATCTTAAACCTATTTGACAACATTGTTTGGTCAAATTTAGCATGCCATTGTTTGGGTGCTTGTTTTAATCCGTAAAGGGACTTAACAAGTCTACAAACCTTCTTTTCTTTACCTGAAACCACAAACCCTTGTGGTTGTTCCATGTATATTTTTTCCTCCAACTCTCCATTTAAGAAGGTCGTCTTAACATTCATTTGATGAATTTCAAGACCATAAACGGCAGCTAACGCTACTAACGTTCGTATGGACGTAATTCTTGTAACTAGAGAGTATGTATCAAAATAATCAAGACCTTCTCGTTGTCTATACCCTTTGACCACAAGTCTTGCCTTATATTTGTCAATAGTGCCATCATCTTTAATTTTCCTCTTAAAGATCCATTTAGAACCCAACGGTTTATTTCCAGGAGAAAGATCAACCAATTCCCATGTATGGTTGTTCAGTATGGATTCTATTTCACTATTGACTGCCTCTTTCCATAACAATGATTCCGAAGAAGACATTGCTTCTTTAAATGTTTGAGGCTCATTTTTCAATAAGAAAGTCACAAAATCCGGTCCATATGAAGTAGACGTTCTTTGACGTTTACTACGCCTTGGATCTTCCTGGTTAAGTGTACTTTCTTTTACTTCTTCCCGAGGCAGTTTAGATCCTTCACTAATCGACTCACATTACTTTTTGTACAAATATATATTTTCAAAGAACTCAGTATTATCTGATTCTATAACCGTATTATTATGAATGTCGGTATTTTCTAATTTATGAACCAGAAATTGATATGCTTTACTATTAGTTGCATATCCTATGAAAACACAATCAACGGTTTTCGGTCCTATTTTTACCCTTTTGGGTTTAGGAACTTGCTCTTTTGCCAAACACCCCCACACTTTAAAATAATTCAAGTTGGGCTTCCTTCCTTTCCATTTTTCATATGGAATTGATTGTGTTTTGCTATGAGGTACTCGATTTAGTATTCGGCTAGCCGTAAGTACGGCTTCCCCCCACAAGTTCTGTGGCAAACCAGAACTTATCAATAATGCGTTCATCATCTCCTTTAATGAACGATTCTTTCTTTCTGCAACCCCATTGGATTGGGGCGTGTAAAGGGCCGTTGTTTGATGAATAATTCCATATTCTAAACATATTTGTTCAAAAGGAGATTCATATTCACCACCCCTATCACTTCTTATCGTTTTGATTTTCTTGTTAAGTTGTGTTTCAACTTCATTTTTGTATTGCTTGAATGCGTCTATTGCTTCATCTTTACTATTAAGTAAGTAAACATAGCAATATCGAGTAATATCATCAATAAAAGTTATGAAATACTTCTTTCCACCGTGAGATGGTATTGACTTCATGTCACAAATATCTGTGTGAATTAAGTCTAAAGGACTTGAATTCCTTTCAACCGACTTATAAGGATGTTTAACATACTTAGATTCCACACATACTTGACATTTTGATTTGTCACATTCAAATTTAGGCAATACTTCCAAATTAATCATTTTCCGTAAGGTTTTATAATTGATATGACCCAAACGTATATGCCATAATTCATTATTTACTCAATAATTAAGAAGGAAAATTGATGGGTAGTTAAGTTTTTGTTACAAAAACAGAAAAACTGAAATTTGGATTTAATATTAATATTTATTTAATATTAATATTCTGTTATTAAAATAAATATTTAATAATATTTATGTTAATATTTTACTATTAACAA
This sequence comes from Nicotiana noctiflora, assembly GCA_032618575.1. Classification (NCBI taxonomy): domain Eukaryota; kingdom Viridiplantae; phylum Streptophyta; class Magnoliopsida; order Solanales; family Solanaceae; genus Nicotiana; species Nicotiana noctiflora. The sequence continues at coordinate 76,703 of JASVEL010005493.1, forward strand.
ATAAATTTGGTCCAAAAAGTTAATCAATCGATCGTTTGACCAAATCCAAATCCAAATCCGAATCCGAAGCCGAAGCCGAAGCCGAAGCCGAAGCCTAAGCCGAAGCCGAAGCCGAGCTGAGCCGAGCGAGCGACGACGACGACGACGACACGAGGCTTTCTTTCTTCTCAACTCTTTAAGAGCTAGAAGAAAAGCAATTGCTTATATACCCATAAAAAACCTCTTCCTTTTCCAATATGGGACAATGCCATTTACCAATGAGAGGGAACTTGAAATTTCACTCAAAATTTGATTTCCCTCCAATTCCAACTTACCCTCTTTTAACTATTTAATATATTAATTAAATATATTAAAATCCCAACAGACACTACTTTATTTTGTTCATACTAAGTGATTAATTTGCTTTTTTATTTTAGTCCAAAATAAGTTTTCATGTATATAATCAAGAAAAATTTTTAATTTTTTCAAAATCACCCTTATATACGTATCCCTAAAAAGTTATTTACTCCTCATATTTGATAAGAGAAATAAGTGCTATTATAACTATAGTTAGAGCCGTCAATATGGGCTTGACCAGTTAGGACAACCCAGCCCATTCCGTAAGGTTTTATAATTGACATGACCCAAACGTATATGCCATAGATGACCATTTACTCAATAATAAAGAGGAAAAATTGATGGGTAGTTAAGTTTTTGTTACAAAAACAGAAAAACTGAATTTTGGATTTAATATTAATATTTATTTAATATTAATATTTTGGTATTAAAATAAATATTTAATAACAACTTCTGTTAATGTTGTACTATTAAAAAATAAATTTAGTCCAAAAACTTAATCAATCGATCATTTGACCAAATCCGAAGCCGAAGCCGAAGCCGAGCCGAGCGAGCGACGACGACGACGGCGTGAGGCTTGCTTTCTTCTCAACTCTTTAAGAGCTAGAAGAAAAGCAATTGCTTATATACCCATAAAAAACCTCTTCATCTTCCAATATGGGACAATGCCCATTTACCAAGGAGAGGGAACTTGAAATTTCACTCAAAATTTCATTTCCCTCCATTTCCCATTCACCCTCTTTTAACTCTTTAATATATTAATTAAATATATTAAAGTCCCAACAGGCACTACTTTATTTTGTTCATACTAAGTGATTAATTTGATTTTTTTATTTTAGTCCAAAATAAGTTTTCATTTATATAATCAAGAAAATTTTTTAATTTTTTCAAAATCACCCTTATATACGTATCCCTAAAAAGTTATTTACTCCTCATATTTGATAAGAGAAATAAGTGCTATTATAACTATAGTTAGAGCCGTCAATATGGGCTTGACCCGTTAGGACAACCAACCCAGCCCGTAATTTAGCAGGGTTGGGCTAGAATTTTTTAAGCCCGTTTAAAAACGAGGCTTTTTAGCCCTGCCCAAGTAAGCCTGTGGCCCGTGAGGCTTGATTGAGGCTGGGCCGGACTGGCCTGTGGGCCTAATAAAATATTTATTTATAATATATATAAAAATAAAGTATACTTTCTTTAGAGATGGAAAGTCAGAATTTGATCTTAACTAAGAGGAACCCAACCTTGATCTTGAAAAGTTTCAAGAGATATGTTGTCATGTATTGGAAGGACCATTCTAAAAAATATTCCGATCTTTCAATTCAATTGTTGTGCGTGATGTACTTAGCGTACTTATAATATTATACCATAAGAATCAATATTTAGCATTGGTGGTGTGTTCTTACAAAGTACAGAAGTTGCATTTATTATGAAAATGTCCAAACACTTGTTACTACTCGAAATTGTCTACATAGGTTTTCCCGAACACAAACTGGTAATATTTTTTTATGTGAATTTAAAAATTATTAATTTTTAAAATTTAATTATTTTTAATATTTAGCTAATTAATATTGCATATGAATTGTAGATGAAAGTGAAGATATTAAGACAAACCTTGTCACAAGCGGATCCAAATGTATTTGATGAAGATGATGTGTTAGATATCTCATAAACATCATGAACGCTCTCTTAAATAGTGTGTTTTATGTTTTGACTTTCACTGAATGAAAAATATAGTCCTATCTTTTATATTTTTTAGTATTTATTGTGATATATTGGAACAATATAAAAATTTATTAAGTTTTGCGAATTTTTTAACTTCTAAATGATTATCTTTTTTTAGGTTAGAACTTAAAGAAAAAATATAAAATTATATTTTTAAAAATAATGGGCCGGCCCATGGGGGCCCGCACTCCGCAACCCACATAGGGCTGGGGTGGGCTCAACATTATAACACCTATCAAAATGATGGGCTAGCTCAGCCCAGCCCATCAATTGCTGAAGTCCACGTAGGCTGGGTTGGGCTAGCCCGGCCCGACCCATATTGACAGCTCTAACTATAGTGCAATATTTAATGAAGGGTAGTTTAGTCACACTAACTATTTTCGTCTAGAATTTAGTACTCTCCGATCCAAAATAAGTGATTTTCGGATGTTTTCACATATATTAAGAAATTCACCTTTTATCATTAACTAGCAATGAAATTGACCATATTAACCTTTACTATCTCACATAAACACTCCTACCACATATTCCAACGCTATTTATTCAAAGGACAATGAAGGAAAAAAATAATTACTTCGTTCTTGATATCTGAAAAAATAACTTATTTTGGACCACAAGAAAAATGCCAAAAATTACTTATTTGGGACCGGAAGAAGTATTTTCTTAATGGGTGTGCCCAAAATAAATTGGCCACTTATTATGGACCGAAGGAATATTATTTTGACTTTATTTCGGTGGTTTGGGCATGTGCGTAGGAGAAGCCCCGAAGCCCCGAAGAGGAGAGGAGCTGTGAGCGGCTAGCGGTGGTCGGTTTGAGGCGAAGCAGAGGGAGGCCTAAGAGATAACGGGGAGAGGTAATTAGGCAGGACATGGCCAGGATAGGAAAGTCTGGAGGTCTAGTATCAGGGTTGTAGGGTAGGGGCTCCTAAATTTGGGTTACTAGATTTTTCGTACTCCTTTCCCTGGGTGGGTGAGGCGTGGTAGGGCTACCCATAGAGGATTCATGTATTGGTTTGTGTTCTCTTATGGTAGTCATTTCTGGTATTTACTGTTTTAATATTATTGCATGCCAGTTTATTTATGGTACATGACTCTTATGTTTAGATAATTATTTATGCGTTGTATGCTGGAGTAACTAATGATGTTTGTGTTTTTGTTTTTGTTTGCCTTTCTTTTTCTTGCGCCAAGGGTTGATTGGAAACAGCCTCTCTGCTCTCTCGGGTAGAGGTAATGCATGTCTACATATTACCCTCCCCATATCCCACTTTGTGTGAATATACTGGGTTGTTGTTGTTGATATTGTTGTAAGTTCGGCCAGTAATTCATTTTTTTCTATCAAATTGAGTTGATCTACAACATGTGACTCTACATATTAAGCCTGGTATGATTTTACGAAAAATACAACAATAATATGAAGGAAAAAAATTACATAATGAAAATATATAACTTAAAATCTATTTTTTCCAAGTTCGAAAAGTCAAAAGTTTTAAGGAACATGATCTACCGTGTGTTTAACCTTTCAGAAAAGGTGACAATGATCCTACAATTGTATGCTGAGAACACTGTTGCAAAGTCGAAGATTGATGTACATTCATCATTGAATATGTGCAATATCTCCGGACATTAAAAATAGTGAGATGTGAAAAAATGTGGTATGGAATGAGTACTTGTGACAACAAATCATAATAACTCACTCTTTAATCTTCTTTTTGCTCAGTTTTTATAATGTTCAGAGTAAATTTGTAAAGTTGATTCAATTAGTTGCATCAAACAAGAACAATATATATGTGTATCACTTATTCAGTCAACTGTTGTGCATGTTTATTTTACTTAGGGACGGATGTATAGTATAAGGTATAAGTTCAGTTGAATTTAATAACTTTGACTCATATTTTATATATGTGTTAAGAAATACACTATACATGTTATACATCTTAAATTTTGAATGTAGTAACCCAAACGGTCAATAGGGTTAACGGCAATCCAAATTTATTAAATTCAAATCCTGAATCCATATGTGAATTTTTAAGATGTTTGGAAATTAAAGAATCCAAATCATTAAAAGTTTATAGTCTCATGATTAATATGCTACTAATCATCAACTAAGCATTATTGTGAAAGTACCATAACAGATCTTAGTCAGGCATGTAAATTCTGTACTGATTAAACTGACATAACAATCTCTGCTGCATTATAGACATAATACAGTGTAGTAAGACAGTAAAGTGAAAGGAGCTGAGCCATGTTGGAATAAGAGACTTTCATGGGGTCTTGTGAAATTCAACAGATTAGTGAAGTATTCAAAGGAAGGAAAGCCAAAATCTTACTTTCTCTCTTAACAAAGCAAACAAAATTAAAATATCCCTTCATTCTTGCAGTAAAGGACATCAAGAATATCTTTAGTTGTCTCTCTTTATTAAAGAAAAAGCACCACTTTTTTGAATTCAAAAACCCCCTCAAACCAAACCAAGAATATATCTAACCTAATGGAGTACAATAACCCCACATGTATGATTCTTGATCATTCCTTATTTTTCCATTTCTTTTCCTAAGTCTTCTCTTGTTTCACTCAAACACCTTAGAAATATTAGCCTAGAACCCTATCGCACCAAAATCAAGAATCATGCTTTATAAAATGAAATATTCCCTACATGTATTGTCTTAGCTAATGTTTGTTCTCCCATTACTTCTCAAAGACATTCCTTTGGTTCCACTCAAAGAACACAACCTTAGATTATAGTCTAAAAATAAGTTCATACCATTAGTCAAACTACTGAACTCAATCACTTGCTGTTGTTACTCTTCAGTTTCCGTTGACGTTTGTTCTGCTTACCCTAACTTGTATCAGCCAAAATTCCAAGAAAATGTCTCAGTTGGAACCACAACAACCAGTTCAAGTTTATCCTAATAATCCAAACAATTTCCCTAATCAGGCAAACAATATCCCAACTCAATCTTCTTCTTCTTCCTCTTCTCAGTCAAATGGTTCATTTGTCAGTGTTTTTGTTGTCTTGGCTATAGTTTTGGTCGTATCTCTCATTGCTTGTGTCGTTGGACGTTTCTGCAGCAAGAAAAGCCATGGTCCTAAGGTGAAGAAAAGCAATGGTAACCAACAAAAACAGAAAGAGGGTAAGCAGAAGCATAATGAGTTTCATCAAAGAGGTCAAGGTGATATAGAATTTGGATTTGATAAGAAAATTGCAAGTTCTAAAGTTGCTGCAGCACATGGAGATCATTATAAGGGGTCTAAACCTTTTAAGAATATTGGAGGTAAAGGAGGAGTTAGATTTGCTGATGATCATATTGATTTCAGGCCTGGTCATTGAAAATTAGTAGAAAAAATGTTCATTGAAAAACTCCCTCTATGCATCAATCACTTAGTAGCTTATAAAATTTTCTATTACATGGAAGGGTAAGGTAAAGGGACATGTGTTTTGTTGGTGTTTTTTTTTTTTTTTTTTTTTTGTCTTTTTGGTTAATTGTAGCTTTTGGTTTGGGCTTTTGTTTTATATTTATGCCTATATGCAACAAGTTTGTTGTTCTTGGGATTGTCAAAAGTGTAGTATTTTCAGTTTTTCATCAATTGGAAAATATGGTTAATGTGGGGTTCAAGAAAAGCCAGATTTGTTAGTTTTTCCTTCATTTTTTGTGATTGTCTGCCTGCGTTCGCACGCTAAGTAACTCCAACCACTCTAAAAGTAAGCATGTTTTCAAAAAATTTATGGTGTGTCTCATATAACTGCTATTAGTTTTGTGAGTCTTACCTCAATTAATGTCAGTTGTATGAAACATATACTCCCTCCGTTTTAATTTATGTGAACATATTTCCTTTTTAGTCCGTGCCAAAAAGAATGACCCCTTTCCTTATTTGGAAACAATTTACCTTTATGCAATGATTTATAGCCACACAAAATAAAGGTGCCTCATTTTACACCACAAGATCAAAAGTCTTCTCTCTTTTCTTAAACTCCGTGCCTAGTCAAATGGATTCACATAAATTGAAACGGAGGGAATATAAAATAAAAAAATTCGCATGTTTTGGATAACAGATCGATGTCTCAAAAACGATCCGCACTCACCTGCATTTGCAACGAAATTAAAATCAATAAAATAAGAGAAATATAGTTTTTGGGTAATTACAGTTCAAATTATTTAATATCAATTGTTTGTGTAACATGTTAAATGCAAAGTAAAAATGAGGATATCTGAATTATTTGCACGTATAATTGCTGAACTTTATTTTCTATATATAATATAATAGTAAAGTCATGAAATTATTTATTTCATATTAAACTAATTGAACTATTCCCCCATAAGAGTAAAGTCGCACTACAAACATATGTTAGCAGCGAAAATATAGTAGAATCGATGAGAAATTAGATTAGGGTAGGGCTTGTTGCCAAAACGAGAGAAAAAAGGAGACCCCCTTTCTTTACATCTGAAAATGAATCGAATGAATTGCAAGTCTCTGGGACCCGGCCCAGTATATACAAAAATAAAGAATAAAAGTAAAAATAATTATGTAGGCCTAGCCCAATACAAAATGAACTAATTAATGTGGGCCTAACTAACTAATCTGGAGCAGCATTAATAAATCCAGCACCCCCTTCAAGTTGGAGGGTGACAAAACCCCCAACTTGGAGAGGAAACCATGATGAGCAACACCATCCAAAGACTTGGTGAAGATGTCAGCAAGCTGAGTAGAGGAAGAGGTGTGAAGCAGTAGGATCAGACCTTCAGCAAGCTTAGTCTTGACCAAGTGACAATCCAACTCAATATACTTAGTCCGCTCATGAAAAACAAGGTTCTCGGCAGTGTGGATAGCAACTTGGCTATCACAGAATAAGGGAATAGCAGTAGAACATGAAACATCAAAATCCAAGAGCAACCTGTGCAACCAAGCAACTTCACTAACAGCCTTGCTCATGGCCCGATATTCAGCTTCAGCAGAGCACATAGACACCGCACGATGCTTTTTAGATTTCCAACCCACAAGACTACCATCCAAAAGCACACAAAAGCTTGAAACAAACCTCCTAGTGTCTGGGCAAGCAGCCCGGTCACTATCACAGAAGACAGCAACAGAAAAATCAGGAGCATTGTTAAGAAAAATGCCAAACTCAGCAGTACTCTTCAAGTATTTCAACAAATGCAAACCAGCTTCAAAATGAGGCACACAAAGTAACTGCATAAACTGGGAAATATCTTGTATAGCAAAAAAAATATCTAGCTTGGTGTGGGTGAGGAAGTTTAGCTTCCTAACTAAGGACCTGTATACTTCAGGCTTATGGAGAGGAACCCATTTCTTGGCCTTGAGCTTGAGTGACTATGGGAAAGGACACACCACATGAGTGGCATCAGAACAATGAAACTCACTAAGGAGGTCATGAAGGAATTTATTTTTGATGAAAAACAACCTCAGAAGCAGAATAGAAGACCTCTATACCCAAAAAATAATCAAGTGACCACAAATCCTTGATTCTGAACTGCTGATGAAGAAATTATTTAAGGGCAAGAATTTCAGCACTATTAGTCCCAGTTAAAATAATATCATCCACATAAATAGCTAAGACCGCAATAGAATCCACAGAAACTTTGGTGAAGAGAGAGTAATCATTGAGAGTGTATTGATAGCCTCTAGAAGATAAAGCCTAGGAGAGCTTGGCATACCATTTTCTTGAGGCTTGCCTAAGGCCATAAAAAGAATTATGCAACTTGCAAACCAGTTGCCCAGATGAAGATGCAGAAGAAACAATGTAACCAGGAGGAAGCTTCATAAAGACTTCCTCATCAAGATCACCATGCAAGAAAGCATTGTTGACATCCAACTGAAACATGGGCCACTGTTTCTTAACAGCCACAGCAATCAAAGTTTTGATGGTGGACATTTTCACAACAGGTGAAAAAGTCTCATAAAAATCAATACCCGCAATCTGAGTATCCCCTATAACAATCAGTCTGGCATTATATCTTTCAATGCTCACATCAGTCTTTTATTTGACCTTATACACCCACTTGCAACCAATGGGTTTCTTTCCAGGAGGAAGCTCAACAATAGACCAAATTCCATTAGCCTCTAAGGCTTCAAACTCTTTTGTCATGGCTTCCTTCCATTCAGATATACCAATAGCCTGAGAATAGGTGCCAGGTTCGGCCAAAGGTTGAGAAGTAGCTGAAAGGGAGGAAGAAGGACAAGAGGAGGGAAGAGAACAAACATAATCCTTGAGATAAGAGGGAGGATTATAAGTCCTGGAGGACTTCCTGACAGGAGCAGCATCAGAAAAAGAGGAGACCTGGGAATCAGAAGGAGGAAAATGGGATGCAGTAGAAGGAACAAGGAAAGAAGAAGGAGGTGCAAGAGAAGAACTGGTACCAAGACAGGGATCAGGAGTGGAATCAGAATAAGAGGGGGGGGGGGGAAAGAAGTAAACACAGAAGGAAAGGATGGATAATTAGAAGAAAAGGGGAAAATATGTTCATGAAACGGAACATCTCTTGAAACAAAACAAAATTGTACAATTTATAGCCCTTCTTAGCAAAGGGATACCCCAATAATATACAGGGAACAGACCTGGGGTCAAACTTGTCCCTAAGAACTTTAGGAACAGTGGCATAACACAAGCAACCAAAAGCTCTAAGATGACCATAAGAAGGAGGTGAACCATAAAGTAGTTCAAATGGAGTTTTGTGGTGTAATAGGGGAGAAGGGAATCTGTTAATGAGATATGTCGCAGTTAGGATGCAATCACCCCATAATGAAATAGGAAGTTTGGATTGGAAAAACAAAGCCCTAGCAGTTTCTAGTAAGTGTCTATGCTTTCTCTCCACAACACCATTTTGTTGTGGAGTGTGGGGGCAAGTGGTCTGGTGGATGATGCCCTTGGCAAAGAAGAACTTAGAGCCAATAGTACTAGATCCTAGTTCAAAAGCATTATCACTTCTAACTTTCTAAACTTGCGTGTGAAATTGAGTTTCAACCATAGTAATGAAAGCTTTGAGAAGATCAAAGGCATTGCTCTTAGCACCCATCAAATGAGTCAAAGTAGCTCTAGAAAATCAACCACAACAGTAAGGAAATATTTGGTACCATGGGAAGTAGGAGAGTGATAGTGACCCCAAGTATCAATGTGAATCAATTAAAAAGGAGCAGTAGAGTGAATGAAACTATCAGGGAAATGAAGTCTAGTTTGCCTAGCTAAAAGGCAAATAGGACAAGGAAATGATTGTTTAGGGGATAAACAAGAATTGATAACAGGAATGCCCTTCATTCTAGAAAATGGTATGTGACCAAGTCTAAAATGCCACACAATATTCATTTTATTAGAAATGGTAGGTGCATAATTACAAGAAGAAAGAGTAGAACTACCAGAAACAGTACATGTAGAAGAAAGAACATAATTGGAAACATAGTTATTAGGCCTAAACATGGGTACTTGCAGCTTGTAGAGCTTATTATCCAGTTTACCAAGTGCCAGAGGCTTCTTCAGAGAAGGGCCCTGTAATATACATAAAACTTTAGTAAACAGTGCAATGCCATCAGACTGATCAACCAACTTATGAACATAAACTAAATTGTAGTGATAACTGGGAACATAAAGGACATTGTGAATAGTGAAATTAGGAAACAAAGTTAGGGAGCCAGAATTAGTGACTTTAACTTTGTAACCATTTGGGAGAGAAACAAGGCAAGGAATAGTAAGAGGTTCAATATTTAAAAGAAGAGATTTAAGAGATGTCATGTGATCAGATGCCCCCGAATCAATGATCCAATCAGAAATAGTGACTTTTGAAAACAAAGCAAGCTTAAGAAGAACACTATGGGTAGCTATTCTACCAGCAAAATATGCAGAAGCCATGAGAGATTGAGAAGAGTCAGGAGTCACATGAGTTTGTTGTAAGAGTTGAATCAGTTGAGAACATTGGTCCTTTGTCAAGCCAAGAAAAGCAGAATTAGACTCGGAGAGACCAGCTGGGACAGTAGCACCATTTGAATGAGACACACATGCCTGAGATGTAGGAGAATCAAGTGCACTGTGTGCTGCAGCTTTCCTAGGACCAGCAGATTTAGAGATTTTCAAATTTTGTGGAAACTCATGGAGTTTGTAACACTTATCAATGCTATGCCTAGGTTTCTTATAGTATTTGTAAGTAATTACAGTCATTTGATTCTCAAAATTCACCCTAGGAGAGTAAGGCCGTTTAGAAGACCCAGCATTGAAAGAGGCTAATTCTGAGGAGAAATGAGAACCAGTAGACATCTGCCTCTGTTTCTCATCACTTAGAAGAATGCTATAGACTGTGTCAATGGGAGGCAATGGCTTCATCATTAAGATGTTACTTCTGACTTGAACATAAGTATCATTAAGCCCCATGAGAAACTGATAAACTTTTTGTTTTTCCTCAGACCTAAGACTGCATCCACATTTGCATTTATCATCAGAACTAGTAGAAAGAGAGGCTAACTCTTCCCAAAGTTGTTCGAGATTGTTAAAGTAGGAAGGAATATCAAAGGCACCCTGAGTAATATGAGCCACCTCCTTTTTCAACTCAAAACCCTAGCTTCATCAGCTTGGCCATATCTGGTCTCAAGTTCCTTCCAAATATCCTTTGCAAACTCAGAATATACAACAATACGATGAATTTCCTTGGTCACAGAGTTGGCTAGAGAGGGAACAACTAAATCATTGGCGAAGAAGAGGAGACCCTTCTGGAGGTCTATCAGAAGTTCCATGAATAAATTCTAGCTTGTTCCTCATGGATAAAGCCACTAAAATGGATCTTCGCCAACTTCCATAGCAGGCACCATTAAAATGTTCAATCACCAAGGAAGACCCCAACAGATAAGAGGGATGGACATATAGAGGATGGCATGGGTGCGTATAATCATCAGGATGAAATGGGAGGCGACTAGGAGGTGCATGTTCAGAATTATCCACAGAAGTAGAGGAAGAATTACCCGACGAGATAGCCATTAGAGAAAATCTCTTAACAATGAGTAGACTTAACCATACACAATATCAATTTGCAAACAATCTCAATAAACCCTAGGACATGCAGAGACGAAAAATATTAAGCAATATACCATAATTCTTCGCAACCGGAAGAATACGACCTTGAAATGAGAAGAACTTTACCCAGCTATGTTTGAGAAAACCCCAGAAACAAACGACTTTAATATTACCCACTGTTGAATGCTGAAACACATTGCTACAACCAGAATTCAGGACCTCAGATACAAATCGAAGGCTCATAAAGCAAAGTGAACATCAAATCTCGAAGAATCTCACAAAAAAATAAAAATCGACAAAAAATGAAGAAAAAATTCTCCGATCGAGCTGAAATTTCGGTGATACTCTTCCAGGGTAACATCAGATGATAGAGGACAACCGTATCTACGAAATTTCGGGCTCTGATACCATGTTAGCAACAAAAATATAGTAGAATCAATGAGAAATTGGGTTAGGGCTTGTTGCCAAAACGAGAGAAAATAGAGACCCCATTTCTTTACATTTGAAAATAAATCGAATGAATTCAAGTCTTTGGGACCCGGCCGAGTATATACAAAAATAAAGAATAGAAGTAAAAATAATTATGTGGGCCTAGCCCAATACAAAATGAACTAATTAATGTGGGCCTAACTAACTAATCTGGAGCAGCATCAATAAGTCCAACAACATAAACGTTAATGGAAATGCTCGGGGAATCTTTTTGTCGATATCTAATACGATCAATCTCATTAAAAAAATAAAAAAAGAATTTAAAAGAAAAATATTTTCTATTACGAGTGAGAGTTCATGCGATTCAGATTGGATATGAAATTTCGGTTTGGATTTTCGATTTTCTGATTGAATAAATGACTATCCAAATCTTAGATATTTCGAATTTTCGATTTTAACCTATATGTTGAGATGTTCTTCTTCTTACAAAAAAGAAAATCTAAATAAAGTATTTGTGTTAAATAGCCTAGAAGTTCCTCATGAATCTCATTGCAATCATCCAAATAAAGTATTCAAGTAATAAATTATCGATAAGAAAATGCAATGGAGATATTAATAAGGCTTATATGAATTAGCAATAAAAAAAATAATGTCCAAATAGAAAGTATTCTAACAATAACTTAGTAATTATTATTGAATATAATGACTTATGTCTAATGACTAGGATATTGGACATACTTATGGATAATGAACTAAATATAAATTATTTGGATTTTCGCATATCCAAAACTCCGAAGTACCAAATCCAACCTCATATCCAAAATTCAATTTATAATTCAAAAATCCAAATCAGAAATACATAAAATTCAATTTTCGGTTTGAGTTTCGGGTTCTCCAAATTGTGACCACCCCTACTTTCTATATTCCATTTTATGTCTCAGTATTTTCTTTTTATTCTCTTTTTCAAAAGAAATATTACATCTCTATATTTGAAAATAATAACTTTAAACTTTATAATTTATGTTGAATGATAAAATTCTGTACTCACAAAATTATCATATTATATTGAAGACTATAAGTAGAAGTGTTTCTTTATTTTTTTTTAAATTTATGTTCAATCAAACATCGCCACATATTTAAAAGAAATAGGAATAGTGCATTACTGAAAAAAAAAAACAGCTGGAATTTAAGGAATGATGGGGAAGAAAAAAAAGGCGGGAATTAAAAGAAATATTAAGAGGAAAATTTAAAATTGGGCAAGGGGAAAATCGAAAACATCGGAAAACGCACCACTGTCACCGGAGATCATAGCTTCCGGCGATTACAGCGTCTATGCCGGTTCAAGTAGTGTGAGAAATCAATCGGCGGAGAAACGAGCCGAGAGAGTCACGGTAACCCCAGACCGAATGAGTAAGTTACCGGATACACTCTTCGTTCAAATTCTCTCTCTTTTGCCGACGAAGGATGCTTTCCTAACTCGTCTCGTCTCGTCTCAAAATCTCTGGACTTCAGTTTATTGCTTATTTTCTGTTTTCCATATGTTTTGAGCCTTAAAAACTTCATATCCTTTGTGGACTATGCAATTATCTCACTTTTTGAAAAATAAAAATAATTTATCTCGATGTATGATTTCAAAATCAGCTGATGGCTTAATATTGCTGTGGATAACAAAGTGGAAGATGTTACTGTTGCGGAAGCCAAATGTATATAGTGTGAATGAGTCACAACTACTATACCAAAAATTATGGCAGCCACCAAATAATAAATAAGACAATAAAGCAACAATAAAAGGAACACCAGAATTTACGAGGTTCGGCTAATTTTGCCTTCTCTCTTTAGTGAAATAATACTAAAGAGAGAAGATACAAATGACTTAAGAAGATAAGAAGGCAAATGAGAGGTGTGTTTAAATCTTAAACATTAGGCCTTCTTTTATAGGGGGAAAATCCCCCCAACTTAAGTCTCCCACCGATGTGGGACTTTGCCATATTCAACAAATCTCCACCTTGGCAAAATTCCACATCTTCAATTTTCTCTCTATAACAAATTTTAGTTGTGTCTTCATCTTCAATCGTCAGTGTTCAACAATGTTGATCAAATCCAAACAATGTTGAAACTTGATCGCAGTCACCACCTTTGTCAGCATATCAGCAGGATTCTCCGTAGTATGAATTTTCTTCACCGTAACTCCACCTTCTTCTATGATTTCTCGTACGAAGTGATACCGAACATCAATGTGCTTCGTCCTTGCATGATAAACTTGGTTCTTCGCTAATTGAATAGCACTTTGACTATCACAAAAAATTGTGATACCTTTTTGTTCCACACCAAGCTCCTTTAGCAATCCTTGAAGCCAAATTGCCTCCTTTACAGCCTCTGTAATAGCCATGTACTCTGCCTCTGTTGTAGACAAAGCAACTGTTGACTGCAAAGTAGACTTCCAACTAACTGGTGCCTTTGCAAAAGTGAACACATAACGAGTACTTGATCTTCGTTTGTCCAAATCACCCGCAAAATCTGAGTCACAATAACCAACTACAAACTG